>JAAGKR010000016.1:121074-186875 GCA_011419295.1 Clarias macrocephalus | reverse complement strand
TGAAGATTAAAAAAAAATACAAAAAAAAAAAAGGTTTTTCAAAAATGTAATCTGTTATTCTGACAATTTATGTAATCCGTGAGCCAGACAGCAGTCATTCCCAATCCATTAGTGTGTGTGTGTGTGTGAGAGAGAGAGGAAGATGTCCTACAAGCCCCGCCCCCGATAACCTCCCCCTCTGTGTTTCCTGCTGTTGTACCTCTGTCTCACCTATGTGGTTTGACTATGCGAGGACCGACGCGCGGAAAGATGGAAACCTAACCATAGCGCCAAAACTCGCGGGGAATCATGATGAACCGTACTTACTGCCACCGCACGAAACCGCGTAGGTGAAATAGGGGTATTAGTAGTTAACAGATTATGGGCCAAACTTCGCTGAGTGATGATGGTAGAATAATTATGAAGGTCTTGACTAAAACAACATGCATGAGGAAGCACAAAGGAGTTTTCATGTTCTGCAGCGGAAAAGTACTATAACTAGTTACTTTTATCAGAAAGTAATGCGGTAATGTGACTGATTACTTTTTGAAGACAGTAATTTTGTCATGTAATTAGTTACGTCCCCCAACACTGCTCATAGGTCACTATGTGGCTTAACACATAGTGAAACATACCTCTGAAACTGGTCAGGTACAGGGACTAAACTGGAAATGAGAGCCAAGAAATCCTGGAGATGTCTTTTTTTGAGACTATATTAAAAAATACAAGATGGTCTGACTCTTTGGAGGTAAAATATGAAGATATGAGGGGCGGCTCAAGCACAGTAGTGTATGCAAATACAAATGACATGTATTCACTTTCCAACTTTTGAAAGACTTTAAAAAATCTTAGTTTGTTAGTGTGTAGCACAAACGTAGCACATTTTGCTAATGCCTTTCTTAGACAACCGATGTTCATATGTTTTAAGAACATAGTGTGTAATCACTAAACTGTGCCAGACTCCAGGCATACAGGAAGTCATCTTGACCACAAACTAAACAGTGTGTAAGTGAGCTGTGGTCACATTTCGTTTAAACTCGCGATAACCGCTAAGACACCCCTCCTCTGTTACTTTTTTATATGAATTTGTATTATGCAAATGTTTACAAAACTATATATATATCCAAATTTGTAATGAATTACAAAGGGCTATTATGTGTTTTTTGCATTGTGTACTTTTTTTTTTTGTCTCTGTTTCTGTCTCAGTGTGACCCGGGGGAAGCCACGAAGCTCCTGTACGACCTACTTTACACCGAGCCAATAAAAATCGTCCTGATGCCAGGATGCAGCTCTGTTTCTACACTAGTGGCTGAAGCAGCTCGCATGTGGAACCTCATAGTGGTGTGTTTCTCTTTGCAAGCTCTGTTATTCCAAACCCATGCTAAGCCTCATGTAAAACTAGATTAGACTTTGAATCTGGAGCTGAATTTAAAAGGGATCAACTTGCCATCTAGGAATGAAATCCTTGCGCTGTATTTATGTAAGCTGCGTTGTATATTTCTGCTAGTGTTGTAAATGTAGTAATAATATTTAGATGAATTATAACACTGTCAATGCTCATTTAAAAGTAAAAAAAAAAAAAGTTTATTGGTCTAGTAGTGCTGGAGACATGGAAAAGGTTCATTTTGTATTTCCATGTCTTAAGAGACAAGAGAACAACCAGAGAAAGTTGAATTGCCTGAATTGAAGAGCATGAAGGAAAGAAGGAGAATCTGTGTCACAAACCGGGGAAAGAGATTAACTTAAAATTAATTGCTTTCTGTCTATGGGCACCCACTGAGTTTTGAATTAGTAAGTCATTTCCTTAAATCTGCCTTGGTGGTGCATCCCAGAAATATGCCATGACTTTTCGCATTAATGCCTCACATCCTTGCAGATTTTAAGGACGCCACATATACATTACATTACTGCAGATTTCTCCTGAGTGAATTAGTTTGTCACATTTTCATCAGCAGAAGTTAAGCCGAGGCAACATGAAAGCAAGTCATCCGAGGCATCCAGGTGACAGCGGCGCCTCAGCTCCTCCGCTTGCTGATACGTTGACTTTTCAAATTCTTAACTCAGTTACAGTTTCGCATGAGATATACTGTAATTAACGTCAACCCGGCGTGCTGTGGTGAGCGAGTATCAGTGTACTGTACGCTAAGCAATGAAGTCACGCAGTGAATTATTTATTAAGGCATTAGATTCAATGAGATAGTCGCATTTTTATCAATGGAAGTTTGGCTCATGCATTATTCAGAGAGTAGATTATTCAGCCGGAGCTGCAGTTTCTGAAACTGTGACGGCACAGTGTCTCGCTTTCTCTGCTGCTGATACATTGACTTTTAAAACTCACAACTCAGTTACAGTTCCCCGTGGAATATAATTAACGTCAAATCCGCGTCCTGTGTCTAGTGTGTAGACATGCAATGAATTATTTATTAATGCATGAGAAAGCATCTGGTCACACTGGTTTGACATGAATCCACTCTTACAATTTGTTGGAAGAAGGCTTCCTCACAGTTCCTGGGTAGCTGAATTGATCCTGGACCTGGGTTACCGTTTGTCTGGTTTTCCTCCATGGCCGTGTAGGCACAATAACTTTGCTAAATTGCCAATAGGTCCCGCATAGGGCAATATTGCAGGAAATCGCCTGCCTCGTGTCCAATATTTTCAGGATGTTTCGCTGTGACCCAGACCAGGATAAAGTGCATACTGAAGATGAAAATGGCTGTAACGTTGCAGTCCTGAAACCTTTCATTTCTGTATCTATACAATGCTCTAACCAACCAGTGTATTTTATTTTATTTTTTATTGTTGTACAGTTCTCCTATGGCTCCAGCTCTCCAGCGCTGTCCAACAGGCAACGTTTCCCAACATTTTTCCGCACACATCCCTCTGCGACACTGCATAACCCTACACGCGTGCACCTGTTCGAGAAGTGGAATTGGAACAAGATTGCCACCATCCAGCAGACAACAGAAGTCTTCACTTCGGTCAGTTTCCAAAAACAGTTCACCCTTAAAAGATTTTCTCCTATAAAAGTATATATTACTAACTTACCTCTGACATCCGAATCAATCAATTGGAGCCATAGTCTAATATATTAGTTGTGTGAAAGAAAATGAATTAGAAATATCTTGAATATGAGGGGTGTTCAAGTCAAGACTTCAAACACAGTATTGTGACTCTCGCAGTAAAACATTTGAATGGCGCCAACATATCTACTACAAAGATAATTATGCGTTCAGTATGTTCATAACATGTTTACTTGCTGTAATTACCATAAGATGGCAAATATTCTGAATTTATATTTTAACACCTGTAACATTTCATTATTTTTCATAATTTTTCTATAACACTAAAACCCCATAAACATTAACGCTAACATTGATTATCGATTATATACCAGGAAACTGGTGAATGGATCATGGGCACACAAGGCCCATTTATGCTTGTGGAAAGCAAAGGCCATGATGTCAGGTCCGATCCCACAGAAAAGCTAATGCACACAATGTAAAAAAAAAAAAAAAGCCAAAAAAGTCAATGTTTGGCCATGATAGAAAGGTGCCAGAACACCCGGTGCACCACAGCCTGCACACACAGGGCCCAACATGCCAGGAGCCAAAGGTCACCAACCCAGCCTCCAAACTCCCCAAGTCCCAATCCGATCCAGAAGCCATGGGACACGCCACAACGCACAGCACCCAAAGGTCAACAACCTGGTCCTGGTCCTGGGGGACCAGGTGGCACAAGGGGAATAAAGTATTGCATTGTAATGTTATGGCTGATCCGTATGTGTAGCACATCATAGAAAACAATGCGTTATTCATTACATTTAAAAGTCTATAAAGTTGCTGAGAAAACTTCTTAGGGAATTTTCCCAGGGAAACCGACTTCAGATCCGGAATGCTTGTTTGTGCTTGGATATACCTCCTGTCAGTAATGTTGTAGATACTTTACTTTCTAGGCCACTTTGCACGATTCTGGCAGAGGAACTTCTTGAACATGTGCAATTAGAATTATTCAAATTTGTATGTGTAAGAAGTGTGAATTTGCCAATAGGTTCTGAGAACAATGTTCAATTGCAATGAAAAGAATTAGCTTTATGCTAAGTTGCTAGCTAGCAACATTAACTAAATATACTCATAGCTGGAATAATGTAAATATGGACAGCACTGATGCTTGCGCGTGTTTGCACAGAAGGTTTTATTAACAAAGCGGAAACACGAAGCAAATCAACCGAGCTAATGTTGTTAAAATTGCAGTAGACGATGTTGAAACATGAAAGATGCAAGATCTACTCAACTGTACCATCTAGTGGGCAAATTCATATACTCTTTATTGACCAGTTAGTGTCTGAGGTGGTATCAAAACATTTCAAGACAGTTTTGTAATACGCCAAAAGATGGCAGCACAAGGTTGCACACGGAGTCACAGGGAGCACCGACCTTCATAAGTCAGTGTGCCAAAAGACATCGGTGTGTATACCGGGAGCTGGGCAGCTGATGCTATTCGCACCATGTTAGCCATCTGCTATTTTTTGGACAGCAAGTTAGAAGTAAGAGCAAATGTGAAATTCTGTTTGAACCTGGAGAGAAGTTTGACAGGATTTAGCAAGTTTACGGCAATGAGTTGTTCTGGATGTGCATGATGATCGTCGGAGAACAATCCGCAACGTTGCTGCCATTGTCAGCGTGTCATACGGAACAGTTTCGGCAATTCTCACGTGTGATTGGTGTTGCTGCCAAGTTCGTGCCCATGGCTGCTGACCCAGGAGCTGAAGGAATATTGCGTCAAAGTCTGCCAAGAACTTAGTCAGCGTGCCGTGGATGACTCGTCCTTTATGTAGACCAGTGATGAAACTTGTCTGTATGGGTATGCAGAGGCGAGGCAGGTCCACAGCTTGACCAAGTGACTGCTCATTGTCCTTTAAGACATTTGCAGCATTGTGCATCGAGAATTCCTCCTCAGAGGCCAGACCACCAATAGCGAATTCTACTGCCAGGTTTTAACTTATCTGAGGGAAAAAAACAGAGCTTTTAAAACAGAGCTCATCTCTAAACCTTTTGATACCCCCTTATACTGTCCCGTGTCAAACATTCCACTAATTTAACACAAATACATGTTTGAATAATTATTATTATAAGTTATTCATAAGTGCCTACTCTTGTACTCAATGAAGTATTGTTTAGCAGAGTTTGGTCTCTGGTCTGTCGATAAGAGAAGACAACGCTAGTGACCAGAATCTTAACAGCCTACTTAAGTCGCTTGTCCTCCAAGCTGTGATGGATTAAAAACAAAGTGAACACTAGGCTGGACACATCTGTTTGCAACAGAAACAGGGTAACTGATTTGTCCAACCCTGAGTTTGGGGAAAAAGTACCTTTTCAAAAGCCTGTAGCACTCTGTTTCTATTTTGAAGAGCGTGCAAAGGCCACAGGGCTGATGGAGGATCATTCGTCAGAATGCTGGTCGTGAATATTACCTGAATCATAATTTTTTTCCCCAGCACTGGTCTAATTCTCCCATTTCTCTTCTTCTCATACGGTTATTATTTTTTAATAATTTCCCTTTTTATAGTCCCGATCACTTACACTAGGTCATTCATGCTTCTTCCCGGTTAGCTTTTCTTGCTTATATTTTTTCCACGTTCAGCACCTTTTTTTCCACTGAATCCTGCTTCTTTTGTACATTTCTTTGCACCTTTGATGCTTTCCTTACTGGACAGTTAATCCCAGTCTGCTGAGTTTGTCGAAAAATTCTATTGCTCTTTACCCACCATCCTCTCTCCATCCCTGCTCTCTCTCTCTCTCTCTCTCTCTCGCTCTCTCTCTCTCTCTCTCTCAGACATTGGATGATCTGGAACAAAGGGTGAAAGAAGCTGGTATAGAGATAAGCGTGAGACAGAGTTTCCTCACTGATCCCGCCGTGGCTGTCAAGAACTTGAAGGTACTTTGATGAAAAATTTAGCAGGCTCACGGTGTGCCGTGCGGTTAGCCAGTCTGAAGATGATGATGGAGCACATGAAAACATTATGTGAAATAAATCAACACTCCCAGGATCTCAGGAACCTCAGATCAAGTGACAGCTCAAATGTCATATCTATGGTCCAGGGCTAAACTGACAGGAGATGATGAGGACACAGCCTTTTTATTGCTGCACTGATATTACATAAGAGCCCCATGAGATTTATGCTGCCTCCCATCAAGGTGCAAGCATGCTTCCTTTTTCAACAGCATAGTAAGTGCAAAGTGAAGTGTGTTAAGGACTAAGGAGAAGATGTAACAGGACCATGATACATTCTGATGCAATGGAAATTTGCAGGGTGTAAATATAATTTGAATCGATGTAATATTTTGAATACACACAGTGCATTTAAGGTACAGTATAACACTGGCTGACTGTACAGTATGGGTTGTTTTGTCCATTTTTCCTTAAAAGACTTTTTCTTGTTTTATTATCCAGCGTCAAGATGCCAGGATCATTGTTGGCCTTTTCTATGAGACTGAAGCAAGAAAAGTCTTTTGTGAGGCAAGTTAAGTTGAACATTTATATTCATGAATATTATGAATTATGCATATATCATACATTAGCTGTTAATATAGAAATGAAAAATAAGTAGAAGAATCTCAGTACAGTATAAACCTATGATGTGTCTTCTAGAACCTTCTTACCATATGGTATACAGTACACAAAAAGTACATATAGTACCACTCACACATAATGGCATATAACATTATTTTTAACTCCTGCATATTTCTTTCAAAAATTTAGTCAGCTTATTATTTTCATTATTTTCAGTTCAGTCGTCATGCCTATGGCCATATCACGGCCGTGCCGATATTCAGCACAACGGCACTCCCTCTCGTGAGATGTTGCTTCTACACAACAATTCTCCAAACAAACAAACTTCATTTATTATCAACAGATTATGATTAGTTTGTTTATCTAATTAGTTATTTTGCTCCACCAACACATATCCTTCAACGACTGGCAGAACTTACTAGCCGCAACTGGTGGAGCTGGCGACCGGCAATTAGTGTAACAGGTAGATGTACAAGTAGTTTTCTGTTCTTACTAGTCGTACTGTATGTCTCCGATAGGTGAAGAGGATAAACCACGGAGGTGCTGGACAGTCCTGAGAAACTTATGACATTTACTTTATATTTCCGCTTCAGAATATCAGCTAACTTCCAGGTTTTGCGGTTGAATTCCAAATAGCATTAAATGGAAAGCAGTTGCACTAGTGTGAACAGTGATTTGTTCCGCACAGCAATTAGTGCTCTTGATCAGGGTTTAGAGGAAGATTTGGCATTCAGCCTCGTGTAAGAGTTCAGCCTCGTGTAAGAAGCTAGCTAGCTGTCTAGCTCGTGTTAGCCGTGACCAGAACAACTGAGAAGCAGTTGTTTACGATGACATGATCTGATCAGATGTGTTTTGTTTTCAGTACTAAGCACCAGACTGACCTATATTCACCCATACTGCTGACCGACAGTTAGTATAATTAACGATTGTTAGAACACCTGGGATGCAGAGTGATTCATATAGCTAAACGTCCCAGTGCTGCTATGCTCTAAATTACCATTCATGGGATGCCTCTCGTCCAATCAGATTACTCGGTTGGAATTACCATTTGGAATTACAAGCAATAAATGTAATCATGGTTCCACCTGTGTACTTTCCTTCAAGGGCACCACTGTAATTCTAGTATTACGCATATTTGTCGGACATTGATATGGTTTGCTAGTCATTGTCATTTTTCTTTCTTTGCCTCTGGCAGGTCTATAAGGAGAAACTCTATGGAAAGAAGTATGTCTGGTTTCTCATCGGCTGGTACGCAGACAACTGGTTTAAAATCAAAGACCCAGCCATTAACTGCACTATGGAGCAGATGACGGAGGCTGTGGAGGGACACGTTACTACAGAGATAGTCATGCTGAACCCTGAGATTGTTCGCGGTGCCTCCAATCTGGTAAGTGTAATATAATTATATGTATTAATGCTGATTTTGATTCTGATACTTATATGTAGGCTATTCAACCAGATATAAAGAAAATTAACAAATGTAGGAATTGAAACGCTTTTGAATAAATGCGACTAAAACTTGATTTACTTTAAGCTGAATGCGGTGTGATTTATTAGTGTGAAGGCCAAGTCTATTAAACCCCCAACCGCTTCTTTCTTTTCAGCGCTTAGCTTCAGTTGAAGTATAACTTCAAGTTACCCTGGTACTGAGCTTCTAAATAATGTACTATTGCTCTAAACAAGCAATTTCTATGTTGTCTATTCAGACTTCCCAGGAGTTTCTGGCTCAGCTCATGTCTCGTCTTGGTGGGAAGAACCCTGAGGAGACTGGGGGTTTTCAGGAGGCTCCCTTGGCATATGATGCAGTCTGGGCTCTTGCTTTGGCTCTTAATAAGACTGTTGCACCGCTACGAGCTAAAGGAAAAAGACTGGAGGACTTTAATTACAACAACAAGGACATCACAGCGGAAATATATCGTGCTCTTAATACCAGCTCGTTTGAAGGAGTATCAGTGAGTAAAACATGCATGTTAGTGGGAGAAATTGAAATAGACAAATGTGTACGGTAAAAGAGCTAAGCAATAAGATTTATATGATTTAGTTTAAAACTCAACAGTGAAGTGGTGGATAAACCTAAATGGAATATGTGAGTCAATGTAATGCCAGGCCTATAATTTAAATCACTGAAATATTGAAATATAATGTAATATTATATCATATTATTATATTATTGAATATTGAAAACGTAAATACAGAAGAACATTTTTACATTCTTTTCACTTATAAATGCCCATATCTGTGTCTTTCTCAGGGCCACGTAGTCTTCGATGCCCAGGGATCTAGAATGGCTTGGACACTCATAGAACAACTTCAAGGTATTATTTTCTCATCCATTTTTTTCTTTTACATCGAAATAACACTTAGGGCTTTAAAAAAAAAAAGAAAAAAAAAGAATACATTTTTAAAAAGCCAAAATACAATTTCTAGAAATTTCTAGGCTTTTTTCATTACATTGCATCAGCTTACAGCATGTCTCCTTATTTCCATAATTATCCATTGTTTTCAGAAGCACTGACTTAGGATTTAAGCCTCATTATTTTTGTAAATGACTATTTTGTAAATGAATGTTTTGCTAATGATGAGTTAATCTCTTTTTCTTCTAAAGTCTACTTATAGAATAACTTTATTTCATGCCATCAACAATCACTAATAGGATAGCTTAGGAGCCAACTTGACTGTTTTTTTTTTTATATTGTTGTTTTTTTGCCCTTTGAGAACTTTTTATCAGCTTCACTGTTTAATTTTGTAGGTGGGAGTTACAAGAAGATTGGATACTACGACAGCACAAATCGCAATCTTTCGTGGTACGGAAATGACGAGTGGATAGGTGAGACAGATTGATTCTTTTCATCTCCGTCTGGACAACCGTCGCCAGCTTTGTCCATTTCGATCAGACTTCTTGTCGGTTCTATTATATTTGTCATTATTGAAGATTACATCTATTGATTTTTTTTTGACAAAGTGATGTTTCACTGTTTAGTCTGTTACTAGGACAGAACTGCTCTTTGTTCTGGCTGTGGTTTTAAACGCAGGGGAAAACTGAAACGCAGGAGATGAAATCTATAGTTTCCTAGATGTGAGCTGTTGATGAACTGAGCACTGAATTGACATTGTAGTTTTAAATTCAATATCAAGCATTACTGAGCCATGGTTTTGTAGCTGATACGAGAATTATAGTCATCTGAGCTCTGCTTGGCCAAATCAGCATCACAAGTGTTTTGCTTTAAAGGAGAATAACGTTCTTGATACTTTTAAATAATATATATATATACATATATACAGTACTGTGCAAAAGTTTTAGGCGCCATATTATCTGTAGTACAAATTTTGTTATATAAGTTTATTATGTCTGCATTATTATGTACAAGACGATTCCCTACAAAGATTCACTAACATTAATGAATAAATAACATTACAGAAGAATATTTGCATGCCTGTAAAGAAAGCGACATATTACATGACAGACCAGTTTTCAGATCAATCAATAATGTAGACTCCTGGATTTTGCATGAAAATAGAAAGGAGCAAATGTGACGAAGTTACCAAAAGCACTCCTATTCTCCAGCATGCTCAGTAAAACCTAACAGCTGTTTTATTTACAGTACTGTGCAAAACTCTTGGGAACATCCAAACAAAAGCCATATGCAATGATGCTTATGAAAACAGTTCTGCATTAAAAGAAACTTCTATAAAAAACACTAAGTAATAACATAAACAATAAACGGTCAGTATTTGATGTGGAAACTCTTTGCTTGAACATAATCGGTGGTGTTCGATACAGATGTGTGGAGTATTCTAAGTAAAACAGCTGTTAGGTTTTACTGAGCATGCTGGAGAATAGGAGTTCAGTGCTAACCACTAAGCCATCGTGTCACCGAGCAGGATTTATCATATAATACATTTTGACATTATGTACACAGCAAACAACACCCATATGTGTTACATTGTTACATTTTTCGAGTCACTATCATTGATGTCATGTGATTAAAAGCTCCTAAGCTGGAAAACCCTCAATAATTCCGACATAAATGCCATGACCGGCTTGTCAGTAAACTACTACCATGGTAAAATGCCCAATTACTGAATATCAAATAATGATTAAACCCTAATAACCTTCTAGTTACACCTTAAATCGGCTTGACTGTCGAAAGCTGACTTAAATGCCCGTGTATTTCGGATTCACGTCCTACTCCATATACTTAGAACGCTATTTACATGCTCAGCCTCCCCCATGAGTCAGTCTCGATTGAAGCTCTAATCAATCCTCCATGCTTTGGTCTCATTGAGGAAGAAGTCTCTGGCAACATGACTTTAGTGACATGACATTGCTTGGTTTTAGAGGAGAAAAGTGAAAAAAGAAAAAAAAAAGATATTTTGCAGGATTTTTTATGTTTTCTAGCAAGTAATCTGCCCTTTTTTTATTATTTCTTATTATTAATATTAGTTTATTAGTTATTATTATTATTATTATTATTATTATTATTATTATTATTATTATTAATATTATTAGTGTTTTGCATCTTGTGAAATATCTGAGTATTTACATTCATGTAGGCGTCTCTTAATGGTACACTTTGACAATGATCCGCCTCCCTCCTTCAGAGTGTTCATGTTGTACTGAGGTTTTTCAACAGGGAGGAATCATTTCTGTAATCACCCGCTTTAGTTGTCTTTGGCTTTCCATGCTTTTTTTCCCCACCTAATAATGGCCTCTGTCACTCCCATTACTACTTTTTTCGGAACACATTCCATGAACAGCTACCAAATGCAAACTTAATAATTGGAATCAATTCCAGAACTTTTATGTCCTTAATTTGTCATGATACAATGAGGAAACAGGTCACAGCTGGCCATGAAACTGCTTATCAGTCTGTCTCTAATCCCTAAATGCCTCTAAGTCCTAAACCTTTAATGCAATGTTTTTGTTAAACCCTTTAAATTAAAGCTGAAAGTCTTCCTTTCCATCGCATTTTGATTGCTTCATTGCAAATCCATTGTGATGATGTACCGAAAAATTGAGTGATTGTTCAAATAGTTATAGGACTGACTGTAAAGGAAAAAATGTCTATGTGCAGCATTTTTATAATGACTATATTCAGCAAACAAGCTCTAAGCCTCGAGATTAAAATGAGCTGATGCTAAAGTTTATTTCGTTATATTAAATTGCAGCTCAAACTTCATCCAACTTTCTGATGCATGCTGTTTTAGGGAAAAAAAATTTGCCCACCAATTGCTCATAATTGCAGTAATCTGTATCCTGATGTGTGACCAATTTATTTACAGCACACTTTCTTCACGCCTACAAAATCAGTCCATGTCAGTTTTGCTCTTGCCAAAAAAAATGCAAAACATATGCAGAATACAAATCACCTAGAAACTCTCAAGGTTCTCTCTCTCTCTCTCAACAGAGGATTTAGGATTTAATTAGCATTAGGCTGATTGTGCTATTTTCAAGCGAATCTTTGACTGCTAGCTTTTTAAAAGAGGATAAATTGTTCAACTTGACCCCAAACTTTGAAACTTTGAAATGAACTCATTTCGAATTTCTCTGCGTCTCTGCGACATATTGCGTCCTCATGCTCTCTTAGCTCCTGCACGGTAGCCCCTGACAACCGCTCGAGCATGTCTTTCCTTTCCAAATAGCTTTGGCAACTGTTGTGAAGAGGGGTCTCCATGGCAACACGCCGTCCCGATTCTTAGATCAAGGACTAAGGAAGGTTTTAGTGTGTAGATGCGTCAAATGACAGCACTCTTGAGCTCACGCCCACGCTCTTCGTTCTCAGTACGTGGCCCCCATACATGTTTTTCTATCTTTGTGAGGACTTTTTTTTATTAACATAGGGATTACTGTAGACCTAAACATAATATTTCAGTTTTAGTTTTCTAACAAAGGCTCTTTAAATACCCTTTTTTTTTGTAAGGACATTGACCCTGTCCTATCATTTGGGCCTTTTTTACACACAAAAGTGTTTGCATACACACACACACACACACATACACACACACACACCAAGGCGCATACTGCTCAGTGCACAGTGACAGGAAGTCAGTGTAGACCCATCTGCACCCTGAAATTATGAAAAGAATCGAAGCAAACACGGATGTCATGGCACTCCATGGCACCTGGGAACTAACAGGGACACATTGCCCTCATGCTCTACCCTCTGTTCTCCATAACGGCCCTGACTCTTTTGGCTAATAATATATTTGTTTTACTGAAAATTAATCTTCCCAATCAATAAGGCTTATATTTATCATTTTTTTTAGTAAATTTAAGTTTAAACATTTCCTTTAATATGATTGTGTTTTTAGAGCAAGGGATGTCAAATTTTGACCCTGGAGAACAATTACCTTACAGAGTTCTGTATTTAGGCCAAGTCTGGTCTGTGATGCCTTTTAACATTACTAAAGGGAATCAGTTGAGGAAGAAAAAACGGTGCTGTCCCTTTCTTGTCTGGGCCCCTGATGCTTGATTGATGTAAGTAATAAAGATAACTGATGTACAGTAAATAATTAACAGCAGGCTTCCATTCTGGGCGGCATGGTGGCTTAGTGGTTAGCGCTGTCGCCTTGTACCTCAAGCGTCGGGGTTCGATTTCTGCCTCGGGGTCTGTGTTCATGAAGTTTGCACGTCCTCACTGTGGTTGGTGGGTTTTTCCTCTGCATACTCCGGTTTCCTCCCACAGTCCAAAGGCATGTAGGTTAAATCAATTGGTGTTCCCAAATTGCCCGTAGTGTGTGAATGAGTGCGTGAGTGTGTATGTATGTGTACAGTATGTGCCCTGTGATGGATCGGCACCCTGTCGCCTCGTGCTCAGTTTCCTGGGACAGATTGAGTAAATGCTCCATGCCTCATTTCAAACACTTGAAAGAAATAAGTTAAGTAGGAGTACAGGTAATTCTTGGAGGATGAAGTGGAGCAAAAGTAAGAAGTATTCTCTAATAAATCTATTTAAGTACAGATATGTGAAGTTCAGTAACAAAGTAAATGTACTTAGTTACCGTCCACCTCTGCCCGCGTCCCTGTATGCAGGGTAAAGGGCAGTTGTTGTCGTCCATCAAGTCTTTCCAAAGGTGTTCACCCAAGTTCTTAACCCCGGAGCAACACACTAAAAATTATTTATAATCCCCTAAGAGTTTGGCCATCAGGCTGAACCTAAGATACTTCCATGTTTATTATAAACTATATGAACTACGTATAAAAGTAAGACATAACCAAACGTCCTTCTGTCTGAAAAAGTATCTCTGTTTCTGTCTTATACAGGTTTAGAGCTTTACTTAATAATACAGTTGCGTGCAAAAGTCGTATTTTTTACATATTAAATTAAATTAAATTTCATTATGTAGATTAAGAAAAAAAGTGCATGGAGTTGGTATTTTCTCCTCGTGCTTGGTGGGTTTCCTTTGGGTGCTCCGGTTTCCTCCCACAGTCCAAAGACAGGCAGAGCAGGCTAATTGGTGTTTCCAAATTCCCGACAGTGCATGAACAGACAATTCCCTGGGATAGGCTTCAGGTCTCCTTTGACTTTGTTCAGCATAAAGTAAGTAGTATAGAGAAATAGTGAATGAATGAAAAAAAAATGGGAACAAATGTTTTATTGTGGCAGACTGCAAAGTGCCTAAAGATACAACATCTGTTTTATTTCCACTCTCATCTGTTCCAACCACTCAGCATTCAGCATCACCAGTATACTAACTACCGGCCTGATCATCCGTCATCACCTGCACCTGTTTCTCACTGGTTCATGCTTTAACTTCAATGTTTTTTAAACGCTTGAATGATTCAGAGGTCACTGTGTGGCTTTAACAAACTTGAAGCCAATCATAGTCATAAACTTGTCAACACTGAGGGCCAATATAAAGAACTATTCCTCAAGGCCTCATTAAATATACAGGAAAGTCTGGCTCTTCGAAGCAAAATATAAAGAAATGAGTGGCTCAATACTTTTGCTCAGTCCTGTATATAGCAAAGATATTGTGGAATGTCTCTGCGATAATTTTATAGTAGCTATAAATAGGAGTTTCCCTACCAACCATGTTTTTTTTTCTCTTTTCTCTTTCCTACTCTCCTACTCTGAGTTAATGAAACAAAGAATGCAGTTTGTGAATTTATTGAGAAAATCCTGCTCTGAAGATATTTCCTGCACTAATAGGCGTAAAAACAACATCTTTAGATTTTAATCGCTACAAAGTGCTGATACTCCTTCTATAAACATGAAATAATAATTCTCCATATAATAATTACATTATATATAGAGTATATATATATACACCGATCAGCCATAACATTATAAGCCCCTGTCTAAAATTGAGTAGATCTCCACTTTTGTCACCATAACAGTGATGCACTGTGTGTTCTGATGCATTCTGTCACAACCAGCATCGGACTACACGGGCCAGCCTTCTCTCCCTTCGTGCCTCGGTACGCCTTGGCCATCCACGACTCTGTCACCAGTTGACCGTTTTTTCTTCCTTGGATTACTTTTGGTATGTCCTGACAATTGCAGACCGGCAACATCACAATTTGGCCCTTATCAGAGTCACTCAAATCCTTATGCTTGCCCATTTTTTTGCGTTTCCAACAAAACTTTGGGTAAAAAGGTTTACCACTTGTTGCCACTCCCAGCTCCCATTGTAACAAGATAACTGCAGCTCTTGTGGGATGTTCCCAGGCTGCAGTGGTCAAGACATGAAAAGGGGTGGACCTATTCATTATTAGGCAGGTAATCATAATGTTATGGCTGATCAGTGTGTTTGGGTGGGCCAGTTTTAATACATAGGAGAAATAATTTAATTAATGTAATACCTGTATATATATACAGTATTGTGCCAACGTCTTACGCTGTGACGCTTACGCTGTGACGCTTACGCTTATGTTTTACTGAGCATGCTGGAGAATAGAAGTCCTTTTGGTAAAATAAAATTATTTATGTATGTATGGAAACTTATGACACACCCTTTGTATATACAGTATAACCCCTATTGCTAGACATGTTAGCAACTTTTAGCAACTATATTAATATTTAAGGGCTGCTGTCATTCAGGAACTATTTGAGGATGAGATTCTGATAAACATTCTGTATTTATTCCCTGCTGTACCTCATACGTATCTATCTCAATAAATTCTTCATACACTGAATATTAAGGCAATTTTTAACCTGTGCATTTAGCTGAACGTAACTTAATGTAACTGAAATGGCAAAGCTACATTACATTACATTCCACACCTGAAAACTTCAGATGAGAGTATGTATGCTGTGATCTTCCACAAATAAAGGTCACGGTGCCAAGCCGCATTATTTCCTCACTAATGCCCCTCTACAGACTTTAATCTTGAGTGCTCAATGCTACCATATCTTTATTCCTTTGCTTTGACTTTTGAAGTCTTTATCATAAGTGGGACTTCCATCATTTTCGTCCACAACTCTGTCTCTTCCATTTGAGCTCTTTAAATCCATCATTTTTGTCCCCTGACCTGTTTATCTGAACCTTGCAGGCGGATACCCTCCAAGAGATCAGACGATGGTGCTAGAAGAATTCCGCTACCTTTCCCAGAAGCTGTTTGTTTCCGTATCTGTTTTTGCCGGCCTGGGAATCGTCCTGGGCATCGCTTGTCTTACATTCAACATCTACAACAGCAACATCCGGTAAGCACTCAGTACAGATGTGCAGTCTAATTAGGTTCTGTGTCATCAGGATATAAATAAATGCAAAGCAGTTTAGATTCTGGGTTTGGATTATTTATCCCATGGAACAGAAACTACTCAGTAACTCTAGATGTTCTCCTGTTTTGAGATGAAAATCCTTACGACCTGCAGTGTGTTTACTCTGGATAGCATCCTCTTGTTAAATAGCTGCACATACTGTAGAGGGTTGAAATCAATCAAACTGCCTTCATTTTATACAAGCATGTCATATAATAATCACAGCTCATGAATTAGTCATATTTTATGTGCCTTTATTATGGATCACTTTGTCAATTTGAGTTTTTTTATCTGCAAAAAAACACTGCAAAAAAACAAACAAAATGAAAATCAAGTGAAGTCTACTCATATTTATCTACAATTCCCTAAAATAAGACTACACCAAACTGAATACGGATGTTTACTATACGAATGACGCACACACACTGAGACCCAGCATGGGAGACGATTACCCACAATCCTGCAGCAGAGAGAGAGAGAGAGAGAGAGAAGAACCATTGGCTCAGTTGTGATCATGTGACGTTATATTACAAGCCGTATACGTACTACTCGTATTTCAAGACCTCGCTCATTTATCAAGTTAAAATTTATTATGAAATTTTGTGTTCTTGCAAAACACTTGCAAACCAAGTTACTCACAAGGTTTTACTGTCTACGATTATTAAGCTTATTTCTAGTTATTTTTTTTCAAACCTGTAAACAAAAAAAAAAATTCTATTTGGCAGATAATTTTGCTTCTTTCAAGAAATTAATTATTAAAACTAGCAAAATTATCTGCAAATAGATACATATAAAGATAAGTATTTTTTCTTACAAATATAGTAAAAATTTGTCTAGAAATAAACTCACATTTAACAATTTTGCCATGTACAGTAGAGAGCTTATATAAATGAAGTGCATAATACGAGCTATAAGTTATAAGTGCATATTACATAAAATTTTTGAACGGGTCATATAGACACTTTTAACTTTAAGTGCAGTTTAAAGTGTAGAGGAATTTTGCCATTACAAATTGGTGCTGCAGTGTATCCCCCCCCCCCCCTCCCCTCAAGGCATTAACATGCAGCATGTGCGTTAACAGGTACATCCAGAACTCTCAGCCCTACCTGAATAACATTACAGCAGTGGGTTGTGTCCTTGCCCTGGCAGCTGTTTTTCCACTGGGTATCGACGGGCTTCATGTAGACAGATCTCGCTTTCCTGTGGTGTGTCAGGTAATAGAATGAATGCCTTGTTATTTTATGTACTGCCATGTGCTTAATACCCTACTGTAACTGCCTGTAAGAAATGCATTACTTTACCCTTCTATATTCACATACTGTATTATTTGTTCATATAGTTCCGCCTGTGGCTGCTGGGGCTGGGGTTCAGTTTGGCTTACGGCAGCATGTTCACTAAGATTTGGTGGGTTCATAAAGTATTCACAAAGAAGGATGAGAAAAAAGAGAAGAGGAAGGTAAGCAGTGGATAAAAATAGAAACAAAAAGCAATTTATGAATGTAATTTAAATTAGCTTGATTGACACTATATAGGACACATTATAGGTCTACATAAAGGCTGTAAATAATTATGAGAAAAAAGGATTTATGTTTAGATTTCTTGAAATTCAAACGATACTTACACCTCATAACCATGAGAGTAATATCGCTCTCACATCATCACAGCACTCTTAACAAGTTTTTTTTTTATATATTTTTTTTTGTTGAGTAGAAGGCTCACATTCCGTTATACTACACTACACTTCACATTTCCATTCACTTCCTTTCCATTTATCGAACACACAATGATTTTGAGGAGCGTAAAGGATCCAAGGTGTTCCGCACATCTCCAGTTTCCCCAGATCTTAATCAAATGGGCATATGCGGGATGTGTTGGACGAACAAATTTGACCAATCTCACAGTTTATAGGACTTATAGGACCTTGTGCAGCACCCCTTCAGAGGTCTTCGATGGTTCAGGGCTGTTTTGGCGACACAACAGGGACCTATATAATTATTGGAGAAAGCCTAAGATCATACCAGCTGTACACTATTCATGAATATAGATGAGTTTTAAAATTCTTTGTGAAGATCTGACCTTTGAAGGCTTTATTATTTAAGACTTTGCATGACAAAGCAGATTTACTTGCACTGCTTCTGATGTTCATGCAACAGCAGTTTGGCATTTTAGAGTCATTTTGGAAATGCTTGAGAAAATCACATGTCCAGAGAGTAAAATTTGGGCTTTAAAATGCACTACATGTACTGTACTGTACACTGATGAGAGTATGTGTAGTACAAGTCATTAGAATGCTATTAGAATGGCCAGGAGGAAGCTGACAGTGCTGGATTAATGGGGATGAAACAGACATTACCCTGCATTTTGGAACATTTGATTTTATCTCAAGGTTTTATATCTTATATCTAAAGATTCAATAAGATTTAACAGAATTAAGAAGAGCCCCACAGGATGGTTACCGTAAATTCTTTTAAGAACCACTGACAGATCCACACAGTTTCTACTGTATCACACTCACCTTCACTACTGGTTTCTGAATAATGAATTATAAAGTGTTTAATTTGGATTAACATTTAATTAGCATCTATTATTTTAATCTACATTAAGGTAGATTTAAATGTCTGATCTGTTGCTGTTTCTCCTTCTTACAGCATTTGGAACCCTGGAAGCTGTACGCAACAGTAGGAGTCTTACTGGCCATTGACTTCCTGTCTCTGATGATCTGGCAGATTGTTGACCCTTTGCACATTACCTTAGAGGTGCTACAATTCTATACCCAAAATGCAAAGTTTTGTAGAAAATCTCTGTAATAATATTGCGGGAAGCAACAGTACAAGCAGGTAGCTTTATTCTTAAATTTAAAGTAATGGTCAGTTGTTGATTCATAAAACATGAAATTAAAATATCTTAAGTATATTGACATTTCTATTTGAGGTTCTTTGGAACAATCGTTATGATGTCCAGTGGGGGGAAAACACACCCGTTATGCAAAAACATATCCAAAAAATACTATCTTTATTATTATTAACAGAAAGATGTAATGAAGGATCACATTACTTTAGTTGGCTAGCTAACTAAGCCAAAGAGTATTGGTTTTAGTAGCCTGCTAAGCCTGTTAGGTCGTGCATCTTAATTCTTGGCATGTGCATGAGCATGTACAACTATTTAGTGGTATACGAATTTAATCCCATTTCGGAGGTGAGTTCTTGAAATGAGTATTTTTTTTTTTTTTCCTGTTGCGAAACGCATTTTCCCCACAGGAAATAATGTAAACGCTCAAAAATATTACCAATATTACCAATTCCCAAAATCGTAATCATATTTTTGCATATAAAAACAATTAAAACATTTTTAAAAGACGTGTAAATTAAGTAAAATATATAAAATACATAGACATTAAACCTCACTTAACTTTAATTTATGATTCCTCCTGAAACTGGCTGCTTTAAAAATGAAACTGAGAGCGGCTTTCTTTAGTTCTTAAGTTAAGCCTTTATTTGTCACATATACATTACAGCACATTGAAATTCCTTCTTTGCATATCCCAGCGTAACTGGAGTCAGAGCGCAGGGTCAGCCATGATACAGCGCCCCTGGAGCAGATAGGGTTAAGGGCCTTGCTCAAGTGCCCAACAATGGCAACCTAGTTGAGATGGGAATCGATCCTCCGATCAGTAACTCAGTGCATTAACGCTTCTGAGCCACCACTGCCCCATTCTTGCTGCCATTCTTAGGATCATGGTGCTATGTCTTCACTAAATCTTTTACAAACTGCAAAAAATGCCTACAAAAAAATGCATAAACTCGATTCGCTTGGCTTTCCACTGATGCAAACTTACTGTGTTTGCATGCCCAGGCAAATGTCTTGCAAAATTTCAGTTATTAAGGTGAAAATTCATAAATTCATAAGTATGCCGAGGTACCACTGTACTGTGGAAACTGAAGGTCTGAGACCTCAGAATTTTAAAGAACAGAAAATGTGCAACATCTTGACTAAATTTAAGCAATTTGTGTTCCTTGGCCACGTTACCCCCACATGTACAAAAAGTTCCGATTTCCCATAAATCTTTCCCTTCCCTCTGAAACATGCTAGTGGATTTCACCTAACACGGATCACCAGGTTTTACTTGTGGTGTCTATGGAGATTTGTTGATAATGTAATTTATAATGAAAACCTAGAAAAAAGATGTCAAAAAGAAAGACCCCAGAACTATTGGAACCGCACTGTATATTTAACATACTGTAACTGATGTGTGAATACAAGTTTAATGCGGTGTTTTGGCTAGCTAGTTTAGCTCAGTCACCTAGCTAATGGCATACCTGTACATGCCTTTGTAGGTTGGATGTTGAGCTTTTAAATGGCAATATTGCCTACTGAGAGCATCATTTCCAGGTCATAATCATGATAAATTATGGCATAGATACTCAGACTTTCAAAAGATACCTTACATGTAGGCTTTTTAAAAATGTTATTGGCTCGTTAAATGAAATAATTGAACATTTGTGTGGCTTTTACTCTTTATTAAATGCACATTTTTTCCTCTTATTTTGTTTCATACTATAACTGTGATAGAAATTATATGTAACTTAATGTAATTTAAATGTTGATTAAAAAAGAAAAGAAAAAGAACTAATACTCAAAAAGTATACTTAAATACTTGTTTAATTCCACTAAAAAGCATGCTATTACTGTGAAACGTCTACTGAAATTCTGTGATGGGGTATATTTAGTTACCTTTCACTTCTTCTTCGATCCTACACTATAAGGGTATTTTAGGGTGTCCTGTAAGCAGGGTCGACGTTTGTTCACATGCACATGGTTTTATAGAAATGATGAGTAAGAAGCATTAAGGAACATCGTCATTTCATTAATGGTTCGTAGAAAAAATATACTGTAGGAATTAGAGATACAAATACAAATCCGTGATCTATTTATAAAGGGTTTAGAGATGTCTCATTTGCACAACTGCATACTGAAAGTGTTTCAGCTGCCTCATTTTTTATTTTTTTTTAGCTAAGTACATATGCTTTTCTAAAAATGAATGTGTGAAATGAAACAGTGAGATTGAAACTTCTGTATGATAACTTTCACCCACTCGCTCTCCCTTTCTCTCTCTTTCTTTTTCTCTCACGATCTTTGCCCCTGATGCCACTGATGCCCACCACCACTTTTCACCCCCCCCCCCCTCACTGTCTTCTCTTGGTTTCTATCTGAGCAGATGTTCACTAAAGAAGATCCTAAAGGAGACCTGGATTTTTTGATTCAGCCTGTACTGGAGCACTGCAGCTCAGAGAAGATGAACACGTGGCTCGGTACTCCGTCCTTTATCTTTATAGAATCCGTCTCTCATTTCCTTTTCTATTTCACATTCACGCTTTCGTTTTCGTTTTAGTCTTATCTAATTGCATCCTATATTTCATTTCTGCTTTATCCTTTTGGCCCATCTTTTTAGTTTCTTGTCCATCAGTGCACAACAGGTTGGGATGTGATGATGTGGGTCAATGCAAATGTCTTGGACACAGATCAGAAGGTTCTCATCCTGCCAAAAAAAGAAGGATCTTTTCAGTCTGGTTGGAAACCAGCGACAAGTATTAAGATCAAAAGTCAAATACACTTAATTGTTACCCCCAATACATTGATGAAATGTAGATAAACAGTGTTTGTATGGCCGTGTCTTTGCTACAGGAGGTATTCTGTATGTGTGTAACACAAAACCACCTTCCTGGAAGGAAAAATCTATAAGTTGTGACAGCGCTGCAGGGACAGTGGCCTAGTTTACTAAGATACTGAGGCCAAACTCATACATATCAAAAGAACATGGGCAGGCAGCCTAAATCCATCATCTTAGTTTAGAGACACGGACATATGGTGGAGGAACGGCCTCAGTGATCTGCTGCAGATCGACTACACTGGGGAACGACAGGGAAATAAAACCCAATAAATGTCATCTACGTGACAGATCATGTGAATTTTACTCAATATATCTTTTAGAAAACATATATTATTCAATAGGGAAGGTGTTATTCTGTACTGATAGTGTTGTTTGTAGTCTTATAACTTTCGCAATGGTGATCTCATGCACTCTGATAATGTGTTATATTACACTGTAAGAATTATGTATTTTAATAATACATCAGTCAGCCATAACATCAACATCAATACTACTGTAGGTGAACTAAGCAACGCTACACCAGATCAATGGCGTCCAAAGCTCACCCTTTCCTACAGGATTTAAAGGTGTATACGTCTGGTCTGATCCCACAGAAAAGCCAATGGAGCAAAAAAAAAAAAAAAACCCCGTCAATGCTGGCAGTGATAGAAATGCACCAGATGACGCAATGCACCACAGTCTGCTGTGCACAGGGCCCAGTACAGCAGACAAGGGGCCCAAAACAACCGTCCACTTTCAAACTCCCCAGAACCCAATCCAATCGAGAACATACAGTATGAGACAAAAAAAGTCTGAGGCCCCACCCCGTACAACCCAAAACATCTGCTGTCAACCACAGAGGCCCTGCACCAAGAGATGAAAACTGCCTGGGTGGAACAAGAGAAACCGAAATCCTGGGTGGTTTTAATGTTAAAGTTTTTAATGTTATGGCTGGTTGGTGCTGTTATAATATACGAGGCATATTCAAGCACGGAAGAGATTCGTACTGTACACACAATCATTCATGATCACCACTTGCACATTACAGGAACTTGGCTGGGAGTTATTGCCAAATCCCACATACAGCCGTAGCATTGTTCTAACAACAAGTCATTTCAACATATTTGAGTTCCTGGGAGGCCTTAGACCTAAAGTAGGCAATATGATCACGGCCCGGGGGAATGATAAATCTTTCTACCTTAATGGAAGAAACCCTGGGATAGGTGCATTAGTGTAGCAGGGAATTATACAGCGACATGAATGAGACATTACTCTCATGATTGTAATCTGTTATTCCGCACAATTAAAAGTCTCGATTTGACTTGAACGCTTCGACTTATACATCGAATATATAAAATATTGTGTATATATAATTTTAAATTACAGCTTCTAATTACAATCAGTCACTGGCATCTCACATCTCTATGTCTGGACATTCCCGCTGCTGAGTGAAAGTGCCATCGGTGTGGAAGTTTCTCACAGTTTCAGCAGAGGACAGCAGAGATACAGTCTACAAGAAATGTCCAATATAGATACAGTAAAGGGGAACTTTAAAAACGGCTCAAACGAACACTCGGGGGGAAACCAAGACTTAAATGAGACTGATGTCTCACCTTACAGTACAGTATCTCTCACCATTTGTCCTGTCTTAACATTTCTAAGTTTAAGCGGCAGAGGTTTCATTCACACTGTGTGAGTGCATGTGTCTCTCTTTCACAGGCTTCATAATTCTTCAGTACTCCACTTGTGAAAGCAACGTTATGAAGGAGGAATTGAGAAGCAAAGTTATCATTTATTACTGTAGGTAGTCTGGGGAAACAAAGCTAAAACAGAAGAAGAAAAATACCAGGGTTTTGAAATGCTATCAAACAAATGTCCATTGCCATTGTCTTGTGTGTGTGTGTGTGTGTGTGTGTGTGTGTGTGTGTGTGGTTTTTTTTTTTCTCTCTCGCTTTTATTTAATTTCCTTTAACTACATTCTTCTCTGTAACTGTTAATTGGTAAATCAGTGGTAAATTTATTGCCGGTATCACTTAAAGATAAAAAAAAAACAAAAAACATGACATTTCAAATTATGAGAATGCAGTCAGACAGTTTTTTTGTAAACAGGTCTTTAACCTGACCATATTGACCACAGTGATGGTTACTGATTAGTTATCATGCCTACCTGCCTTTTAATAAAGACTCATATTTATCTTTATAGTATGAGTAATGCTGGTCACTTAGGCTGGCTGAGGTCAATGATTCAGCTCTGGAGCACAGACACTATAACAAGACAGTGATAGTGAAAACAGACAGTCAAACACAACTGTCAGAAACAGCCACATGTTTTCTTAGACGTGTTGGTAAATTACCAAGAATTTTTTTTTTTTGTACAATTAAAATTACATTAATGTCAAACACTAACTGAACTTCCATGGGTTTTCCCTCACTGAGAATCGACATTATTAGGTAATAGCTCGTGAGCATAGATCTGTCAGAAAATTTCCACTTTCAAAGCAGGAGTGGGCCATTCGTGTGGGTTCTTGTAAACACGGCGAGCACACACTTGCAGATACTTTTAAGTTGCAAATTATATTACCCATTACTGTATACCTTATAAATAATTGTCCTATTCTTTCATGTGTGATACCATGGCTTGTAGGATACCCTGCAGAGTTTGTGTATTTGCGATTCAGTGCGATACACTGTAATTAGAGCATGTCAGGTATCACCTGTCATTTATTTATGGACGAATCTATTAATTCAAGACATAAACCTCAGAACACAGAGTAATTAATTACATTTCCCCCCCCGCAAGTGTTCCCAAAACGCAAACGGGAGAGGCTTAATGTTCATCTTTCCCTCCGTAGGAGTGGTGTACGGCTATAAGGGGCTGCTCCTGCTCCTGGGAATCTTCCTGGCCTATGAGACCAAATCAATCTCCACTGAGAAGATTAATGACCACCGTGCTGTCGGCATGGCTATCTACAACGTGGCGGTGAGTGTGACTGCTGGTTGCTGCCATTCACAGGCGCTGCTAACGATTTCTTGCCTCTAGCATCTCGCTACCGCCGATATGGTACAGTAGCATGTCAACCACAGACTGGACATGATCTAAAAAATGAATGCGATGGCTTGATTTAATGGGCTGTCAATGTCAGTCAAAAGTTTCTGAACATACTATATTGGAATGTTGTTAAATTAGGACATTTTCTAAAACAAAATACTTGGTGGTGAATTTAAAAGTGTTTCTTATTGTTATTTGATGAATCGTGAATTTTCGTGATTTTGTTGGAACAATCTAAATTTGATCTATTCAGAAAAGTCTTTATCGGTTTAATTAAGCAGATCATATTTATATTATATATCCCTCCATCCATCTAGGAACCTCTGTAGTCCAACTACATTGTATTTATTCCCATTTTTATGACCGTGGTAGGACCTCCAGTCGACATTCATACTGTATGTTGGAGGAAACTGGAGTACCAGCAGGAAACCCACCAAGCATGCGGGGAGAACACGGACCCCGAGGCGGTTATCAAACCTGGACCCTGGTGTGGTGCAAGGCGACGGTGCTAAGCATTAATCCACTGTGCTGCCACATTATATTTATGCTTTAGAGTTAATAATAGTTCGGCCATTTATCCATTATTAAAGTCTTTTATTCATAGCTTTAACGTTCCAAGCCTTTTGGCCTTTAATATAGAACTCATTAAAAGTTCCATTATGATTTTTCTTTAACTATTATGAATTGTTTTGTTTGGTCTGTGGCACAAGTGGTGATGAAACTGTAGGGAAAAAAAAAGTTGCCTGACACTACACTATATTGGCAAAAGTATTCACTCGCCTGATTCCACATGCATATGAACTTGAGTAACATCCAATTCTTAATCCATAGGGTTTCATATAATATAATATAATATAATATAATATAATATAATATAATATAATATAATATAATATAATATAATATAATATTAACAACAGCTTCAAATCTTCTTGGCACGCTTTCCACAGGGTTTAGGAGTGTGCTTATGAGAATTTTTGACCATTCTTTCAGAAGCGCAGAAGTGAGGTCAGACACTGATTCCGGTACACGTTCCTTCACGCCAGACGTTGCTTTGTGCACTGGTGCGCAGTCGTGTGGGGAACTGGTGTGAGGTTGTTTTTCAGGAGTTGGACTCGGCCACTTAGTTCCAGTGAAAGGAACTTTCAATGCATCGGCATACCAAGCCATTTTGGACAATTTCATGCCCCCTAGTTTGTGATAACAGTTTGGGGACGGCCCCTTCCCGTTCCAACATGACTGTTTCAGTTCATCCTACGAATTGGATGTTACTCAAGTTCATATGCATGTTAAGACAAGCGAGCGAATACTTTTTGCAATGTAGGGTATTTATTTAATATCCTTATGGATTAGTCTATTAAAATAGAAATGTGGACTAAACTGTCCTGTGAACAACATTTTTTCAGTTGTGAGTGGAGCTTATAATATTCTCCTCTTCTTCTTCATCTTATTTTGTTTCTTCTTCATATTCTTCCTTTAAGCAAATCCTTTTTAGACATGAAACATACATGAATATGCTAAATTATCATAGGTCAACAAATGACAAGAAAAAATATTGCACATTTAAAAGAACTGGACTGCATGTCTGTGCAGTAGCATGGCCTTTAAGAGACCTTGTTTTTCAGGTTGTAACCATATTTCCTTTTTAAAATCACTCCGGTTGTCACTTAACCATAAAATTGTCATAATTCTCTCCCAAACTACTTATGATACCCAGCTTTGTTTCATGCCTGTTTATTCCAGACTGAATTTGTATAAACAGACATTTTTTTTTCCCCACCCAAATTGTAGAAGAGAGACCTTGTAAATGAAGCCTAGCTTGCTCGTGCTGAAGGCTTCACTCTCTTGCCTGGCTGCTTGAAAACAGTTCTGGTAATAACTGCAAGTGCTTTGAAGGATGATTTGCATAATTGAAACCATTTCTCCAAATCCCCTCCCTCTAAAATGGGTTTAATGAGAAAACTAGAAAACACTTGACTGGAACATGAGGGTGGCTGCTGCTTTAACCACCTGCAGAAGATCTCAGTTTCATCAGATAATGGTTCATCTCTTTGTAGTTTGTCATAGTCACTTTTATTTATAGCTGTTATATTTGTTTTTGTCTGGGAAGGGAATGAAATAAATGCTCCAGTGCTGTGAATATGTGAAAATGCATTAGTAGCACTGGAAGTACAATAGGATTGTTTAATTTGTAGAGGCTCCAAACATAAATTAGATTCCCTGCATGTGTAGTCTGCCACTCTCTTGTGTCCTGTTACTTTCCTCTAGACACAAGTTCACTGTTACACATGCAATATCGATCAAATGTGAAATTCTTTAAGGTTGCCCATACCTTATGGGAAAGGATGACATGCAGTTTGTCAGCATGAACCAATTGCCTCAGTCTGCTGCTTTAAACAATAAGAGGTGCATTTTTATTTTATTATTTTATTTTTGTATACAGGCGGTGTAGCGGTTAGCACTGTCGCCTTGCACCTCCTGGGTCCGGGTTCGATTCCCGGCCGGGTTCGATTCCCGTCTCTGTGTGCATGGAGTTTGCATGTTCTCCCCGTGCTTGGTGGGTTTCCTCCGGGTACTCCGGTTTCCTCCCACAGACCAAAGACATGTAGGTTAGGTTAATTGGCGTTCCCGAATTGCACATAGTGTGTGAATGAGTGTATGAGTGTGTGTAAGTGTGTGTGCCCTGCGATGGATTGGCACCCTGTCCAGGGTGTACCCTGCCTTGTGCCCTAAGTCTCCTGGGATAGGCTCCAGGCCCCCCGTGACCCTGAATACAGGATTAAGCGGTATAGATGATGAGTGCGTGATGATTTTTTTTGTATAGATTCTAAAGTACATCGAAAAAAGCATGAGGGCACCAGACCATCACACCCATGACGTCTTGGTAGAATTTGGAATTTCTTCCTCGGAACTAAGAGGCACATGTTCATGTGTAAAAACGTCCTGTGCACAAACTGAGGTTTATGGCGTCATGGTTTGCCAAATTTGTAGCGGAAGAACTCAAGTGTCCTGCTTTTGTCCCAATCCGGTAACTCCTCATCACACTGTGTGCATATGGAAATGATCTTACTTTCACTATTAAACACAGACATGGCTTTACTGTAAAATCTTTGAAGCACTCGTGATTTTTTTTTCCGACCACATTCTTTTCCACAAAGTTGACGGTTCAGCACTATCCTCCCAGGTTTTGATAATGTGCTAAGGGTTCTTAACCTAGTTCCAGTAACTTTAAATCTCTTTAGTTGTTTTCTTTGCTTGATGCAGCCTGATCGTTTAACCCTTCTGAAATGTCAATGTTTTTGTTGTTGTTGTTAGGTGTCAATACTTTTGTAACTTACATTAAAAAAGGACTGGTAGACGTTTGGTGACAATTGCATTGTTGGTTTTATTTATGCTTCTGTCACTCAGTAAGGGTATTTCTAGCATTCAAATTAGTAACATGAAGGATTAAACGTGGTGGTGGAGGCAAGTTCTGCTTGTTTACATAACTATAATTTTTTATACACGTATGCAAAGTAGTACAATGTAAGGGCACGATGTAGGTATATTTATTATAGGTGTATGTTTATTAAGATGATTCTCTCTCTCTCTCTCTCTCTCTCTCTCTCTGTAGGTTCTATGTATGATCACAGCTCCCGTGACCATGATCCTCTCCTCACAGCAGGATGCATCTTTTGCCTTTGCCTCTCTGGCTATAGTGTTTTCAGTCTACATCACTTTGGTTGTACTGTTTGTGCCCAAGGTTTGTGAAACATAATAATTTTGCTTTTATTTTACATCCTTTGTTGCTTGTCTTGCTTCTTTTTTTTATATGTCCCTTATATACTCCATTAGTTTTTTTTTGTTGTAGTTGTGTCATGAGTTTAACAAAGCGTTTGTCCCACTGTTACGTAGATGCGGCGTTTGATTATGCGTGGGGAATGGCAGTCTGAGCAGCAGGACACACTTAAGACGGGATCGTCTACCAATAACAACGATGAAGAAAAATCACGGCAACTGGAGAGGGAGAATCGGGAACTCCAGAAGATCATCCAGGAGGCATGTTCAGCATCTCTTTTATGTTTCTATTACTACAAAACAATACCCACATGAGACAGCAATATATCGCAAGTTAAATTCTAATCATTTTTACATCATGGAGGCCTGCATAATGCTCATTCGATTTAAAGGGGTTAAAGGGAATAATGTGATTTGAAATGATTAGAGCCCCCTGCTGCCTGTGAAGTGAATTGCAATTGCAATGACAAGCCTTGAGACGCCAACAAGAATCATTTTTTAAAAATGACAATATGTGTCATGTGTTAAATGAGATTGAACATGTAACCTTACAGTATTGTGGCCTCCATTCCTGTGTTTTATTGTTTTATTTATTTATTTGGAGTTTCTCCCAATTTGGACTTCCTGATTCCCACCCACTACTGTACCAGATGGAAGGGGTGGGTTAGGGATGTGATATATTGAGATACATGAAGTCATCATCTGCATCTTCAAAGCAGTGCAGTACAACAGAGGAAAACACTCTATTCTACATGCATGATCTCACAGAAAATTAGCTTTACTCTGCATGCATGATCTCACAGATACTGTACACTTGCGGTAAATGAGTGAGGAGAGGGAGAACGTGCCGTGCTTTCCGCTCTGAGCTCATGGCTAATTTTGCTACCTTGACTCCCTGTTCGAACTCACAATCTCTTGATGGTTGGGCCAACGCTTCTCTGTTGTTGTTTTACTTGGGAAATAATGACTTTAAGGTTTAACACTGAGTAATATGTTCACATTCCCATCAGTCCGTCATCACCTACACAAACCGTCAGTAATTATTTCTCATGCAGTAAATCGCTCTGAGTGTATTTGAATGTAAATTGTATTTGAATAAAAACTCTATTGTTCATTTTTACATTCTTTTAATCGTTACAGAAAGAGGAACGTGTAACAGAACTACGAAACCAATTAGCAGAACGTCAAGCTCTCCGGTCTCGGAAACCGACATCTTGTCAGAACCAAAACCAGAACCACAGCGTCTCCCCTCCGTCTTCAGCTGAGCCTCCTGGTTACTCGCCTGGCACGGAGCAGCACTCGGTGCCGCCCTCCTTCTCCAACAACTCCTCCCTCTACCAGGGTGAAGGAAAGCTCAGCCGGAATCACTGCCACAACAGCCGACTCCCTCTTCTCTACAAATGAGCCGGACAGAACTAAACACCACCGAGCTGTATGTCGATGAATTCATGTGAGGTAACACAGTGTAGTACGATACGTTTGTTTTTACTAACTTTTTCACACCAGTTTCTTTTTTTTTTTAGCGACATCTGGCAATATGGGTTTGAGTCTAGTGCTATGCCATTCTCTGTATCACCACTGTATCAATATTAATATCAATATCCTACCGTGTATCAATGTATATTATAGAGTTTGTCTTGTATTACAATTTACGACTTTATAAAAATTAAAAAAAAGCACAAAAATGAAGGTAAATTCCTAAAATGAGTAAGAACATTCCTATATAGGGAAACACACACACACACACACACACACACACACACACAGACACACACACACACACATATAGGAATGTATTGGTATCATTTCAATCCGTACAATCGTTTTTTTTTAAAGAAGTGAAACATGTGATGCTCTATACAAAATGTCACTCTCTCTTCTTCCATTTAATCCTCTTTATTGGGGGGAATCCCTCGGGGGAATAAGAGCATTATCCCGTAGGCTGGGGAGGCCCCATGTTTGCAGAAGTGAAATTGATATTTAAAGCTCTCCAGGTGAGTCAGTGTATGTACAAGCTTATCATTCACTGCATGATAGCTTCCTTAAATGTCTAAGTCTTCCAAGAATGATTCTCTACAAACATAAATACTGCACACGTTTCAGGCCGGGTCTCCGTTTTAGGAATGGTAGGAAGGAAGTGAGAAGACTTTGGTTTGGAAGAGTGTTGATGAACGGTGAATCCCCAACACTGCTTTGTTTAGTGTGAACCTGCTTTCGGAATTCATCTAAGTTTGGATTAGAGAAGAAACCCATGCTTCATTAAAAAAAAAAAAAAAAAAAAAAAAAAAAAAAAAAAACTTTTTTTTTATATATCACTTTTCTGCATTTTCCGTAAGCTTTCTGTATGTTTTCTTATTCCAGTCCAGGTATATTGGTCCGTGTTGTAATCTTTTTCGCATGGGCACACCTACAGTACTAAATCATGTACTATAGCACATAATGAAAGCACAGTGCACAAGGAATGGTAATATTATTTAAAATTGACATTTTTCTGAAGTTCGATATTGCCATAGAAACTCCATTTAAAATTTAGCACAAACAATACGCCTTACTCAAACCCTTTACTCTGCACTTTTAGCATAGATACAGTATGTATGTGTCTGCAAGGTAGTGTTATTCAAAGAGAAAATCCTGTATATATAAAATGTGCTTATTGTAATGAAATCGAATGATATTCAGAAACACAGTTATGAACACTGATACTCTCGTGCAATATTTCAGTACTCCTCATATCTTGTGTCGTTTCTAAAATACAATACTGAGCTTTATGTTCACAAAATACTATTGACCATGTTTCATGCTTTGGGGTGTTCGTCTGTTACATTACTGTTGTAATGTGTTGGAATCTCACTCTGATAATGCGTCAAGTTTCTTTGTGTAATGGTTTAGCTGAACATATTTGAACACAGCACGACATAGCCAGTGTTCCTACAGCATGTAAACATTATATTCACTAATTTAGCTCAGGGTATGTAATTATACTATCACTTTATATGAATAATAAATGTTTATTTATCAGATGTGTGCACTACATTATAACTTAGACATACTCATAATCATTCCATTATATAAATCAGTAATCCAAACCCGATATGATTTTTGGTCATTTATTTGTAATTATTCTATGTATTGTAAATAAAATAATCTTTTATCTATATGCAAACTTTATAGTTCAATAAAACCCATTATTTTGCACTGACTTTAAATGTTGTCCAGATGTTGATTTAGTACACTAGCAATATGTGAAATTACTGGAAATGAAATGAAAAATGAATTTAGGAAAGATTCACTGGTGTCTTTTCTATCATAGACCCGATGTATGGATTTTTTTTCAAAACAGTTTTGTACATGTAGGATTTTTTACTATACAGTATTTCACAAACTTATTCAAATTTTTCATTAGAATCCTATTATTATTATTATTATTATTATTATTATTATTGTTGTTGTTGTTGTTGTTGTTGTTGTTGTTATTTAGTAGTATAGACATGTCCATTTGTCCACCTTTGGATGTTAATTAGATGAACAATACTGAACTTTTGGTATGGAGCCCATGTCAGTGTGTCCTGTAGAGGGCGTCATGAGTCTACTTCATTTACTGTATGCTATGCATTATTACATGGACAGTAATTATTGGGCAATAATTATTATTTTTGTAATTATGGCTGATATTTAGTTTTAAATCCTGACATCATTTTATATAATTGTGCGGTTTGCTCATGTTTAATAACCCGTGACCGGACAGCAATGACCTCATGGTGCATTACAGTATATGGAAGGGGCAGGAAGTAAACAACCGCTTCCAGCCCTGAAGTCAGATCCTGTTTCCTTGTATCTAGTAAAAGGTGGGCTGCTTGCTCTGGCCCACAGGGTAAACCCTGCTGTTTCTTCTTTTATGCATAAGTTTGCTTTATTGTCAGTACAATAAGTAGCACATCGATGCTTATCTATTAAACCATAAACAATAAGACTTTGAGCAAAACCTTTGGCACTTTAAAAGACTTCCTATGATGTAACTACATCAGCATTTTTCAACCTAATCTCTTCTTACCAAATTTGTAGTCGTACCACTTTGAGGAATATTAATTACTGTATATTAGGTGTTAATAAAGGTCTTTCATCAATAAAGTCCAAAATTAACGCTCATAAATGAGAATTTCTTCTTAAACCTTTATATTGGTTGCAAATCTTTTATTCGCCACGTGCAAACATACAGTGTATCATGTTCTTGACTTTAGAAGATGGTCATCCTGAAAGCTTGTTTAGTGTTTCTAAGCTCATTTAATAATTAGTGAAATAAAAAGTTACTTCAGAATGCGAGTCACTCGTTGTAGCGTTATGAAACTGTAGGTCACCTGATGCTACCTGCGCTCTTCAGATTTAACACCTGTGCACTGTACTGTATGTACACACTGACAAGAACTTCATGGATTACTTCTCGACAGTTTCAACAACACAAGTTTAACAAGGTGTTTAGTGCACATGATCAGATGTCTATCACGGTGTCTATATTACACAGTGTTTTTACACAACAGAACACAAGAGATTAACCAATACAAGTCTCATCACCTGTTTACAGAAGTCTAATCTGGACTACTCTGAATAAATTTCATGACCTAAATTAACACCTAATATTCATTCCTGTAATAATTTAACTTATCGAGTCAATTCAATTTTATTTCTATAGTGCTTTTAACAGTGGCAAAGCAGCTTTACAGAAACAAAGAAAAATTAGGTAAATGTGTATGAAATGGGAAGAATGTGTATGAACCAAAATGATCTGTTTGTCCCTGATGAGCAAGCCGTGGGTGACGGTGGCAAGGAAAAACTCCCTGAGATGGCAATAGAAAAGAATCTAAAGAGGAAACAGACTCAACAGGAAACCCATCCTCATCTAATTTATTTAAGTTCATTATTCATTACTGGAGGTTCAGGTAGACTGTAGGAAACTCCAGGCCTGAACTATCGAGCGACTGCAGTCACGAGTCCTCAGAGAGCAGCTGTCAGCAACAGCCGAGGCCAGGACCGTCCTAATGGTAAAGTGGAACCTTCCCCAGTCACCACACGCATCTCTGGCAGACCACATAGGGCATCCATGCGACGAGATCTCCAACCAGAAGCGGGACACCAGGACAGGTCAGACAGCTCCAGAGGGCAGAGGGGGGTCTGGATCACTGGCAGCGCAGAAGTGGCATGTGTAGAGAGACAGGAAGAGGGAGAGCGAGAGAAAGAGAGGAAGAGAGAAGAAAAGAAAAGGAGAGATAACACTTAGGTATGAGTGCAACATTTAGGTAATGAGGCAGGGTGCAAGCAGGGACTCCGGCAGGACTAACTATGACAGCATAATTAAAAGCAAGAGCCACAAGTAAACACAGACATGAGGGCTCCCTGAGAAGTTAAGAAAACAATCACCTGACCACCAACAAACCTGAGTGATCAATGAGATTGGGGAAGACGGCATCTAAACATACCAGTTCACCATAATACTCTACGTCCATGAGTCCCCCAGACAATCTATTCACAAAAATGCTTGGCTAAATAAATAGGTTTTTAGCCTAGACTTAAACACTGAGACCGTTCCCGATTCCCGAACATTAATTGGAAGGCAATTCCATCACTTTGGGTCTTTATAAGAAAAAGCTCTGCTCTCTACTGCGGTTTTCGTAATACACAGAACAACAGCCTGCATCCTTTGATCGAAGGAGGCGTGGCGGATTGTAAGACACCAGCAGTTCACTCAGGTACTGTGGCGCGAGACCGTTTAATGCTTTATACGTATGTCAACATTTCACTGGAAACCAACGGAGTATGGATAAGGAAGGGGTGATGTGCCCGTATCTCCTGGTTCTCGTGAGGTCTCTCGCTGCTGCGTCCTGAACTAACTGATGCTTGTTTACACACCTAGTTGGAACAACCTTGATTGGACAGAAAGGCCATCCAGAGTTACAGTGTGACTTATGTCTTCATTTACATATCGGGTGGTGTGGAACCTGGACCTGTTGTGGGGAAGTAGAATAAGTTGGGGGAAATTAGCAGAGTCTTTAGCTCGGTGGATTCTTGATGAGTAAGTTGGTGGTTCAAACCTGGGGTTGACCAGGCTGTAAAGAAAAAATGTTACTGTAAATGTTTACAGTATGTGACAAGATCAAGTCTTACCCTATCCCAGGCAGATTAGGGATAACACAAAATGGGATTTCCCATGGATGGGGTACAGGTGCATAAAATGTATACACTTTGGAAACACCGATCAGCCCAATCTGCACCAGAGTACCTGGAGGAAACCCAGAAAGCATGGGCACAACAGACTGTATGCGAGATTCAAACACTCAGCCGTGGAGATGAGAGGCAAAAGTCCTATCCGCTGTCACTTTACCTCTCTAACACCTACTATAGTCCTAAAAAATAAAGTGTTATCTCTTTAGCATTTCTGTGATTACCACGAAAAGGAATTCGCTGTACTGAGAAAATACCCGAGAATCTGCTTCCTCAATAGTTAAGGGCAGTTGTTGGCCACCACCAAGTCTTACTAAAGCTGTTCTTTTGTAGTTTCACCCAACTTTTTAACACCAGATCAACAAGCTAAATCATACATAGCATTTATACATCACTTACTTCCTCTAAGGTTTTGTGGTATCCACAAGTCATCAGGGTGAAACTAATGTACTTCCATGTTTAAGAAGCGCTGCAATACAATACGTGGACTAAATAAGGCTTAACCAAAAATCCTTCCCTCTGATAAAGTATGTCTAATTTTTTCTTATATTGTACAGTTTCAGAGTTTGACTTACAAATACCTCTTTGGTTTGGATGATACAACATTTCAATTAGTTTCCTGGGGCTGTGAAATTCTTGTCTGATCACTAAAGTATCTATCTATCTATCTATCTATCTATCTATCTATCTATCTATCTATCTATCTATCTATCTATCTATCTATCTACACTATAGATGTGATGTATAGACATTAGGCTTAAAATGATGCAAGATTTCTTAAAAAGAGCACTTAAGTGTATTTTTTAGTTTTAAGTATTTTATTCACACCGTTAAATAAATACAATAATAATAATAATAATAATAAAAAATAATAATAATAATAATAAATAGACATGCATGAATGAAAAAGTACATACGATAATGCCACAAAATAACATTAAATAAATAAAAAAAATGCTTGTTTTGAATCAGTAACACTAAACAAAAAAGTACATTCATTATAACATTCAGTTTGTACACAAGCAGTTTCTGTAGTGCGCTACACTTTCTCAGTATGAACATACAAGCTTAACATGCTGGTCTAAGAAGAGAACAGAGGTCTCCGGTCAGTAGCCTTTTCACACACTAGGTAGGACACCGTAATAAAGCAAGTAGAATGGAGAACTTCGCAGCACTTTGATACACTGTATCCAAATTTTTACATTGACGAAAGTTAGTAATTCCACATTCCTCAAGTGATTCACTATTCACAAACCACCGTGAGAAATACAGTATCTTAATTTTGGTGTTTTAACATAAAACACTTTGTCTTCACATTGGACAGCAAAGGTCCTTCATAGCAAGCAGCGTCAGCAAGTTCTTACAGCTCAAACACTCCAAAAAAGGATTTGGAAGTTTGATACTCAATGTTAGGATGTCGGTTGGTCTCGGTTGAAAGTTTGTCCCCCTTATAAAGCTGAAAGACAGCACCAAGATAGATGGAGTCAAAGACAAAACGTCCATTCTGCTGACTGTCTGCGGCTTGGCACATTGATTTGACTCCATTGAGCAGGTAGCGTTTGGTTTTGGACGGTGACGTGAGAGATGACCACAGAACTCTATAGCTCAGGTGTATGTTACTACTCGCATTATCTTCTTCTTCTGAATGGCACTTGACCTTGAATGATGCTTGGCTGTAGACAAAGTACAGGCCGTCATGGGGAATGAGGATGCTGTCGTTCTCCAGTGTGAGGCCTCCTTTGGTGAAGGATTGGTCCACTCCACTCACCCAGTGTGGAGACTTAGACTGTTGGCCATCATCTAAAGCAAGAAAGATAAAGGATTTTGTTTGAGTAAGCAGTATGAATAAGCAATAGCCCTGCTCTTGTCCTGCCACTGCAGTCATCAGAGGTTCTATATCTTAATAAAAAATACCAGATTTCTTATTTTAGTAGAAGCACGTTCTATAAGGACATTCTGCATCATTTAATTATAACCTTCGAGGACATTCAGAGGATATCCGAAAGATTAACTGTTTAGCCAGAGGTATATCTATACGACAGAGAAGCATTTTCATTTACATTTAATTGCTTCTTATCAAGGTATAGATCGATGTTCTTTATTTTACAGACCATTTGCTTTAATTTCCTTTTACATTTACATTTAGGCATTTGGCCGATGCTCTTATCCAGCGCGACTTACAAAAGTGCTTTGAAGTCTACGTCACAGATCCTTAAAGTTTTTTTACGCTTTTACGTTTTCTATCAAATCCTGGCTACATTACCAAACAAAGTAAATGGCAATGACAAATAGGTATTGTAACTTACCTGTAGCATGGAGGTGAATGGCTGCCTTTGTACTCTTGGCAATCTGGGTTAGCATTTTCTGTTGACCTGACGGATCTAGGACACAGAAAGAGGCATTGTTAATCTTCCAAGCCAACATATGATGAAAGTCTGTGGCTATGCCATTCGCAATGATTTAATGAATCATTTCTTGTATCTTACCTGTGCTTGTGGTACTTTTCAGCGCCATAAAAGTCTCAGCTTGATGTTTATTCTGCGGAGGAAATCATGAAAGGAATGTTACTCTTTGCCTCTCTTTATCTTCTCTGACTTTCAAATCTCTCAGTATGATAAAGAAGCCTTTACTATTTTATAGTGCTTCCCACTTACCATTGAATGCCAAACAAAACAGAAAGATGCAACCGCACAGAGGCAGAGGAAGACCACAGCACCAAGTATTGTCCATGTCCAAGATCTGGATGTCCTCACTGCTTCCACGGTAGGCTGGTAAACATCTCCCGTAGCTGCTTCCACGTCGGCTGCTGTCACCTTGTAGCTCTCCATCCTGTATTCGGTCGCTTAGTATCAACTTCAGTGCAATTTATTTGTATGACACAAGATTTTAGATGGACCCAAGAACTGTTCAAGGTTGTATCTGGAGGGAAGTGCGGTGTACTGAGTGTCTTCATGGAGTAGACTTTACTAATATTTATATGAAAAAAGAAGGGGAAAGTCCAGTGATGTCAGGGGAGCAGAAGTTGGTCTGAAAAGGGAAAGAACGATTTTGTTTGCAGGCACACCGACACTCTCACAACCTCCACCCCTCCCACACACACTCACACACAAGCACACACAAGCACACACACGCACACACACGCAGAGTGAGAGAAAGCGTCCGTCTGTGTGTGCAAGCGAACAGGTTCAGTGAGTGTAATGATTCAAACATATATGCAATCATTTCATCGAAACGAAGAAACAAAGTTTCAGATCCTTTAACAGATCGCCTTTATATCTAACAAGTAATCTATAGAATATACATAAATATATATAAACCATTACATAAGTGGAACTTTCACAAACGGTTGTCCACTGACAGTGTAAAGTAAGAGAAAACTCGCCCCTAGCACAACCGTGTTCACTGTGGGAAGTAAGTCATTAAGCCTATATTAAAGTAAGAAGCAACTTATTAAGTGAAATATGAAATCAAACTCATCAGTTGCTTAAAACCCAAAGATTTAAACTTGAATATAACTGAATGAAAAGATTAAACCTTAACATGCATATTCATAACCATGTGCCTGTCATTGTGGTGTTACTGGTATTACATAATTCATACTGATAGCACTCCTGAGATTACTTTAGATCATAATCATTTTGAGAGACTCGTTAAGGCCTTGTGACTCTCTCCCCAGATAGTAAGAGTTATCTGCTGGGGGAAAATACTGTAGCTGGGGGGTAGGAATTGCCAGTGACCGAATTGTGAGAAATACTTTAGTTTTCTAATTAGGTCGTTAGCTAATAATATTATCTGTTATCTACCTTAAGACATGGGCACACGGGTGGTATCTGGCATTATTAACACATATTACTGTAACTGTTACCCCAAATCAGACTCCGTATCACACGCTGAGAAATATTTGACTCCTTTGCAAATCATATAGATATAACAAATTATATATAGTTCTTTCTGTAGTATTTGAAAGCTACGTATTCTGAGAAACGATGACATTAATACAGGAGTTATGTTCCATTAATTTTGCACTGTGCAGCAAGCACAATTTGGTCCTCTATAGTACAGTACATAGGTTGTGTCTTTCCTACCGCGGCCCCCCCCACCCCCCTTCTTCTTCTTTTGCAACCCCATGTCTAGAAACCTGTACATTCATGTCTCATTCTTCCACTAGTATAGTCGAATTCAAACTGCTGAAACAAAATCTCCTGCTGTTACGCAAACGTCAGAACTCTGCTATGTTACTATATAGACAAGGGAGTCTTTTGTTTAAGCAAACTACACAGGGCCTGTGAGAAATACTCCGCGGCTAAGACAAAGTTCACTTTTTCTCTGATATGTTATCATGCATTAGTGTAATCAGGTTACTTGATTTATTAAAAAACAAACAACATGAAGCTTTAATGTCTCACGGCTTTACTTGCAAGTCACAGCTGGCCCAGGAGGTTCATATTTTCCAGAAGAAAGCCTCAGGTGTTTAATAGAATGACACAAAGATTAATGAGGAAACTGCTCGATGATGAAAAATTATATGAAAAATGTCTGTTTAACAAAATTGATCAGTTTCAATGTAATGACATTTTAATGATCATTTCTATCTGTTACACAATCTAAATACAGTGGGGTTTTCACTTATTATTTATTTATTTATTTATTTATTTATTATTATTATTATTATTATTATTACCCTTTTTTTTTTTTTTTACCGAAAGGTTGAAATTAATATTTTAAAAACAATTCTGCATTACTTTTTAATGCCTATGCAGTTCTTTCTGCTCACGTTTGGCTTTCTGTGCGTGTACTTTTACAAAGAAAGATGACACATATATCTCACCTGCTATATTTAGACTAATAGGGTAACCCAAGGCTAAAGTACAAAATGCCTCAAAAAATACACGAAAAAAAAAAAAAAGCTAACACAGCGTGACCACCTTCTTTTGAGCCACTTTGAGGTTTTAAGTGAATGTTAAGTGTATTACATTAAAAAAGCAATGATCACCAACCTTATTTCCAGTCCCCGCCCTTTCGTTCCACCCGAAACCAACCTGGATCAGTAAAAAATGGATTAGTAAGTAAATTTTGTGACAAAATGAATCCGCAAAAGGGACGGTGATCACTGATTGTGTTTGTGTAGTGTGTGTATTTACCTCACCTTCTTTGCGTAGTGTTGCAACTTTGGACTGTCCTCAATGACATAAGAGAAGATGATCTTATAATATGAACAATTAGATTTTACTCTTTAGGCATGTGGATTAAGGAAATGCACATTTTCAGTGGTGTGCAGGAAAGCTGAGATAATGGTGCCATTAGCAAGGAATGAACACATACAGTAAATGTGAAATCTTTTGTCTGTTCATGACATTAGACTTATCTATTAGTGGCTGAATGTATTATGCACTTCATGATGGTACCAAATTTGACCAGTGGATTGTAAGCAAAATGTCTACAAAGGTAATTTTGTAATTACCCCTGGAATTTTCGATTAGCAGTGGAGCTACTGGAGAAAGTGTTTTCAAGCTCATGTAAAGGGAATTTATGGGTAAAGTGAAAAGATTAAAAAGAACATTAATGATTTTGCTTATATATTTGCAAGATATCAATTCTTTTATTACTCTTTACAGCTACCCAATAGTATTATTACGGAATAATTCGAAAAGGAAATGGAAACACCTCAGGAAGAGCTTAGCTGGGCTGCTTTTCAACAACTTGGCTTACTGCCAAACAGTCATTAGCTTGCTAGCCCAGGGTGAGGCAATCTTTCCCGTGAGCTGGAGATTCCCTATCTCCTCCCACGTGCTCAGCATTTTAAAACGTTAGACAAAAAATGTGTTTGTGTGTTGGACATAATAATTCACACCAAATGCTTTACTTGAGCGGTTAAACATGTAAAGCTGGTAGCTGTCGAAAATGAATTAGAAATGTTGAAAATGAACGTGGCTAGTTTCACTTTTCAGTTCACTAGCTTCACTTGCAACAGAGACGATTTCCAGTGGAGATTCCAATAAACCACCCCTCCTCCCAGCATGTCTGTCTGTCTCTCTCTCTCTCTCTCTCTCTCTCTCTCTCTCTCGCTCACGAGGCAGTGGAATTCATTTTCCATTTAAATATTTGTGTTTTTTTGTTAGTTTCTGTTTCCCTTTTTAAAACTCACTTTCTCTTCCTCCTTCGCTCTCTCTTTTTTCATGCTAAGGGTTATGCTAGACTACATGTTAATAAAGAGTAAATGATCTAGAAATTAAATAACCTACAGTACACACTCACAGCGGTCTATACGGATCTGGGGAAAAAATGTGTGTGTGATTAAGTGGCATTTGGAAGACTGCCACATGATCCACCCTGCTGAAGTTGTCTGCTGAAGCGGGACAGGAAAGTTGATATTGCATCACCAGTTGAAACTCTTGGTTTATTTTATGTGTCGGACTGCCCTACTGATATATAATAGGGTAGATGTTTCAACCTATTACATCACCAGCCTTAGTTATTACTGAAACCTACTGAGGTTTCAGGACTTACAAAGTTCTGAATGTCACAACAAACCCTGCATTATAAACTTTTCATTCTCCAGTGGTTTGGTATTTGGTTAACATTAAAACCTTCCTAGAGAGTACTGCTGTATATGATCAGCCATAACATTATGACCTAATGGTTGGTCCCCTTTTTCCTGTCATGACCCACTTGCCCTGTCGACTCCACTAGATCACTGAAGGTGTGATGCAAGCCATCAGTAGCAGATCATTTATGTCCTGTAAGTTGCAAGGGTTGGCGTTCATGGATTGGTCTTTTTCCAGCACATCCGGCTGATACCTTATTGGATCAAAAATTTGGAGAATTTAGAGGCGAAGTCAAACAACTCAAACTCATTGTTGTGTTCGTCAAACCATTCTTGAACCATTTTTGTTGTGTTGAAGCGGCCACTTCCATCAGGGAATACCCTTTCCATAAAGGGATGTACTTGGACTGCAACAATGTTCAGGATTTTGGTACGTGTACGTGTCTAAGTAACATCTAGATGGATGTCAGGACCCAAGATTTTCCAGCATTTTCCAGCATAAGCACTTTTGGCTGTGGACACAGGTCAGCATGAGCACCCTGACCAGTCTGCAGCTACATTTAGCTTTGATAACAGCTTTCCACCCTCATGGCATTCTCTCATCAGAATCATGAGGTAGTCACCTGGAATTGTTTCTTGTCAAGAGTTAATTTGTCTTCTTAATGTGCTTCAGATCATCATTTGTCTTCCGTAGATGGTACAATAGCCAATAGCCCTGTTAGCGTTACTATATTAACTAGAACTCAATATTAAGATACACCCAGTTAAGTAAAAAAAAAAAAAAAAAAAAAAACTTACCTCTACTGCAGGATACATTTGTTAGAGTATAATTTTTTATTATCATTTACAGCACCTCAGATTAGAGCTAACATAAATGCTTCTCAGGGCTCAAGCAGCTGACAAATTTCAACATCCACTTTTCAGAGAAGACTGCGTGAGTCAGGCCCTAGCAAAGTTAAACATTACTTGGGAAGAACTACAAACAGAAGAGACTTACTTGAGTCAAGAAACACAAGGAATGGATATTAGATTACTAGGAAACTGTTAGATGAGTCCAAACTTACGGCCATGTATGCCTATATTTAGGCAAAAAAGATTGACGGCACACAACCAGCATGGCTATAACAGCATTTTGCAGGGACATGACATCCATCTGGTTTACATTTAGTGGGATCATCATTTGTTTTCCAGCAGAACAATGATCTCAAACAGAGGGAAGAAAAAAGCAAAAACAGCCAACACGTATTGTTAACTCCTTCCAGGGTGTTGGAAACCCATTTCTGGTGACTACCTCACGAGGCTTACACAGAGAATGGCAAAAGTGTTTAAAACTGTCATCAAAACAAAAGGCTTTCCATATTTATTCTGTCATAATTTCAGTAGATATGTTTTTTCTTCATCTTTATTGTTTTGTTTTCTACAATATATAGTATAGTATAGTATGTATACATATATAAATGTATAATGTATAAATATGATGATAATATAACATTTAAGCTGTTAATTATCATATGCTCTAAAAACACAGTACAATAATTCAACCTACACTTTGTCACTCATGTGGCAAATCTGGACTTTTGAGGTGAAGCACTTCTCCAGGACAATTATGACAAGAGGTTCCTTCTTTTTGTAGCATGTGTGACCTTTTAGGAATTGAAAGCCACCCACGGTTGGAGCAAGGCTATAACGTCAAGGCCAGGTAAAATTTATACTTTGTGCTGATGTGGGAACAGTTTAGGCTTTCCTTTCATAATAGAAAAAAAGATGCAGGAATGGGGAAGTAGCACCAGATAAAAACAGACATATGACAATCATTCAGTGACATTACGATTCATAAGATTCACAAGATATATATCTTATACACATTAGAAAACATTTCGATTTATGCTTGTACTCAATAAGTCACATAAGGCAGGTCACACATAAATTACACACAAAAACAGCCTTGAAAAGAAATAACGCAGTTATTTAAATATTGAGCAGATTGAAAACTTACTCTCCAGTGGAGCACCTGGACACATAATACAACATAGCACAAAACAACAGAACAGAACACAACAGAACACAACACAACACAACAGAACACAACACAGACCAGCAAGTCAGACGTGTGCTTTGAAATCTACCCTTTGTTTCATGAATAGACCTGTAGTGTAAGAGCCCCTGAAAAGGTCAATACCAAGTTTTAGAGTAATGAAACCGGCATAGCCACTGTTCATGCATTTTATTATTACTTTACTTTTTGTTGTTGATTGTAGTTCTCTATAGCAGAGCTGGATGGTTTTCAAGGACAGATTGCATCATTGGCCCCACTATTTACTGCACTTGTTTTCCAGCTTTATCTCCGGTTCAGCCCATACAGCAGAGTTGGTTCCCTGAGCCCTTGATTTGGCCACTTGACATTTGGCAGTTTAGGACAACCCCTTTTATACCTGTTCCGTATAAGGCATCATCTCCCAGATCTAGATCCAAAAAATACTACGTTTGCTTCAAGGAGAGTGGCAAGTCCCCATCAGTATTAGTAAAAGTGTATGTGACAGTCACAGTATGGTGTATGGTTTCTTTGGAAAGGCTAATAAGCTTACTACAACCTTTCTGAAAGGGGTTTGCCAAGATCAGATCTCCCATTTACCTACATTTTAAAAGGTTTCTTCTTATACGAGATGCTGAACTGAAACAGGGGCCTCCCAAACTGCCTTCCTCCAAGTGATTACACCAATCAGCCGTAACGTTAAATCCACTGACAGGTGAAATGAATATCTCTCATTATCGTCTAATAATTGCGCCTGCCATGAGTTGGGTATATTGGGCAGCACATGAACAATAAGTTCTTGATGTGGATGTGTTTGAAGCAGAAAAAAGTGAGGATCTGAGTGACCTTATCAAGGGTTAAATTGTGATGTCTAGACGTCTGGGTTAGAGTATCTCCAAAAAGACAGGACTTCTAGGGTGTTCTTAGTATGCAGGAGTTAGTACCTACAGTACCAACAGTAATCCAAGGAAGGAGAAAAGATTAAATGAAGAATATAATTTAAGAATTAGTCATGAATGATTTGAGGAACAGGGCAAAGATTTTCACATATCTCAATTGATGGTGCTCAAAGAAGTTTGATCCATGGAAGCCCCACCCAAGGAACTGCTGCATTATTGTGCCAGATACTAAAATGCACCATCACATCTTGTGCTATCAACAGGGTCGAGCTGTTTTTCTGGAACAAGGGAGACCCACATAATGATAAATGAGTGTTAAATATTTAATGTTATGGTTGATTGGTGTATGTACTGTAAGCAAAAAGAGTGAGAAATGGATGCTTGCATATGTTGGTGGGCAGGTAACTTTGGCATGCATGGTCTTTGCTCAAGACCATATTACTCAAACCATTCCACTGAAGTACTCGGAGCAGCCATGCAATCAATAATGACACTCCCCACTTTTATCAGGGACTGGCCCACTGAGAGATGAACATTTTTGCCAGTGGCCCACAGATGGGACATACCAAGGGAAATGCACACAAATTTCACCTAGCGAGCATGCTAATTAGTGTTTCTCTTTTCACTTTTTCTTTTTCGTTTTCTTTTTAAATCTACTGAGAGTAGAACCCGTATATGTAAAAAAAAAAAAAAAAACAATCAACAGCTACTGTATATGGAGGCTTCTGAGTAATCAATGATACTTTAAGTTTTCCCCCAAATTATATTTACATTAACAAGCATGTTAAAATAAAGGTCTGTAAGATTTTTTTCCTTTGCTTTCAAATTCTCTTCAGGATGATACATACAGTTAGACTTTTATGCAAATCAAACTATGTTTGAATGTTGAATCTTTAGAACCCTTAAGGGGTATTATTTGTCTTATCTGTGTAGACCACTATTAGAGTTTGTTTAATGTTGAAGAGTTTTAGGTAGCTTAGAACTTTTAACCATCCAAATAAGCCTGAAAATATCTTTAAATAAACAGTTTGTTCATTTTTAAAACTAAAGTACCCAAATTCACACTTGGGAATACATGAAATACTGTGCATCTATCTGTCTGTCCAACCATGTCAACCATGTCAAAAAGTATAGACATCTGACAGTCGTACACATACATGCCGGTGGAAGCATCCCAGATTTGGTTCCCCTCGGCCGTTATAAAAACCTCCGTTCTTCTTGGAAGGTTTTCCCCTAGATTATGGAAGGTGACCATGGTGATTTTCCCATTCAGCCACAAGAGTGTTGTTCATGAGGTCAGAAAGGCCTGATGTGCAGTCTGTTTTCCAGTTCATCCTGAAGGTGTTCAGTGGGATTGAGATCAGTTTCACTTGAACCTTGGCAAACCATGGTTTTGTGCAGAGAGGTGTTATCATCCTGGAGCAGATATTATTTTATTATTATTTTATATGATTATACAATGTAACAGGTGACAGTAGGTACCTGGTTGGTTTGTGAACAACCAAAAAACACACACACGTAAAAAACAAGAGTACAAGGAAATCAACTCTGGCACAATCAATGGCATCTTCACCTACGTCAAATAATGGAAAAGTGAAGAGAACAGTGACAAAATCTACACATTGATTTCACCCAGCTTATTAAAATCTTGAGAAAGCTGGCATGTCTTCCCAAATGATTTTGTGTCATCAAGAAGCTGTGCTCTGGAATGCATGCTAGATTATGTATTGGAAAACTTTCCAAACCAGTTGAGTACACCAGTGGTATCAAGCAAGTCTCCCTCTGTTTGGGATATACGCTGCCATCGTGCTCTACCGTGCCTTCAAAAACACAGTCCATATATTTAAAGTAAATCTTTAAAGTAAATTAAAGATTTACTTTAGATCTGACAGTGACATATTTAACTTTTGAAATCAAAGACTAAGACAAACAAAATGTACATAAAAGAAGCCCAGTATGCAGACATGATTGGCATTTTTACCAGTCATGATAAAGCATTGCACTTACTGTTATCCGCCTACAACAATCTGTCAAAGGAAATGGGTCTTTGGATCAACATCAAAAAAACAGAAACCATGAGTGTAGGTGAACAGATTTCTATGTCACTGAACATCAGCCAAAGAAAATAGACCGGCTCATACATCTTGACAATTATCTAAAGATAGGCCAAAGACTGTAAATTAGATAAAGAAATTATTGTAAGATTTCAAGTTGCATCATGCTTGATTGCAAGGCTTAGGAATAGGGTTTTTGACTGTGGAGACCTCAGTACTGAAACAAAACTCATGGTTTACATGGAAGCAAAACCATGACAATCAAGCTTCTCAAAACTGTCCAGCAACAACATATGATATCTATACCCAAAATCAGATATGACCAATTCATCACCAAAGATTTTGCTAAAATCACAGATATTGAGATAATTCTTAACATACAGTAGTTGGGGCATGTTGCTCGTATACCAGGGGGAAAGACGGTCAGGGCATTCGTGAATGGATAATTGGCAGAGGGTTCTAGAAACATTGAATCCTTTTTTTTTTTTTTTTTTTAGATACAAAGAGACTGAAGAATTTTTTTAAATATGAGGGTTTACTTCATTCATGAAGATATTTGTAGCAAATCAGGCAACTGGCCAGCATAACGGAGGTTGGTAAGAGAGGCTTGAAACATGGAAAAGAGTGCCATGAGAGGATAAAGGTGGCAAAGTGAACTGTTTGAATTCACAATTAATACCTTCCTAATCATTCTGTAATTTTGTGGTTTACCCATGTCGGTTTTCTAAGGCATACACATTTTGAGAACATGTCACCTGCCTTCCTACTCTTCACAGTTCACAAATCACAAAAGTTCAGAAGATGAGATCAGCACATGCTGTGGAGACAGTGCAGATGATGTCACATCCTACTGTAAATAACACTGCACCTTCATGTTTACTTAGAAATAGCGTTGATTTTATGATTATGATTTATGATTATGTGATTTTAACATAACTTGAAAGTAGGGGAGAATTTTTATTTTGGTTTAAGTTATGGATATTATTTGGTTTTTATTGACTTTAAATGATTGATTTGACTGAGTAAGAAGTAAAACATGACATTGCATTATTCCATGTTCCATAGTGTTTTATTCCTCTCATGCAATTCTACAATAATTTGTCGGCAGTTACTTGTCATTGTACAGGGTTGCGGGAATCTTGGAGCCTATCCCAGGGGCTCGGTGTTGTACACCTATCCAATCCATCACAGGGCACACACGCACACACAAAACAGGGAATTTGGAAACAGCAACTGGCCTACCCTGCATGTCTTTGGACTCTGGGAAGAAACCGGAGCACCCAGAGGAAATCCCCCAAGCACAGGGGGAACGCGCAAATTAGATATACATAGACCACAAGGCAGGTTTCGAAGCCTTGACTCTGTCGATGCGAGGCCAAAGGACTACCCACTACACCATTAGTCAATTTTTAACAGTCATGCATACCGTCTTAGAGGAATTAATCTTTGTTGAACAGTTAAATGTTTTTAGCTCTTTTTAGTTCTTCTTGCAACATGTTGTAGGTTTAATCCCTTAAATGTTCTCCCAAAGGGCAAAATTCTCAATGATTCCTTATAATAAACGTATAACCATGTGGACATTTTATGTTACTAATTAAGTTAAACTATTTCTGTAAAATTTTCAGTAACTGTACTCATTAACTGCCCAGAATCCTGAAACAAGTTCACCTTTATCTTCAAATTACACTCAAAAGTCAGAAATGTCAAGCAGAATATTTGTTTCATTTATTACTGAACGTTTACTCAAATTCGTTAAAAAAAAACAAAAAAAAACCCCTGAACTATTAAAAGCCCGTTTATATATGAAATAGGAAGTGATATATGATGTCACAATGGCCAATGTCCCGAGACATCCTTTTCTAAACTCCAAATCAAATTTCCAATACCTAAAAGTTATTTTCATATACAGTAGCAGCTTTAAATAAAGTCACTTAATATAGTTGGATTTTAACTTTACTATGGCATCCTGTAATAAGTTCCAATTTGGGGCTGCAGGGCTAATGTGTGTTCTTCCTGTGGCTGCACAGTATTTATTCTTTGAACAGGAAGTGATGTAAAGCAATGTACTACGGCATTGTGATAGCTGTAACTGGTAATTATAGTAAATTACTATGAAAATTTTCTAATTGCTCCAACGTTTGAATTTTTTTACTTTTCAAACCCTCTGATTTTATAACAAACGCGTTCTGCCAATTAAGCTGAGTACACGTGGCATCAAAATGTCATTTATTTGAATGTCAGCTGAGTCATTCGACAAGGGGGGTGCCAATTAAAAATGACATAAAGTAATGTGAGGCGTTAGGAGTATAAGGCGTTCCTGTTAACATATTCTTGTGGTTTAGTTTTACTAAACATGTGGATTCCGCCTTCACCACGCAGTCTGAGTCTAGCATCGTTGCTCTGTATCTAGCCCGCAAGTCTCCATGTGAAGTATACTTTAACCTACACAGCATCTTTCCGTTTCTCTTATGTGCCCCGAAACCATCCCTTCTTCCTTCCTTTCCGAGATTGTCCTCCATCACCCCCTTTTACAGGGGATTTTAGCTGCATCTCCTGGTGACATTCTAACCAAACCTTTCCACCACTTCAAACTAATCTACATGTAGCAAACACCATTCTGCACATATGTGTAGGCTATATTGTAGTCAGTGGGCCTGAACTGCCTGATCAGTTTAAGGTTACCTGAGTTCGAAATAAAATCAAATACCTTAAGTCTGTGATTCTCAACATGGAGACTGTGATATGATGTATACTGTAGGTATGGAGTCAGTGATTTTAACATAATTTATTTTTATGATGGAAATGTAGGGGAGATTATTTATTAACACTATTAAAGTTATAGATATTCTTTTTCAAGTTTTTATTGACTTAAAATTAAAGTCAATATAATTTGACAAAGTAAGAAGTAAAACATGACTATGCTCTAGAGTGTTTTTGATTATTAAGTGACATTTTGGGACACTTTTTGAACCTGTGTTGTAAGACAATAGAAAGCCATATAAAATTATACATATATATACAGTACATATAGCTCCTGCTGTTAGTGAGAACTCTAGTTATAATCTGGGGTTGCTTGGTCAGGTCTAGACATGTTATGTGGCAATAATATGAAGTCAGCACACTACCTGAATGTACTGAATGACCAGGACAACAATGCCAGGATTCATCTCGCTCAAAATGGTGGAAAAATATTTCTGCGAACAAGTTCTTTGAGATTTGCTGGAGAAGTTTTTATGGAGCGTTTAGTCTCCTATCATTAATACAAGATATTGGCTAAAAATGGATGCAGTTCTGGATGGAGATAAATCTGATAATTTGATATTACATAAAGTTGTTGAAACTATAGTACAGTTCCATAATGAAATATTTAAAAAGTTGTTCAACAAAAGATTAGATTAGATATTAGCGTATATATATAATACTATTGTACTATTGTATATTATATTATATTATATTATATATTACCACAAAATATTATTTTAAAAAGTTGAAAAAACTTTTCTAAAAAATGTTTCTGTGTAGCAATACATAGTATACTTACACAGTATGCATTACCATAAAAGGTGTTAGAATCAAAAGTCAAAAATGGATAATCCTACCCCAACGTCCACCGCCTCCTACTGTGTATTACTCTGTGTAGTGATACATTGCATACATATACAGTATGTATTACCATAGAAGGTGTTAAAGAGAGTGTACAGGTCATAGGCTTAAATAAAAAAAAGAGAAGTAGGCTATCAAACTGAGTGATATAGCACTTGAAACCATGTTCATGAAAATTCTGGTTTGGAGTCAGCAAAAGGAACCTCCACTGAAGCACAATTGCCTCCACTCAATAAACATAATGGTACATATTTGTGTAAGTGAAAGCTGTATGTACCATGATTTATTTATTTATGTATTTTTTCAAATCCACCATGCTTCCATTTCCATCTGCTTTACCATATCTTGCAGCAAAAGAACTTTTTGGGGAGCATACTGTAAAAGTTGAAAAGCAAAGAATTGCACTCCAGCAGAGCAGCTGCGAATCACTAAGACAGTGCCTTGTACATGGTGTAATGTGCAAAGTCAGGCAGGGGTTTTTAGTTTCCTGTGTGTACATGCACATTGAAACCACTAGCTCACAGGAAATGACAAGGCAAACACAAATAAACAAGGAAAGAAATGTCAAAGAAGATCTAAACCATTATATTGAGCTACTTGATGACACACCATGGATCCCACACACTTTGTTTCAAGTAGGCAAACCGCACTTGTTCGTGTCTTAAAGTGAGTGTTTCGCCAGCAATTTCAGGTTATCAACCCTTGTCTTAGTTTCATCAGGGGAACATTTACTCTAACTCTAGACACAGAACCCAATTCTGAGATTAGATTTCACTCGGTTCCACGGTTGGGAAATCTTTTCTATACACCATGTCATGGGAATAAAGGTAGTTTTGAGGTCAGATTAAGGGAGATCAAATGTTTAATTGTGTAACTGTCTGTTAATACAGGAGTAGAAAAACGAGTGTAATGAAGTGTTGTCTGGGCTATTTTTAGCATCCACACCTCAAAATGTAAACGCTTTCCTGAAACCAAATTTGGACTTCCTTCTTCCGTCATGTTCAGACCCAGAGCAGAACGTGTAGAGAGCAAGGAGCAATTCTGGATTAACCGCAGAATCTAAACGAAAGATATTTTATGATCAATTCAGAACAATTCAGCACTATTCTCACACGTCTGCTAGAACAATCATGAAGGTGAATATACAGTACAGTATAAATATGTTATATTTTAAATTGTAGCATTCTTTTTGATTGAGAAAGGATCATAAGACGATCAAAAATGTAAATGATCTGCCTATAAAACAACTATAAATCTATTTGTCATAGTTATAGTGCGATCGAACTTTTATGTTAATAAACTTTATCACCTTTGGTTGATATATACAATTCAACTGTAAGAGATGAATGATGGGGCACTCAGCCCAGGGTGCAGCGTGACTGTGATTTAGTAGCACCACCGTGTGGTGAAGATTAGCAGAGGCATGACTATAGGTTATTGTGACAGTAAATTTCATATGGTTTTCAGTAATAACAATAATAAAAAATAATAATCATTTGAACTTTTATTTTTTATTGCCAAGTAGTTACAAAATATGATCATGTTTATTGCAAAAGACATTCTTATATATTACATGTCAAACATAGTACTTCACAGCTATTGCCATGCTTTAGTACATTAAAGGAAGATCAATTCATTTAAATAAACCTCATAAATAACCAATGTATCATTTACACTTAAACATCTTTAAAATACATAATAAAATGATTGTTAACAAAATATTTCGTCATTTCTTATAAGCAATGTCAAACTTAACAATGGCATTCAGTGCGCTGTACATACATTCCCTGAGCCCATGTGACCTCTGCCTCTAGTATCATATAGGTGAAGTCAGTGAGAGTTTACCTTATTTGGACTCTCATTATAACTCTGACCATGCTAGCATGAAACACAGAAGGTCCCTTGTATAAAGGGGTTACTTGAGCTGTACTAGAGCAGACAACTAGAGACTGCTGCTGGAGACTCACAGACATACACTCTGCCTGTTTCCCCATCATTAGACCTGAGATTACAAACTTGCCCCCGATTTATTCGTCCTCTTGTTTAGTAAGCAGGAAGAGGCCCCAGTATGTTTTTGAATCATCCCATCTTATCTTAGTTTTGGAGTCGATGTTCAGTTTCACTTTGTCACCTCTTCTTAAAAGAAGCACCCCTGACATAGACACCGTGCCGTATCCATCAGCCTCACTCAGTTTACGGGTTGCTTTTCCAGGCTCATTCTCATTTGCAACCAAAGTCACTGTCCCATGTGCATTGTGTGATGAGTTAAAGAAGGTGACCTGGCCATAGGCGTGGTAAAATCCTTCAGTTGTAATGGCGACTGAGCCGTTTTCCAGGAGGAGGGAGGTGTTGTCGCAGAAACATCTAGGACTGTGTTTCCATGACTTGACTCTATCTGCCATATCAAATGTCACATCAATTAACACACATTAAATAACCAGAGGAAAAAACTTTTTTTCTGGACATTGCTGGACATGGCTTTGTGGTAAAGCTGATATCATGATTTTTTTTAAAATTATTATTTTTTACACCCATCAGCCATAACATTAAAACCAGAGGGGCTCCAAAAAATGTATACACACTTCAACATGAAAAATATATGCTGCTCTTCTCGTGGTCACTCGGAATGATAGTGAATGATGATATAATGAATAACAATGATAATAATGTATATATAATATATAAAAATAAATAATATGTTTAATAAATATATAATATATAATAATAATATATAAAAATGATTAAAAAATATTACAAATAATAATAATGTATGAATGATGGTGCAAATAGTGACATCCTAGAGTTTTATAACAATATATACATGTGGGAATTATTTGATTTAAACTATCGTCTATCCTTGCCCCTTAACACTCCTTCCATGATATTAAGTATTATGAAAGGAATCAACTAGTAAGGAACTAGTTTAACAGTCAATCTGCCTAAAGATGTCTAAAACCTTACTTGACACAATAAATGCGATGCGTTGGATTGAACAGGTTACTTGATATGGTTATCAATCAGATTGCCTATGATGCTCCTACACAGTAACACATAAGTCTCCTGAGAGATGGCAATGGAAAAGTTTCGAAAATGTTTAAATGACCTAATAAGAAATAATTAATACCCAGAATTTTAGTCATAAGAAGGGGGTAGAATGAATCAGCGATAAATTTCCCACAGATATTAGCATTAACAGACATCATGTAGAGTTGAATGAAGAAAAGCAGATGAGGCTGGTGTTTGAATGCACCGAGGAAATTTTAGCTCAGAAAAGAACTTTTTTTTTTTTTTTTTGCCATAACAGTGTTTTTTTTTTTTTCATACTTAAATTATATAAAGGAGCCTTTCAGTGGAACTAAAGTGTAGTTTAACCAGATTTTAAAATGCTAGAAGTTGTGGTTGAGATTTGTGCAGTATGGAAACTTGATTGAATTAAGAAGAGTTTGTAGTTTCAGAACTATATATAATAGAAAATCCAGTTTTGACCATGTAAAGGGTTTTCCCAGGCTGCCACACGCATGTACTGTACCAGTTAAAGCTATACTGTATAACGTTATAAGGATTACAAAGTTGCGTGAATGAAAAGAGCTCACCATAATCTTGCAGGTTTCTGTATATAGATACTAAAAAAAGTTCACTGAGTCCGTCTAACGCTCGTATAAGAGATTGTGCATTGCGGCATTGCGGAGGAGCAGAGGCCTTCTTTACTGCGTAGTGACGGATTTTGCAAGAAGGTTCACAGCATCCAGTGTGCAGTTGAAACCAACGTACATTAGATTTTAGTCAGATAAACTTGTTCCGTAAGTGTAGGCCCTCGCCATATACCTAACCACATTCAGACGTATGAACACCCACTTCATAGCAGCAGCGGATATTCGACCACCTCCCCACAGTTATGTCCTTTTCCATGGTGATTCACATCGCACCTACGATTTCAATGTTATATTTTCCTCTTGGTTTAAACTGGGCTTTTAATCAATCCATTTATTTGTTTAGTTACCCGACTACTTATTTGTTTGTGCGAATTGCAAACACTGCCTATATTATAAATTATAGCTACATGATAGCTAACTGTAACAAATATTCGCCAGAGGGGTTTTGTGGTCAGCGAGTGAGTAGGGAGTTCCATAATCGCAAGTGCTTTCGGTCTTACACAAAGAATACTGTAAACTGCATATTTTTAAATATGACTGAGCTGTTTCTGTACTGACATATCTTGATGATTAATGCCTAAAATAGGTGGGATTAAAAAGTAGTTCGTCCAAATGTCCTAACGTGTTAGTTTTTGTTTAGTCAACCAACATGTAATCCACAATTAAGGGCATGTGTGAAACTTCCTCAATTTAACAGAGAAAAGGAACAAAATAATGAGCTCATCCGCCGACTGAAAGTCCCTTTCTGAGTTTTGTTTCATTAAGACAGGGAAAGGGAAATAAACAGGTTGCTCACCCCAGACTAGATGGATGTGATCTACTGAGCTCGGTCCAGAATCTTAAAAGAGAGAGAGAGAGAGAGAGAGAGAGAGAGAGAGAGAGAGAGAGAGAAAGACCACACTCACTTAGCAATCAGAGGCTTTGATAAACGGATGCAATCACATACATGCAGTATACTCAGATTCATTTCATCATGGGTCATGCATAAATTTTGTAATCTATTATGAATGTGAAACTGTTTAAGCACACTGTATCTAAACTAAAAAGACATGTGATGCATTTGTGGCATGCTTAATAAAAGGAACTGGGGGGAAAAAGTACATGAAATAAATAAGACTCTCTTTTGACTTAATCATGTTTGGCCACCTCGAAACCCTGTTTGCTGAGCAGATTTTCACTGAAACGGGTAATGATCTATTTACAACCTTGCACTTATAACACTGTATGTTTTACCAGCCATCTGAGTTACAAAAGTAATAAACAGACAAGTGCGGAGTACGTCATACAATGTGCTATGTGACTGCACAAACGTCCCAAATGTTTTGCATAGAGGCATTTGCTTCACAAATATAGTGGCACCATTACATTTCTCACCTGTGTAACGTTCAGAATGCGCATCACCTCCTATGAAAGATAATGAAATGTTATTCATGCATGGCATATACTGTAAATGTGATTTTATCGAAGGAAAATAAACAAATTCACTTGGCCTGAATTACGTATCATCTCAGACACCAAAACAGAATTTAAACGTAAAAGTAATATATCATACAATTAAAGAAATCATGAAACATACCAGTTTCTCCAATTTGTGCTTTCTGTATGTGAATAATTACATAAAAAAATATGTAAATCAGACGTTTTTTTTTTTTTTTTTACAATATAGTCCATTTATTATATTGCTTACGCTTATAGATACACAAATCATTTCGATTCGAGATGTACCTGCTTGCTCTCCTTTACAATCATTGCAACCATAATCACAATGGAGATGGATAACAGGCAACACCAACAGACCAAGAAGCTGAACTTGTAGCTTTTGTTGTGCATCGCTTACTGAAAGTATCAAAGAGAAAGGGTGGTTAAGAGATAGGCCGCACAATCCACAGTAACTCCACAAGACTTAGAGATGTTCAGTCAGACAGAAGTGTGAGCATAAAGCAGCTGCTAGGATGTGGAGTACTCATCACTTATGTGGTGTGTGTGTGTGTGTGTGTGTGTGTGTGTGTGTGTGTGTGTGTGTGTGTGTGTGTGTGTGTGTGTGTGTGTGTGTGTGTGTGTGTGTGTGTGTGTGTGTGTGTGTGTGTGTGTGTGTGTGTTCTATTTCGAATGGTGCTAAAACTGTGCTGAGTGATGTGACACAAAACAGTGGGTTTTCACCTTTGCGAGGTGTTTCCCCTTTAACCCACACACAGAATTCACCCACAGGTGAGTGAAACGTCCTACATTGAATTACACAGCACAACAACGTGGCATGTGGTATAGTATAGGGAATTCTTTACAAATTATGATTTCTTTTACTATGTGGGTGTCATATCCATTTTAAGGATAAACAACTGTTTTGCATGAGGGATCCTAGAAACAGGAAGCAGACATGGTGCATGATGAATGAAATCTTATCCTGAAAATCTGAAACATCTATCTATCTATCTATCTATCTATCTATCTATCTATCTATCTATCTATCTATCTATCTATCTATCTATCTATATTTACAGCCATGCACAGCTCATCAGATATCATATTCCTATATATATATTCCTACTCACTAGCTGACCACAAGGCGAATCTTTGTCACAGTTAACAGGAAACTACGAAGCAGAGGTTTTGTACTGTAAGTCACTCTTACAGCGCTCTGAGAGCGCCGGCCAAATGCTTATCTTATCTTAAATGTAAGTTAGCTATCATGTAACTATAATCCCGTTGTTACGCAGTGTTTGCACAAATAAATAAGTAAAAAAATAAATGGATAAATTAAAAACCCAGATTAAGCCAGGAGGAAAATTTTTACATTAACTATATATAAAAATATATATATATCCTCAGTGTGTGTGTGTGCTATATGGTCAAAATGTTATATATTCATACATACATACATACATACATACAATAGTAGTTCACTGTAATCTGAAGTCTGCGAATGCACATATTTTTTGCATATATCACTGTGCATATTGGCATAACATCACTTTTTTGTCATCATATTTCATTCATTACTGCCTTACAGTTCCCTGCATATGCTCATTTTCTCACAGCATTTAGCCATACCTCTGCATGCTACCACACACACACAGTCATCCACTTGAGAGGTGAAGTTATTGACATTTCTGTCATCAATCACACATACAATTACAAATACACCTGTCCAAGCAGTAGCAATATAATTATAATACTACATGTGTAAATAAAAGTTGCTGAATAATTTGCTGTTCATATTGGTATGAATCAGATGAGAAACAGACCGTACTCACCTCGTGTAGTGTAAAGACCAATGAACCAATATGTGTTTGTTCCAGTCATATACATCAACTCTGCCCACAGGATTTCCCCTTCTTTGGTCTCTCTGTATAACTCTGTGGTTGGAAAGGAAACTCAAGCAATGTGGATATCTTCCTTTTGTAGATTTAGAGAAAGTACACCTCAGAAAGTTACCATTACTCCGTGCTGCCATTAAACCACATGATGACCTTGATGCATTTATAAAACATACGATGTGTTTAGTGAAAAAAATATGTATATTTTTTACCCTAAAGCAAGTCAGCTTTCTGGTAGCTGACTAATGTTAAGGTACTGTGTCTTTTAATTGCATTAGGTTCAGCTCATGAATGTCACAGTTACATTGGTTACTCTCACTAATGAATGGGATTTAAGAGTCAAACAACAATAGATTTAGACGATGTTGCAGGAAGCACATGGAGGTGCTGCACGTACTGTAGTGTTGAGACCTGGTTTGGTTGAGACCAAAATCCCTAGTTTCGATCACGAGCTATACTTACTGTCTAGACTGGAGATTCATTGCATATTTTACATGTGCAGGTGAATGGACGTCATCCAAGATTTTCTTCATTTCATTCCATTCCATTCCAGTAGGCTTAAAAGTGCTAAATTGTTGTGAAATGCAAGAATGTGTGTGCGTGTGTGTGTGTGTGTTTGTGTGTGTGTGTGTGTGTGTGTGTGTGTGCCATTCCTGGTGGACTGGCGCTCCATCCAGGGTGTATTCCTGCCTCCCACCCAGTGGGATTGAGTTTTAAATTAATTGAGTGCGGAAGTTTCCATATTCTTAGAGCAACATAAAGAGGATTTTAGAGAGGCGTTTAAAAAAAAAAATTATTTCTTTATATAGTAGCAAAAAATTAGATGTATAATTGCTTACAACTTATATACTTTATTAATAATTGCTTATTAACAGTTGCTTTTATAATTAATTGCTTACAGCCTTAATTGTATTCTGTGAAATGGGGGGGGGGGGGGTGGAGTGGGGGAGCACCCCTCAACACCCTAGACCACTGCCACTGATTGTAAATCAGTAGCTTGTTTTGACTATGAGAGCTGAAGCCATAACATTAGAAACACTGGCAGATGACATAACAAACATTGGTCGGAGAGACTCTGACATGTGCCAAGTCTGGATGGCTAGACGACTGTGTCAGAGCACCTCCAAAACAGCAGGTCTTGTGAGTTATTCATGGTATGCTATGGTTAGTACCTACCAAAAGTGGTCTAAGCAAGGTCACTGGCGAAGTACTGAGAGGATCAGGAGCAATCAAGGTTCATTTAAGTGTGTGGGGAATGAAGGATAGAACTTCTGGTCTAATCCCACAAAATGGCTTGTGTTGCTGAAAAAGATTATGCTGCCAGACAGGATGCCCATGTCCCCTGCCAAAAGTGCCTATGGGCTTATGAGCATCAGAATTGGACCATGGACCAATGGAAGAAGGTGGCCTGGTCTGAGTGTATTTTGTGTTCTTTTATATCATGTGAATGGCTGGATGTGTGTGTTGCTTACAATACATGGGGTTGAAAAGGCACCAGGAAGCATTATGGGAAGAAGGCAAGCTGGTGGAGGCTGGTGTAATGCTCTTGCATTCATGTGGATCTTACTTTGACACGTACCACCTAAACATTGTTGCAGACCAAGTACACCCTGCCCTTTCAGCAGGATAATGTGCTCTGCCACACTGGAATTTTAAGAAGTTTAAGTAAAAGGACAAAGACATTGACACTCCCAAGATCGAATTCCAATTCATCAAAATTCTGTGAGAAGTGCTGAACAAACAAGTTTACTGCCTTCAGGCCTCACCTTGCAAGTTAGAAGACGTAAAATGCTGGTATACTGCTGCCAAATAAAAGTTCACACCTTGGCGAGTCTGTGCCTTGACAAGTCGGAGTTGTTTAGATGGCACAGTGGGGATGTACACAATATTAGGCATGTGTTATTTTAATGTTAGGGCTGGTCTGTGAATATGCTAGGTGTTCATGGGAAACAAAATGCAAGACTTCTACATTCTAGTTAAGTTATCGTGCTAATGCTCTACCTTTTTTCCCCCTCGGTTGATTGGTATCACAAACTGTCCAGTGTAGTTCAATACATGGGACAACCCCAGTAAGCCACCTGTACTTTCCTGCAAAGAGAGAGAGAGAGAGACACTGACACAACAACATACCCCACCCACAAGACTAGAACACTATGCGTGCACAGAGGGGTGCTGTCCCTGAACCGTGGAACTCACAAGGTCATTACAGTAGTTATAAACAACAACAGAGCAGTTTTATTTCTGCAGTTGTAGTTAAATGCAGGAGATTTCAGCTGTTAGTGTCCTGCTAACTAGCTGGTTTTGCTCTTTCAAGAGCATGCAACTGTAAGATTTCATTCCTGTGGGATGTCAATAAACTCTGATTCTGATTCTGAAATAATAAAATATTAAAAATTTAAAACATATGACTAAATAAAGCAGTCATCCAAATATCCAATTTGAACACTTTTACTTTTTCAGACCTGCGCAAACACAATCGCACAGTCAAGCCTTTCAGAACCTAAACTATCAAAAGGTATGGAGAACAGAGTTCAGAGAAAGGCTGAAAAAGAAGAAGAAGAAGAGAAAAAAAAAACAGTGTGTGGGTAGAAAGTGTTTGTGTGGGAACATATTTTTCAGAACTGTAAGATTTTTCTCATGTCTGCCCCTGAACACAGGCAAATGTCTTTCTGTTTTCATTTGTATGGGAGGGAAAACAGAAAGTGAAACAAAGGGAATGAGAAACATAAAAGTGTTGATATGTTAAAAACAGCATTGCTTTTCCATTCATGTCCACAGAACAGGTAGGGTGACAGTCCTCTTGTGGTTACCTACAAAATCACGTAACGCTGGCTGAATTTCCCCGCGGTGCCTTTGGCCTACTTTTTTCGTTACACTCCTGCTTTGACAGTGTGATATGAAAATAGAGTGTGAATCAAACGAAAAGGCAGATTGTATGGCAGATTATTTTAGATCATTGCGGACCCAAGCTCAGTACAAGTACCAATGGTCGTAAATGTAGACTGGTATGAAGAAATGAAGCTGGGGCTGATTTCATTCATGTTGCTCATTCAACCATAGCACATCATCAGCAGTGATTAAGAAAGTGCATGGTCGGACTTTACAAGATTGTAATGGATATTAGATTTTATCCTATTATTTAACATCATAATCAGTCTCCACTGCTCCTAATGTAATGCCTGAGGCTCGTCATTAAACCTGCTTAGTTCTGGCAAGACAGAATTACTTGTACTCAGATAACACGTAATAACTTTGGATTCCTTTTTTGTTTTTATCATGTGCAGCAGTAAAAGACCTTGGTGTTATAGATAAGGCAAGATAAGGAATATGTTATCACAACATAATGCAGAAAAACTAGTTTGTGCTTTTTTAACCTCTAGTTTGGATGACTGTAATGCCTTACTGTCTGGACGGTGGCGGCTGGTGCAATTTTTTTTGGAGGGGGCGCAAACAAAATAAAAATTAAACTTTTAATACTCGCCTGTAAATATCCATTTATCAGGTAATTGCGCATCATTACTACTAGTATAAAATAAAGGCATGACTCACATCACATACAGTCAGCTAGCTGTGCTTGCCATTAGAAGTGCTGGAAAAGACTCACTGAGAATGGTCCAATCACATGAGCCCAAATATTTGAAAACAATATTGATTCGCTAAGAACAAAAGTGGGAGAGTTCAGGACGCACAGAGCTGCGCCCGAAGGATGATTTAAAAAAATCCAATTAGAGCTCAGCCTCAGGTCACATGCTTTTCAAAAATTTGCGTGCCTACATAGACACTCGTATGTCTGGCGCCCCACATACACGAACACAAATGAACGTAATACAGTTCAGATTTTTTTTTAATTGCCAATGAATTATATTAAGAAATAAAGCGAAATATTGTGACCAAATCACTATTTCATTATTAAAATATATATTTTTTTATGTTAAATAAGTAAATGTTAAAGTGGCATTCTTCTCTGCCTAACTTTAAGGGGGGCGGCGCCCCTGCGCCCCGTATTGACCAGCCGCCACTGTGTCTGGATGTTCGACTAGGTGCATAAACAAGCTCTAGTTTGTCCATGCAGCTGCCTTACTAGAGTCCTTACTGGAACCAGAAGATACGAGCACATCACCCCTATCTTATCCACACTGCAGTGAAATTTGGCATTGATTTTAAACTACTACTATTGACCTATAAATCTCTAAATGGTCTTGCGCCATTTATTGATTTATAGGAGTGAACTGCTAGTGATTTATGATCAAAGGATGCAGGCTGCTTGTCAGTAACTCTTATTATGAAAACTCCAGCTGGGGGCAGAGCTTTTTCTTACAAAGCCCCAAAGTTGTGGAATAGCCTTCCAATTAACGTTTAGGTCTAGGCTGAAAACCTATTTATTTAGCCAAGCATTTTTGTGAATAGATTAGCCTTAGGTAAAGGAGCAGATCTGGGGGACTCATTGTATTGTATTAAGTATTCTGGTGAACTGGTTCTGGTTGGAGATCTTGTCTCATGGAGGCCCAGTGTGGAATGCTTGGGATGCGTGTGGTGACTGGGGACGGTTCCATCTCCACATGATGATGGTCTTGGACTCGGCTTATGCAGACAGTCGTTCTCCGATGACTTGTGTCTGCAGTCAGTCAACATTTCTGGACTTAAATTCCTATACACAGTTTTGTACCTGAGCCTGCAGTAATGAAAGTGGACTCCATATTAACTTAAACATCTCTCCTGTTATATTGAACTTCTAGCCTCCTAACACACAGCATGACTGTAGATCAATTCCTGCTATCTGATGTCTCCTAAATGTGGAAGGGTTTCCTGTTGAGTCTGGTTCCTCTCAAGGTTTCTTTCTATTGCCATCTCAGGGAGTTTTTTTTTCTTGCCACAGTCGCCCTACTCTTGCTCATCAGGGACTATCTGATCATTACGATTTATACATACTTCCTCACACTTTTCATACTCATTTCCATTTTTTTTTTTTTGTGGATTCTGTAAAGCTGTTTTGTGACAATAACCATTGTTAAAAGCGCTATATAAATAAAACTGACTTGAATTGAATTAAATATGAATGCTGCTGAATTTTTGGGTGAGAAATTTCAGAATATAATTTTATTGTACACAGAGCCTATTTGTAGCAAAAACATAAATTTTTTTTTTACAAATTTGAAAGTTTCCATTCAAAAAAAAAAAAATGTAATCGTCCTTGAGGGCCATAAGATCTGATCTTCTTTATATATTTAGCACATGAAATAATGTTTCTAATTATCTTAATCCAAGTTAATCTTAATCTCAGGTTAATCCAGAGTATTACATAAAATAGAATGCCAAATGTAGGAAGTGTAGCCCTGACATCAGTTTACATATATTGTACATATTGTATAATAATATAAAGTATATAAATTTCTTAGTACAATCATTACAAATTCACCAAAATGATCATGCTTTATTTGAACAAAGGCATATCTGATAACTCAAAATGATCAAACCAATTAAGTGTAGACAGCTCAGGTTCTCCTGGAGGGGATCTTCATTTTGTACAATCCGAAGTCTCGTCTGAGGTGAACCATTATTAATGTAAGAGTTGTTAGCACTGAGAAAATACAGAAATATTCATAGAAATATTTGTTTTATGATATATATATAGATATTAATATTCTATAAAAGGATATTCAAGCTGTATGAATAGCTTGTATACTGATGAAAACAACGAACAAATAAATGATTATTTTTTATATAAGATTTATATATAATTCTTTATATAATCTCAATACCTGATCACTCAGTTGCTTCCAGTTTGCAGAACTCTAAAACATAAGGCAGATATTTAGGCAGATATGGGACTGTCCACTGAACATGTAAGGATGACTTTAGTACATGATGCTGTACTTGGCATTTTGTGGCATTTCACTGCCAATTGTATTAATACTAGTTGTGTTTCTCTATTCTTTGTAATCAGCACAGGTTTATAACAGAAGTGTATAACAAAAGTGAAACTTTTAATAAACAGCAACAACTAAAATTAAAAAAAAATTTCCACACACCTTTTGTCCGTGGCGCTATTACAAACTTGTCGATAATATGAAAGCATTCCAATTTTTTCTCAAATTTTTTCACCAAGTCAGATGACGTGTCCTTGTCACGTGCTGTAAGGAGGAAAGTGTTTTAAAAAAGTATTGCATGTCAAATATTATATAACCAAACGAAAAGTAGTTTTATTCCTCATATTTATCTGCTTGGGCAACATGTGAGATACCAAAGAATTTGTAAGTTCAAACAATGTTATTAATGACTGACCAAACAACATGACTCTTAAAAAGCCTTTGCTGGGATGAAGCTTGACGATAATCATACAGTTGGGGCATTTCATCCAGTTTCCATCCAAGAACACACCAATATTTTCTGATATAAAAAGACAAATAAATCTTCTTAAAAGTAAGAACACACTTTCAAGCAGTAATGTCCTATCAAAAATATACTGATGGAAATATCAACGTAAATACATCTAAAACCTTACCCTGACCCTCTGTCAAAATTGGATCCATCTCTGGGTCAACATGATAGGTCCAGGCCATGTTCACACAATTACCTTCCCTGCAATAACACAGTTTCATTCAATGAGAGCCTGTGTTTTCGCTACATGGTACATATAAGTAATTACATATAAGAATAATGGTCCAGGAGCAGCAGGGAAAATAAATGCACTGTACAATATTATAGTATCTTCGAGCTAAAATGGGGGTGTTTGGATGTTCAATTTAAGCCATATACCACAGAGAAGAATCATATTTGTGACTTTACTCCAAATTAGCTAACCTAAAAAAGCTAGTTTTGCACCAGTGCATAAAAAGATTCACAAAAAAAAAAAAAATGGGAAAGTGGTATCCCTAGTGGTAATTAAATTTGCCACTGATCATTGTTAAAAGAAGCTTAATTGGTTGTTACTCACTGTTCCAGTGCTCCAGCCATAACCAGAGTGTTATCATCACCTTTCTTCAGTTCAACAACTGAGTTATCCACTGATTTATAGCTTTCAATGTCCTCATTATCCCATGAAGCCACTCCAACATAATACCACTTTCCTAAATACTGGATTGGAAAGAACATAAAAATCGTCAGTATGACATAATCTATAGCTAATGTCAGTAATAATATTTAGTACCAAATATATCATTAAGATTTTAATCTTATAACCAAGATCAAAATATAAGGGGACTTTCCCTAAGCCACCCTGGCAATCCAGCATTTGTCTGATTATCACTTCAAAGCAATGTAACATTAAAACAATCGACCCATTGAAAAAAGTTTTCAGTATGTGCCAACTCCTAATAACCAGGCTATAATCAGAACCAACACTGGGCCACCCATTATTTCTTACCCGGTCGGTAGACAGGACTTCACTGGACAAAGGTTTTGGAGGAAGGCAGGGCATTAAAACCTGTGCCACTGCATAGAGTACACCCAGAGCTGTTGAAATACTCATCATTTTACCTCAGAGAGAACTCATGCACAACCAAAGCTGGTACACTGATCCCTTATTGCTGAGTGACACTGTGTCTGAAATCAGCGTGACCTTAAATATGTTTAAAAGTTCATTCACCTCACGGGACAATGCCTGCAACCATTTAACCCCATAAATTCCCCTTAAAGATCTTTCAGCAGGTCAAAATTTACACTGCTCTCTTATAGTCATAACTTATTCAACAATTAGTGCATGATTTATAGGATATTAAGTAACTTTATAATAATTGATGATCATTTTTACTATATGACAAGGACTAAACAGTATGATTGCTATATGAGTCCATGTCCTGTACTTACAGTACCAGGCAAATGTTTTCACACAAGTTTGGATGAATCTAGAAAAATATTAGAAAATTCCAATAATGTAGGCTAAGATAAAATAATGCAGCTTTAGTCGAAAAACTAGGTTCTTGGCAGGTTTGATCCGTTGATCAAAAGTGAAAAGTTCAAATATTTATCCTGCATCAGACTTATTGTGAAATTTGAATAAGAAACGTTGATTTGAGACTTCAAACATTAGGTAATATGTTTGCAAACATTACATAATGAGTTATCTAAGTTAATTCTGTCACTCACCTCAATACAGTATATCCATAACACTGCTCTGATCTTTACCAACCGCTAGGATTAAATGTCAGTTGACTCACTAAATGCAAAATATTAAAGTATATCTCATTCTTTATATATATATATATATATATATATATATATATATATATATATATATATATATATATATATATTTTTTTTTTTTATCAGACTTTTTCTTTTTACAAATTTGAAAGTTTCCATTCAAAAAAAAAAATGTAATCGTCCTTGAGGGCCATAAGATCTGATCTTCTTTATATATTTAGCACATGAAATAATGTTTCTAATTATCTTAATCCAAGTTAATCTTAATCTCAGGTTAATCCAGAGTATTACATAAAATAGAATGCCAAATGTAGGAAGTGTAGCCCTGACATCAGTTTACATATATTGTACATATTGTATAATAATATAAAGTATATAAATTTCTTAGTACAATCATTACAAATTCACCAAAATGATCATGCTTTATTTGAACAAAGGCATATCTGATAACTCAAAATGATCAAACCAATTAAGTGTAGACAGCTCAGGTTCTCCTGGAGGGGATCTTCATTTTGTACAATCCGAAGTCTCGTCTGAGGTGAACCATTATTAATGTAAGAGTTGTTAGCACTGAGAAAATACAGAAATATTCATAGAAATATTTGTTTTATGATATATATA
>JAAGKR010000016.1:0-121054 GCA_011419295.1 Clarias macrocephalus | reverse complement strand
TATATATATATATATATATATATATATATATATATATATATATATATATATATATATATATATATAATACACATGCACTACATATGTATGTTCATATTGTGTATGTTCACCTAGTGTATCTTATTTTAAAATTAGCCCTAAATGTTTTAAATTTTATTAGAATTTTTTTTTAAATTTGGAATAATATGTGGATTTCTTCATGTAACCTCAGCATTGTTTACTTTGATTTGTTGACCAAGACTTAGCAAACAGTCATAGTCTAAATTCAGCTGGCAACAGATTTTTTTTCAGACAGACAGAGAGTGAGAGAGCGAGAGAGAGAGAATAACTGCAGAGAATTAATTTATTCTAGGCATAATATGGAAAAAAAAATCACATACAAGAGTACCCACATTAAAATTAATAAAGAAATTCCTAAATAAAGAATTGTCTATATATAAATAATATAATACTGTATATTGCTTAACAGAATAATAAACTGTATAAAGTAACGAAACATTTATATTCACATAGATCTGACTCAACCAGTTTCTCTAGTTTTTCAAATAAAACTGAAGAAGAAGAAAAAACAACAACCTAAAATCGAAATTCTTGGAATTATTTATAATTATTATTATTGATATTAATTATTTACTAATGTTAATGTCACCTTAACAGCAGCTGCGATGACCCACTTAACTGTTTAAATAAGTAGGATAACAAGCTGTCTTTATATGTAGGCCTTTTCTACACTGTGCCATAAATTTGAAAGCACAAAATTAAATGGAACATGGAACATTTACTTGTTCTTCTCATTTAAACACCATGAATTTAGCTGCCTGTATTGATCATAATAATTTGCCTGTGAAAAACTCCAGTGACTCTTGTTAGTACTGGATAACATGTACTTTATTATCTTTAAAGTAATCACTAAAGCAATTTTTCAGTTATCAGTTTTAATTTTTTAAAATAATTACTACATAATTTTTCCTACAGCATTAGTGTGAAAGACAGATGCATTAAATGGATCAGCCATAACATACAATGCAAACTATTACACTATTCTTGAGGCATGTGGGCAGCTCTAGCCCCTTCACTGCACAAGAACTCTGGGGGGTGTGGTGTCTGACACCAGGACATTGGCAGTGGAGGTGGAGTGGGGTCTCATACTTGTACCATGAATGTTCAATTGGACTGGTGAGTTTGGAGGACTGGTTGGCAGTCCTGAGGTCTTTGCCTGCTGGACCCTGTGCGTTCTGTTGCTTTTTTATCATGGGCAGCCTTGACTTTTTGGGCATTTTGGGCAATGCTACATTGGCTTTACTGTGGGATTGGACTGGACAAGCTGGTCTTTGTGTGCTGCGGGTATGTGTGAGCCTTGGGTGCACAGGATCTTGTCACCAGTTCACTTTTATGTAAATGATAATTAATGTTAATGTGAAAATGATTCATTTAAATCCCCCGCACATCTGGCCTCATCTTTCTCCTGCCGCGTTTAGCTTTTTCTTTTTTCTCGTCTCTACAGGGACGAAAAGGAAAGCAAAAGAGGTAACGAAATGATCATTGTTTTGATGAGCAAGCTTGCTTCTCTTCTTCTTTTAAAGCAAGTGTCTTACTCACATTTGTAGATAAATACTGTCTTTTCTGCTGAGCTTGTGGCAATTCAGAGATACCCTTGAGCTTCTTTTGGGTACCAGCACAGTGTTTGGATAGAAAGTAATGCAAATAAACTGGCAAAACAGTCTCTCGAAATGAGCAACATTGGAAAAAAGTGTTATGTTAAGCAAATCTAAAGCTAAAGCAATTTTAAGGGTGGTCACCAAAACAAAACAAAAAAGGGAGACTTTTGTTGAACAAAGAGAAAAGAGGAAGGTATCTACTGTAAATATTGCCTAAAGCAGGAGGAATTCAAAAAGAACAATGGGAAAGAACTTGTAATCATGCACGGTATTTTGGGTGGAAAATATCTCAGTACGCTGTAACTGATGTATTCAAACAATTAATAGTAATTTTAAAATAGGTTTTACTGTACTGTAGAGACTATATGATATACTATATGGACAATAAAGTGTTTGGCAAAAACCAGCAATGACATTGTATCTAAATACATAAACTTCATTATGGTGTTGGTCCACCTTTTGCAGTTGTAACAGCTTCCACTCTTCTTAGGAGGCTGTCTACAAGATTTTGGAATGTTTCAGTGGCAGTTCATGTCCATACATTCTGTAGAGCATTAATGAGGTCACTGACGTTGGATGAGAAGGCCTGGCTCACAGGGCTAAAGGGGCTGAATGAGGTTGAGGTCAGGGCTCTGTGCATGGCAAGTTCTTCCACAACAAACTCAGCAAACCATGTCTATACGGGGCAGGGGTGTCCCTATCAGTTTTAAGGCTCTGAGTTACTGATTGGAAGATCAGCGGTTTGAGCCCCAGCTCCGCCAGGCTGCTTGAGCAAGGCCCTTAATCTGGTCTGCTCCAGGGGCGCCGTATAATGGCTGATCCTGTACTCTGACCTCAGAAATCTGGGATATCTGAAAAATAAGGGATTGTGTATTTGATCAATAAAGGCTTTATAGTCTTTGATTTGCACACTGGGGTACAGTCATGATGGAATAGAAAAGGGACTTCCACAAGAGTTGGCACAAAGTTGTAAAATGCTAAGCAAAGCATTGTCTAAGATATCTCAGCATGCTGAAGCATTGGATTGGCCTTCACTGGGAATAAAAGGCGTGATTGAAACACCTGAATTCAATAATTAACAGGTTTGGCCAAATACATTTGTCCATATAATGTACATGGTGTTGGTATGATTTTACCTACAGTACTGTGGAAAGTCTTGAGCCACCATGAATTTAGCTGACTGTATTGATCATAATAATTTGCCATTGAAAAACTCCAGTGACTGTTGTTAGTACTGGATAACATGTGCTTTATTATCTTTAAAGTAATCACTAAAGCAATTTTTCAGTTATCAGTTATAATTTTTTCATATTCAATTCTTAATTTCTTTATATTCAGTTAAATGCAATTAAATAACATAGTTAAAATTTAATAGATGGAAACAAATGTTTTACTGTGACAGTGCAAAAATACGATTTTAATTTATTTTTAATATATTTATTTATCTTATCTAAAGATACTATGTAAAAAAAATCCCACTCAGCATTCGGCATCACCAGTATACTAATCACCATCCTTATCATATTTCAACATCTGCACCTGCACCTGTCTCTCACTAGTTCATGCCAGAAGTCAAATGTTTTTTTTTTTTTTAATGCTTGAATGATTCATAGGTCACTGTGTGGCTTAACAGATGAAAAAACATTCCTCTGAAACTGCTCAGGTGCAGGGACTGGACGGAAAATGAGAACCAAAAATTTGCTAAGAATGAGAGCCAAAAAGTGATTCAAGAGGCCTGGAGAAGTATTCCTCAAGACTACATTAAAAATACAATGCAGTCTTACTTTTTTCTAACTAATGTCTAACTTTTTGGAAGGAACATATGAAAAAATGAGGGACTCAAGACTTTTGCACAGTATTAATATAATAATAATAATAATAATAATAATAATAATAATAATAATAATAATAATAATAATAATAATAATATACGAGACATGGTGTACACTGTGGTGTGTCCAATGCTGCCACAACTCCAATGCTGGCAGTTTTGTTCTTTTTTATTTTTTTACTAATCAAGTATTTATTCTGTGTCAGTTATTGTGAAATTCAGACAGGTTATTGATTATAAACATAAGATAATATGTTTACAAACATTAGATAATGTGTTTACAAACATTAGATAATAATCTCCAATTCAAGGGTGGCTCTGTTGTTACAGCATTGGACTACTGATCAGAAGGTCCCAAGTTCAAAAGTTGGACTCATTGTTGGACCCATGAGTAAGGCCCTCAGTCGCTCAGATGTATATAAGTGTATGGTGCTCTGGATAAGGGCATCTGCCAAATGCTGTAATGTTAATGTTATATCTGTCACTCATAACAACAATCACTGTAATAATACGATCAATCCCTAGATATAATGTTCTTTAACTCACAGAATGCAAATGTAGTTCTTAGATAAAAAAAAATATGTTTCTTTGTTTATTTATGTAATATATAATATGATAAAATATATACAGTACCAGTCAAAAGTTTGGACACACCATTTTATTCACTGTTTTTTGTTGAGTGATTTATATTTTACATCCAAGAACAATACTGGAGATTTCAAAACTATGAAATAAATTAAACAGCATTAGGTAATTAAGTAACGATGATAGTCAGATGTTATTTTAAAACACCTGGAAAAGCCAGCTACAGAGGGGAAGTTCATCTAGAGTTACCAACCTCAGATTAGAGCCGTTATGGAGATTTTACAGAGCATAAGTAGCAGACACATCTCAATATCAACTGTATGAAGAGATTATTGCATATTTTGAAGGCTTTCAGGATTGTTTTACAATGTAGAAAGAAATAAAAATCAGGAAAGACCATGGAATTTGAAGCGGTGTCTAAACTTTGGTATAATTTATATTTAATTAAGCAAGTTAGCAAGGTTAGTAACAGTGAGTTGCTTCTCATTTCTTAAATAACCATATCAGAAGAAATATGCTGTGTCTGTGGCAAAGACGTTACTCAATTTTTTTTGCTGAAACTACTACAACAATGTTCGGAACTGTAAAACGCACGATTAAAATCTGGAAGGATAGTGGCAAACCATCATGGAAGAAATGTGGTCGGAAAAAAATTGTGAATGACTGTGATCACTTATTAAAAAAAATACTGAAATCAAAATCGGAAACAATAAACGGCAGAACTCAGAGAACTCATAGAACAGCTATGCTTTTTTTTTCTTTTTGGGGGGATTTCCCCCCCCCGATTTTCTCCCTAATTTAGTCGTGTCTAATTCCTCCCCGTCACTAGGGGGCTCCCACATTACTATCACGGGTCGAAGACTATCACATTTTTCCTCTGAACCACGTGACGCCAGCCGACGCATCTTTTCGAACTGCTCGCTCACGCACCGTTGGGGGCGGAGTAACACACTCAGCGCTATCCGCTCCTTCCACTTGCGCGAGCTCACAGACGCCACTGATTGGCTGTAGAGCCGTGATTAATGTGGGAGCACTAAGTACCTCATCCCCCCCCCTCAGAGAGCGCTCGGCCAATCAGCTCTCTCTAGGCCTCCGGCTGCGAGAAGATACAGTAGAACAGCTATGTTTAATAGTGAAAGTAAGAGCATTTCTACATGTACACTGCAAAGAGAACTCAAAAGGGATTGGGATTAGACTGCTGTGCAACCTCAAGAAAACCATGTATCAGTAAGGCTAATCTGACAAATTGGATTCAGTTTTTTAGGGACTATTAAAACGTGGAGCATTTGATTTACCTGTTGAAAAGTGATAAGAGGTGGATGAAGTGATGCATCATGACCCATCATGGCTACTGCCTACTGTACAAGCCTGAGGGGGCAGTGTTATGATCTGGGAGTGCTTCTATTGTTCAGGTCTAGACTCAGCACCGTTATGTGTCCAATAACTAAGGTCACCTGACTCCCTGAATATACTGCATGGCCAGGTTGTTCTTCCATTGGCATATTCCACCATGACAATGACAGGATTCATCTGTCTCAAATTGTGAAAGAATGGTTCAAGGAGCACGAGGCATCATTTTCACAAATGGATTGACCAGCAGACATTAACCCCATTGAGACTTTACATAAAAATGTGACTCTGGATGAAAATAAGTCTTTTCATCATATAAGCTTATCAAACTTTTTTGGCCAGGCAGTGTACATATATACTCAAATATACATATTTAAAAAATACTGTACTGCAATGGAGATGACGTCATTGGCCTGCACAGCCAAAATTCTAAAAGCTGTGTAAAACAAACATTTAATTTTGCTCTGAAAAACTCTGTACAGTCATGCAAGAGAAAAAGTAAAATAAGTTGTATACTATTTGACTAAAGACGATTAAAGAATTTGGCTGTAAATAATTTCTATTTGTATAGACTCCACAGAAGTAAGCCAGAATAACTTTTTTTTTTGCAATCCCAGCATTGGTTACAAACAAAAGTTAGCAAATCGAGGTCAAATGGTCATGGGTCTGATTTCAGATGACAGTAGATTATAGTGAATGACTTTCACAATTGTGACTTATAGCAAATTGTTAAGAATAAGGTTTGACAAAGGATCCAGAACACACAATGATTTCTGTCTCCCCCTGGTGATGAAGTAAAGTAATTGTATATGGTGTATGGTAAATAAGTGTGTTTATTAAAATAAACAAATAAATACACTTAAAATAATAATAATGTGATAGAAGCTTGTAGAAAAAAGATAAAGACCATTTACAGACTTTACTAACCCAAAAAGTATATAGAATCCTGGCACCTGTTATTATTAATATATCCTTTTATTTATATCTTTTTGACCTGTTTAATGTGTACCATCTAATCTAAAAGCATATTGTTTAAAACCATTTAAATGATCCAAACCCATTATATTCAGTACTGGAACTGCACTGGAACCATGCTTCTCTATTTCAGTCACTGCTTTTGACATGGTGAGAGTCCTTTGCTTTATCCTGATACAAAATCTTCTTGACAAAGCATCTATACTGAAAGGTATGAAGAAGCAAAAGTACTGATCTAGGAACAAATCAAACACAAGAAGATCAAACATCACTTGAATTTTTTGTCCAAACATTGTAACATCTTTATTAAGCAAATAACATTATAAATAAAAAAGTGCATAGAAAAATTTAACAGGTTTAGAAATATGTATACAATTATTTACAGACTTAGGGTACTTTGTACAAGGTAGTAAAGACACATTTTCTCATTTTGAAGTCTTTTCTGAACACATTTTTTAAAATAACCCTACCTAGGAACATACAGTTTTTCCACACAACTCTGGGAGACAGATCGTCACAGAAGGTCTTGACTAGTGCTTTGCATCCTTCATTGCACACAGGCCATCTCTACAGGACATTTAAGACCGAGCGATATCATATCGTCATCTAGGTTTTGCATTAGTATTCTTTGACAGTCATTCTGAACAGCCTGAGGTAGAATCCTTGCAAGTTCAGTGAAACAAAAAAAACAAACCAAAAAAAAAAAAAAAAGGTGAAATTCAGTTTCATATTATTATCTGAAACGAGGAGGGCCAGACAAGGCAGAATGATCTCTCTCACTGGCTGGCTTCAAGGGCTGTTCGAAAAGCCAGCTACCATAAAAACACGAAAGGAGCGGCGGCAAGCACTGGGAGCTGTTTCTGGCATATTGTGAAGCGGGGAGAGAGAAGGAAACAGTTTCCCTAAAGCATGTTGCCACACTTTACAAGTTAAAACAAGAAATAAAAACATACTCTCTAAAAAAGAATCTCTGGCTCAAAACACAACTGTAAAAAAAAAAAAAAAAAAAAAAAAGGCTGCACTGCAAGAACTCCTCCTCGAAGAATGTTCAAGTCAAGAAAAAACAAGCGAACAAAGAAAAAAAAACTATGTAAACAAAAAGAAAAAAAAAAAAAGACCTTGGCCATGAAGAAAGCACATTTACTCCCATAAACTAAACACAAACAAGAATAAATACGCCATAAAGCTTGAGAAATCTTGTCTTTGTAAGACACTAGGATTGGTATCAGTTATATTTTTCCTCATGATAGAAGGAATCAGAACTGTCTGAAGTCTTAAAATAAAGGGACGTCAAGGTGCTGAGTGCTTGGTGGCTGTTAGGTGAAAGACCCATCAGTAATTCTTAATCACTGCTAAAAAGGCTGTCTGAGAGCAAAAAATATTCTTCTGAGAGATTTTCTTGAGCAACTATAAGGGAGGATGATTTCTATACATGTACATAACGTGTCTGTATGTGCAACTATCACAGAAATGAGAAAAGACCCAACACAAAAACTGTAAAGATGCAAAAGTGACTATCTCTAGTTAGCTCAAGTAGTGTTTAATGCAGCTAGCAGAGGGAAAAAAAAGGCTGAATAGTTTTCTTTTTCCATACATTGTGATGCGTCTAAAAAAATAATGTTCTCTAGCTTTTACCTGTCAAGAACTTGAGCAAGTCACAAATAATGAAGTGTCTCACATGGCGATGAACGATAGAGACGAGGACGATGAAATGTGTGAATACCCACTTAATTTTCAAGACTTTTAAGTTTAGCACCATAAAGAATTAAAGAATAAAGGTTAAGAAAATGGGCAAAATTAGCAGACACCAACAAAACAGCAGGGTCCCAAGAAGGGAGACAATTTTCTCCATGATTAAATTACCCATAGTCATGAATCGGGACAAAAATAAACATGGTAAAAGAATAAATAATATACACAGGCCTAGTGGGAGTTTTCTAATGGTATAGTACAGCAGTGGCTTTTGTAGAAGAGCTTAAAGGCTGATTTGAGACTTTCTATTAAAAAAAAAAAAAGAAAAAAGAAAAAAGAAAAAAATGACCTTACGAACGGAATGGATGGTAATGGCGTATTGCAGGGGTTCACAGCATCTTCCTGAGCAGAATAAAGCCTTTTCTTCTCCTAAACATCAAGTCCTATACTATGTTCTAGCATGAGCATCACAGATAAACATCTCAGTTAAAAGTATATATAGATATATCTCTTGATTAGTCATATATTCATTCAGGTACAGTATATTCTCACTGCCACAAAACTCCTGTACATCTATTTGCACTTTGTTCTAAGTGCAGGAGAAAGCCGGAGTCAAAATTTTCAAGAGGCCATGGACTGCAGAAGATCAGCACAATCCATTTAACGGCACTGAAACTATTTCAACAGATAAAACTGATGCACTGACCACTTAGACTTTTATCAGCCAGACAATCACTGTACTTGTTGCTCGTGCACAAGCTCAGGAAAAAAACAAAAACAAACAAACAAACAAACAAAACAAACAAATAAAAATAAACACACACCTGGAACACCTTATACAGGTTCCCTACACGAGCCAAACTTGCATTTCAGCAGCAACAACGTGACAATATTAGCAATAGGAGGAGTGCGCATCTTCTCTTCACTAGTTTGCACGTCGTAAAGACCTCTGTGTTGTAGAAAGGGAAGCATGAAGCAGAACGTTTCTGTATGTGGACTGAAATAAAACGCTTAGATTGTAAAAACAGGTGCTTCTTTGACCATCCCATTTTTGTTGGAGTGCTTGGCCATCACGCACGCATCCCTACGGCCGGATCTGGATCGGTCCAGTGGACTTCCAGTGACTTCGGACCCGATTTGTAGAACACAATCAAAACATCGTCCACTGTGCCTCTGTATTATTGCCTGTCTGCGTCTCTCCCTGCGGATCTTCTCAACAGTCCACTCAGTTTAGGAAGCGGCGGCAGCGCTTGGCTCCACAGTTGCAGCCGAGCTTGTTGCTGGCATCTTCGATAGGGAACTTGTAATCATAGGTGAGCTCTTCTCCACGGTAGATCTTGCGTAAGGCGAAAATGACAATGTGCTTCTGGCCCTCCACGTTGATGACGCGGGAATAGCAGTTGGGGTCGCACGAGTGGTTGATAAATCGTGCCGCGTTGCCATGCATGGTTGCATCGACTACATCAAAATCGTCAATGCGGAACATGTAGCAGCCAATGCCCTGGTGATAACAAAGAAAGAAAAACACAAGCATTTTAAGTCAACAGCAGTTAAACAGCAGCTAGCAAACAAGTTTATGAAGCAATTTCGAGATGGCAGCTTATTTTCAGTGTAGGGCAGATAAAATCTTAAATCAATGCAAATATGCCTTGCTGTTAATGCTCCAAATGGAAGTTCCAGCCAATATAAAATTTGGGCAATCACACTTCTTGAGGTCCTGTGACAGTCAGTACATTTACATTACATGTTGCAAGTACAATTCCTTCACTGAAATGGTATTCACTAATGTCAACAATGTCTTTAAGCAGGATAATGCATCCTTCCATGCTGCAAAAATGGTTAAAAAAAAAAAAAAAAAAAAAAGACATCACATCTTCAGAGGTCTAGTGGAGTCCATGCTATGACAAATCAGGGCTGTTCTGGTGGCAAAGATGGACCAACCCAATATTTATTGGGTGGTCATAATATTACGGCTGCTCCACACATACATAACTTTTTGTGTGTTTATCTTTTTGTTGTGTTTATCTTTTTATTTTTTGTGTTTATTATTTGCCTCAGCTTATATAGATCAACACCAGGAGCTGAAAGATATTAGAATGACCGAGTCTGTACCGTGATCTGTTCGAGAGTCATGAATTCATCAGTGCTATATTATAGCATTTAGCTACTAATAAGCATGTGACAGATGTAGATGTCAAAAACATTGTATAAAAAGATAGGGTAGTGCCACCTCATATAAAGTCATGTAGATTAAATCGGCAGGTTTGGTTAAGCAAATGAGAATGGAGTTTGATTTCTCTCACCTTCCCGTCATAATATTTCTCCCGCTTGTCTGTCAGAACGGAGCGAATGACAATGCCGGAGTACTCGATGACCATTTCCCCAGCTTCAATGTTCCGCTTACAGAACAGCCCTCGTCCATGAATAGCGGACCTGAAAATTTAAAGAGACATTGATGAATAACAAATGATTAATTTTCAAACAATAACTGTGGCTAGCAGAACATGCATAAAAGGGTTGAAACCAATATCCCTGTACACTTTCAATACAATTATACCTCGGAACACTGATTCACTTTTAGCTTTGCAGAGCAAGTCAAAATAAGCATCATGTCAGCTCATAACATTCACTGGCACTGTATAGCCATCTGAATTATGACTTAACTCCACAGTTTCACAATGTATAATATCCATCATCATGAATCAGGCCAAACCACTTGAGTGGTTGCGATTAGGAAAATGTGGTTTAACAGTCACTGTCCCACCGACCTGTAAACACCAACAGCTTCTTTGGATGTCCTTTCTAGATGTCTGAAGCGCATTGCCATGGGAAGCTCCAGACTTGTTGCTCGTCTGTCAGGCAGAAGTTTTTAATGATTAAAAAGAGTCACAAGCCATTACTCTGGTTAACCACAGAATGGTCTATAAACATATCACTATTCTGGAAGAGTTAATCGTGATTATTCAGCTGTTCTGGTTAACTAAGACTGCACTATGAAATGCAGAGCGTACTGTAGTATATAGATCCGTCAGAGACTCAAGCCAAAAACAGCAAACAAAAAAATAACAAACATAAAACATGAAGATGTATTACTGTAATGCTCTTGTTTGACAAGTTCACAGTGTTAATCCTTAAGGGAGTTAAACAGGTGCTATAAATGCTATGCTCTGATACATCAGTAAATAATACTGCAGCAATGACCGACAAAAAGCACCAGAAGATCCCCAGAAAAACCTGCAAGCTGCAGCATTTTCCAGTTAAGCGCTTAACCTTAAGCAAATTTCTTTCAGAAGATTTCTTTTTTCCATAAGCTTAAATGCTTTTGTGATTACATAGTTGAAATGTTTTTGCTGAAAATAAAAATATGACACATGCAAATATAAAATGAGGTTTCAGACACCTGCAACCCTTAAGACACAAGTCCTTAATCGGTTTGTTATAGAATGTTAGCTTAGGGGGGTGGGGGGGACGTGTACGATCTAAACAGACCTGCTGGATTTAAGAAGAACTTCATCCTCCTCTTCATCGTACAGATCAGTGTCTGGGAGCTGTCTGTGCTGGGAAGCCAGGAAGTTGAACATGTCGAACGTAGATTTCCTGTGAGGTTATTGATATAAGATTTTGAGTTAGAGTTGTTTTTTTTTTTTAGAAGAAAAGATACCATGCATGAACCAAACATACAGATTGTATCAATCTTTATAGGTCACCAGAGCTGTGAATCACAGTCAGATTGTAGATTCACAAATTCACTTTTGGTCATTTAAAAATTTTATTTAATTTGATTAGTTTCAAGCATCTATATTTAATAGGTTTTAAAACTAGTAAAATACTTAATATGTACTAAATTTGTGTAAATTGTCTTATAGATTTTTTTTTTAAATGTCATGTCTCATAAAAAGTGATTCTTTTTTTTTTTTTTCTTGCCACCTAGAAACTAGAAAAGAGGAAGTAGAAGCGATACAAAAAGGCAACTTACATTTCCTACATAGACTGTTGGTATATTTTTAAGGAATTTGAAAGTAAGTAAGTAAGTAAATAAATAAATAAATTTTTCATAATTCATTTTAAAAGTGTGACTCAAAAACTGTCAAATTGATTTATCTAACTGAATTGATCATCAAAAGCTCACATTAAAAGATGGCAAGAAAGCTCGTCCAAGAGATGACCTCACCTCAGGTAGACCTCAGATCGAGCACAGCCACTGGGGTTAATGGGCAAGTCATCTTCCTGGCTAGGCTGCTTATGGAATCGGAAGGTGTGACCACGGCAGCTCTTGGCTCCCTGAAGCTGTTCCACCAGGTAAACCACAGCATCGTGAAGCAAACCCAACATACGTGCTCCAGTCAACCCAGTTAAGGAAAGCTGCCTGAGCTTGGCAACAGCACGAGCCTCCTGCACCCCATCAATCACAGCCCTCCAGGCCACTGTATGTGATTTATTTTTGAGAAAATGAGAAAACAATGAGACAGAAGAAGTGTTTTAAATAAAAATCAATATTGAAAATACACCACATTTCAATACATACTACATTACGCATAAACACCCCCCCCCCGACACCATACGTTTTTAGGTCATCATCAATAGTGATGATAAAATTAGTACTTTATTTAGCGTTATGTAACAGGAGACATTAAATATGCTTTTGAGGGCTCATTGCTCTCATGTTTTAACAATACTGTTTGCTTGCTCTGCAGGTCAACTGCCCTTGCACTCTTGATTTAAAATAGACTTGTCATACGATGTTTTTTCAGATTGCGTAGGAGAATGCGGCTGTTCCTCCTCTTCATATTTCCATGGAGCGCAGTTAGCAATCTGCTTTGATTTCATCATTAACCACATACCATGTCCAGATTCGCAGATTTCACGTCATGTGCTCATTAGTATGACAAATTAGGAGCAAGGCACTTAGAATAACACAATATCAGTTGCAGAGTTTTAACAAGTAAGCAAACAGAAGAATGAGAAATGTCTGATTGTCCTGACCAGCTACATTAAATCAAACTAGTAAAATATTTAATATGGACTAAATTTGTGTAAATTGTCTTGTAGAATTTTTTTTAAGGTCATGTCTCATAAAAAGTGATTCTCCTTTTTTTCTTGCCACCTACAAACTAGAAAAGAGGAAGTAGAAGCAATACAAAAAGACAACTTACATTTTCTACATAGACTTTTGGTATATTTTTAAAGAATTTGAAAGTTTACCCAAATTATTGTGCATTGTCCACACTTTCATTAAGATAACATAAAGGCTTGCTCGTCTAAACACTTTATATGGGAAAGGTTGCCCTGTCATACCATAAAAAAGAAAAAAACATCTGATCCATCCATCCAAACCCAACCATCCATAACAGTGTTTATACTGTAAGATGGAATCTTGCATTATACCTCATCAAGCTGACATAATGAAAGAACTGGAACAGCACGGCCAAGATATTTGAATGTAAGATCACAGATCAGAATTTCATTGCTTTTATTGTCTGATATAAACACACTTCCCTGTGTTAAACAACTTGTATTTAGAATATAGTATGGACCCGTCTATTTTTCAAGCGATCAAATGTGGCTTTAGGCTCTAGCCCCTCAAACAATGCAGAACGTCCTGGAAAAGAAATTAAAAAACCACTGAGCAAAACAAACCATATCAAATAGCTTGTCAACTCCTGAAGAGTAAATGAATGAGGAATGCAACAGTTTGCTGTCCTCAGTTCTTTGACAGCTTGATGCAGTTACTGCAAGCAAGATATGTGCAACCAAAAACTAAATGGCATTCACTTCTAAAATATCTAGATGTAAATAATCAGGAAATGAAGGCTGAAATTCTGGTCTATGATCTTACATTCACCCAAATTTCATCACAAACCCAAATACTCTTGGAAGGGACTTATATAATCCTTTTCTAATAATAAACTTAAATAATAAGCACTTTTATTACATTTCCAGACTCATATTTTTTTTTTTACATATAATTAGCATTAAAGGTCACAGAAGGCTGTATTTTACCTTCAATGCTGTCTGCTTCAACACTGAATCCATCATCACTGGTGATTTCAAAGCGTAGGTGTGGTTGGTCTCCTTTAGGCAGGCGCTTCTCTTCACTTTCTTGAGGAGGCATCTCATCCTCTGAGCCCGACAGCGTCCCTAATAAGAAAACATTTCCCAGGAGAAAAAATATAAGGGAATTATTCATTATTTTTAATGCATGAAAATACTAGTATATACATTATATCTCAATATCATTAATTATTTTATACAGAATTACACATTTCAGTTTTTTTGGGTTTGCTAGATGAGTCTCATATAAACAACACTTCGGTAAATCTGATAATTGCCGGATACTATAATAAGAAAAACAAATTTGCTTATTGAGCAATTGCTGGCTCACATGTTTGGCATAGATTTTTTTTTCCTTCCAGAGGGTGTAAAGCCCTGAAATATACCTGAGTATTTGTTCCAGTCAGACAGTGAACTGCACCATGTGGCGTCCAAGGACTGTGGTTTATTGCTGTCACCACCTCGAGACACAGAGAAATGATCCCAGATCCCTGGCCTTCAAATGAACAACAATAAAAAGAAAGAATTATAGAATCTTAAAACCATAATCAAATGCCAAAGACCATTTAACATAATAAACATGCAACATAAGCGCAACTAACTGAAATGATCTCATCTTTCTAGATTTGCTACTGTGAAAAATCCAGGACGACAAATAGCTCATGACAAATAAAATGAATACAGAAATAACTTCTTACCTTGTGCTTTCGGAATCACTACTTTGCTCCTCATTGATTTTGTCCAGGTCAAGGATCCCTTTGACTGTTGGAGTTTTAATGCGAACTCCCCCACACCTACCACAGAGTGGAGACAAAACACATCTGATAAATAAATAGACACTAAAAGATACAATCTATGTGAAAATAAAAAGGGACGGTTAAGTACGGAACAAAAACGAACGTCAAACATTCGCATGCTCCAATTTCAGTCACAAAAAACAAGACAGAGCACAGAGTGACACCAAGGAAAAGATAGCAAGTTACAGCTTGAAAAGGTAAATAATTTAGAGTTAAAAGAAAAGTTAACATTCTGTCCTAAAACAGCACTACTGACAAGATGCAAGATTCATTACTGTAAGGGCATTTTTATATTAGGTCCGATTAATTTGTACGGTGCCCAAGAAACAATGCCCCCCCTTTTCCACTCCCAGGATTTACTTTGGTTTTGGTCTCTAATCTTGGGCACAGTTGCGCATTTAGACTCTCCGATACAGCAGGTGGCAGTATGCACCTACTTGGTTTATGAGTCGCCATTAAACACAAGAGAAGAATAGAACAAGGATGTTAACTTTAATGTTATGCCTAATATTATAGATTTCAAAGGAAACGGGACCGTTCTGATGATGTTGTGTCTAAACAGCAATCTACTTCTGTGCTCAGGTACGATTGGCTTCCATATCTGATGCAATCTTTGCCCAGGTACACTGTGCCCAAGACCACCTCTTCAAGGCATGGTTCCCGAGCCTGGAACGATTGTGTTCTTACTGATCAAAATGAACCAGACTTTGTAACCAAGTGTCCTCAGAAACAATCCTGGAGCCCTAATGTGAAAATGCCCTAAATTAACTCCCAGGTGTCTCAAATGAGTTCAGACTGGAAGCTTTTTTTAAAATTAGTCCAAGCCATGGTATTATCCTGAAATTGGGTCTGTATTATTATTGTTACACAAATATACTGTGAGTAAGTGAATCAAAAGTAGAGCACAAACTAGGAAATAGAAGATACATTAAAAATAAATTTAAAATAGAAAATAGCAACTGATTAAAACATCTGATAACGCTTTCTAGAGTTCATGGATAACATTCTTGGGGGGGAAAAAAAATCTCTTTCATACCTGGCAGCAGCTGAATTAAATTTCCGTTGCTCTTCTGGCCCACTGGAATGTTCTGGCTCTAAAAAGTCTGACTTGGATTTCTTGGTGGCAATGCGATCAGACAGAGAGGACACCCTTTTCATTCGAACCTGCTTTGGTCTTGAGGATACTAAGCTTGGGGTAGAAGGTAGAGAATTTGTGGCCTCTGGTTCAACAAGGAGGCCTGGTGGCAGAGCTATGGAACTTGGAGATTGAGCTCTGCCACCAGCAGTGGTGTTGCAAGGTGAAGAAGGACTCAGAATTTTACTAGCCTTTCGACTGGGGTCATAATAGCTGGCCATAGCTTGGTTAATAATAGCTTGAGCACTCTCGGGATGATTGTCTGTTGGCTTGCTAGATGACCCAGGTACAGCAGCTGATTTGGTTTTCCGAGGTGTTGAAGGTTCCTTCTTTTTCCGTGATTTCTTTATTCCAGGTACTGAAACATCGGAAGATTCTTTTGCATTTTGGTTTGTTTTCTGAGCTTCCAATGGTGCTGCTGTTCCTTTGCTATTAGTCGTGAGGAGCTGAGTGATGGTATTGGAGTTCTGAATGACAGGCGTCACCATTCTGGGAATTTGAGCTGTGATGGCTGCTCCAGCAACTGCCGGCAAGTTGCCTGCAGCTGCAAGAGTAGCAGAGAGAGCATTGCTTTGCAGAAGGCTGGCAATCTGTGTAACACAGTTGTAGGAAGGGGAGGTGGGGCTGGGAAGCTGGAAAGTGTTGCTTTCCGGATTTTTGACAAAAATTTGACCAAGACGATTAACAAGTAAAACATGGGGGGTTGGATCCACATTGGGTCCACCCACCTCTTTCACAGTGAGAATTGCATGACCTGGTAATGCTTGAGTCACTGTTTGTTGAGGCTCCAGTGTTGGTCTTGGAGTTGAAAAGTTTATGGAAATGGTACGTCCTGGGGCAGCTTCCCTTTGCATAGGCATAGAGCTATAGCCATTAACAACAACGGGGCATGCAGCTGGCTGAATAATAGAGGACACTGGACGGCACTGAGCAGATGTTTGGGAGTTTACAGATGGAATTATGCTGACTGTTGCAGAGCCCACAGGTTGAGTGTAAGTGGGGTACACAGGAGATGGCACTGCCCTAAGGGATGCAAGGGCTACACCAGGGCTTGACTGTGCATGAAACACTGAATCAGGCTGAGTAGTCAAATCAGCAGAAATCACTGCTCTTGGAACTGATTGTTGGCTGATGTCTGAAGGTGACAGTTTGTTACGAAAACTTTCCATTGGTGGCAGGACTGTCTTGTTTTCAGGGATGTGGACAGGATGTAAAGTGATAGTCGAAGATGATGAATTAGAAAATGACATGAAAGTAGACTGCAAACATGGAGCAGAATGAACTGTAGAACTGACTGTTTCTATAGATGATGTGGAACTTGACTGTGGCGGCACTTGATCTTGGCTTCCATTTGCTGCGTTCGTGAAGGCCGTGTCTGTTGAACCCTCCGACATGTTATTTGGGCAAATCATAGAACCGTCAATGGAGGAAACAAAGTGACCACTGTTATGATCCAAGTAGATTTCTTTTGGCTCACTGGATTCTTGTGTGTCTATTTGAGAATCGTCCTTAACTGGAACCAACTCGGTAAAACAAGTGCTGGGCGAGGGAGGGTCACATCTGTCCAGCATTATAGGTAAGCCCAGATCTGTAGGTAAACTGTATCCTTGGATATCTTCGTTAAAAGTGGGAAATGTTGTATCTGTTTCCTTTGGCACGACAAAATCTGTTGAAGTCTCCAGCGGGGGCATCATAGCACTTGACTGAAATGTCTGACCAATAAAGTCAGTGGTCTGATATGTATCTGGAAAACCTGGTTTTGTGTAGCTGTTATTCTCTTGGGGAATCTGAGAATGTGATGGGCTACTTGAACTTTGATCCGCAGTGCTAAATAAGGACAGAGAGCCAAATGGTTTGGTTAGTGGTTGGTGCTGACTGCTAAGACTTGGAAGTTCCACACACAGCCCATTACTATTCCACTGTTTATGATGCTGACCATCAAGAGCCTGAGACGGTTTCTGAACCTGACTTGGATTTTTCAGATTTTGGGTATTACTGGTTGTTACACTTGTATCACTCTCAGTTCCATCATCAACACCATCTAGTTGTGAAATTGATTTTACAGAGGCAGGTGGTGTCTTTGAGGCTTCTCTTGAGCCTTTACAAGTTACTATAGTGCGTGAAAAGTCAAAATAGTTTCCCATATCATCATCAGAGGAACTATTACCCCAGTCCTCTGTAGGATGATTTAATCTCCGAGCAGACACCTCTGCACCTGGACCCCAAAACTCATCTTGATCCTCTTCACCTTCAACGACGATCTGTTCACTACAGTTCATTGCCACTCCCTCATTTAGGACAGTGGCCTCAATTTCAAGCTCGGTTTTGAGTCCTGATACCTCACTTAGGTCTGAGTCCAACTGAAAGGGGGTATAGGGGAATTCCTTATCAGTGACTAGGTGACTACCCCTCTGTGGATCCGCTGTGTCTCCTAAAGGAAAGGTCCCATTTTCCGCAGGCAGTTCTTGTGGTGATGCCATGAAATTGTGTGGCAGTTCTTCAGAGTCCAACTGATTAAGGTCAAAAGGCAACCTCGGTCTTGTTGAAAGGTGGATAGGTGAAGAGAGCGATCGGTGAGCAGGAGGGGTGCTGCCAGTGCCACCATGCCACATGGGCTCTGGAAACAGTCCTGAGGTAGAATGGGGTGCCAAAATTCCGGCACCCCGGGCAGAGGAAGCGCTTCGACTGACAGGGCGGGCTGACGAGGAGGTCAACAAGTTTTCAGTAGCACCAAGCGGGAAAATTGGGGAGGTAGGCTGGGTAGTTTTAGAATGATGGGAACCCCCGGGTCGAAGATTATTTGAGCTAGACTGAGATCCCAAGGAGGGGCCAGAATTGTGTCCACGAATGCCAGGATTCTGTGTAGTATGTCGCCGTAGTCTGCGGGTATCATCGAGATCACTGATGGTCAAAATGTGGTGGGACTTGGAAGGGGCTGCTCCTGGAAAAAAAAAAAAAAAAAAAAACACGTTTATTTATCAAGACATCCAAACAGGGCATGGCCGTAACACTAGTAGCCATAACTCATTTCAGAAATAGCTACAAAAAGTTATCCCCAAATTTTACAGTAATTACAAGATAAAGAAATCTAGGCTACCTGGAGATGGAAGTGGTTTAGATAGTCCTCCAGCTGGTCTTCTGTTCAGGGGATAGGCTGAAGGTTTGGATCTAGTACTAGAGTCTGGCTTAGCAAAGGGAGATACTAAACTTGGAGTTGCTGGTGTCACATCTCCCTCCGTAGTTTCAGATTCTAACAAAGAAATATATATTTTTGAGAATAAATATAAAGCCACATGAATAAATAATATAAGCCTGTTTTTTTTTTTGTTTTTTTTTTTAAGCAGACCTGACTGTGGACATGGACTGTGGGCAATTGTGCGATTTTCTCCCTGGTCAGCCAGTTCTTCTACTGGCTTCTCCTGAACTGGTGGTCGTACCTCCAAGACTCGGCATGTGTACTTGCAGCGGCGACGTGGGTTTAGCGTGCTCCAGTACCAACGAGAACATCTGAGAAAATTTTTACATTTTTACATTCATAGACAGTAAATGTAGAACTAAAGCCATGTATACAATGAATACATAGAAAAATAAGCAGTCATCAGGGATACTTTTCTATACAAGGAATTCTGCATCTTTTCTGGGTGTTCACTGCAGAGCACATGAATATGTACTTTATATAATTTTATAATCTGCCTAATTAATGCCTTTTTAGGTTTATTTACCTTCCCGACTCCCGAGGTCCAAACAGACACTCAAAACTGACTAGCAATTGCTTAGACAGGAACTGTAACCAGGTTCCAGGTATTTTTATCAGTAGAACACAGCAACATGACAAGACAACCTATATATATATATATATGACTAGCCATTGGTGGTTCTGCAGCATTACAGCCTTGCACACATATCAGGCAGCAGCTGAATGCTTCCTTAAAGTGACTGGCAATAAAACTGTTAACTGGAGATAATTAAAGAGCACCATCAATACATAATGATCCATCTACAACAATCAACCCACAGGTTTCCACCAATTCAAATAACTGAATTCAATGAGTTCGAATGACCAACAGTGAGAGTCAAAAATCACTTACTCATAACCCACTGGAAAGAGTTTTCCTTGAATAGTTGACAATTCATTTAGTTTCCCAAGTTTTTGGACTTGAAGAGAACCTAAACATAGAAAGAAAGAAAAAACCTAAATAACTGCACAGGACTGTGGAAAACAACCACAAAAAAAAAATCCAACAAGTCATTAATTTAACACTCATTGACCTTGAGGTGCTTACCAATCATCATGTTAATATGTTCTGGTTCTAATCCTGTCAAAAACTTCCTGCGAAGGCTGATCCCCTCAAAATCCACATAGACCCTCCGAAGAACTTCAAACCCTTGCCCAGTAATAATCTGAAAGGTTAAGAAGTGAGAGCATATTAAAAAACATTTATATTGTAAATACATGAGAAAGCACATAAGAAAAAAGAAAAAATATAAACTTATGATTAATGCAAACTACTTTTCCACTGATGAGATCACGGTGTTTGTAGCAGAAGACTTTCTTGTCGTCTTGGAAGACACAGTTGCGAGAACGGGCACACATGAAGTGATAGTTGCTTTGGCAGGAGGTAAGGCAGCAGCCCACTGTCGCCCCAGTCTGGTTACATCTTTCACAACGCTGTTAAAAAAAAAAATTATGAAAAAAATAAAAAAAGAGAGGTGTGAAAAAGATTCAAAGAATGATCCACTGCAGGACATGTAGATAAACAACAGTCTACTTCATTTATTAAAAGCTACAACATACAGCCAAGTCCAATGTTAATGGTATTTAATTGCATATAAACATGAAGTTCGTTTACTCCTCGCTTTATTTTTCTTACCCTTTAAATCACCCAATCGGCGTGAGCATTAATGAAATAGTAATTAGCCTGTTGTTACCTAAGCCTCACGAGTCCAGGTACTTGGCTTAAATGAAATGATATATATTGTTTTGCCGTATTAGCTAGCTTATCATTATTAACAGCGCTATGAAAGACAACGTACACCATATGTGCACTTTTCCCCCCTAGATTTAGCTCAGTGGAACTGCAGAAGTTTCATATGAGTCTCTGCTGAACTTTGGAATGCATTTTTGCATCAATTAAGGGTTATGAAAATTGGCACTGATTACTTACACTGTACAAGTGCTCTGGGTGACACACATACAGAGCAGGAAAATTTATAATAGCAAAGAACTATAATGTACTTGCATGCACAGCAATTTTGATTTGAAAGAATCAAAACTATTTCGTTAACCAACGGTAATCAATTCTGTCTGGTTTCATACCATAAGGCGACCTCTAGCAACTGCACTATGCACATGCATCAGGCAGCCATTGTCCTCCTCGAACACCTCCGCTGACCACATGGAGCAGTTCACATGAGCCCATTCATTCTGGCCAAGGTACAGCAAACGCCCTGCATCCTGTGGAGGTTTAGAAAAATGCTGTTCATGAGACTGATGGCAGGGTTGTACATTTACATCTACTGGATTATTAAAATGGAAGACGTGTTCGGAATTTTTATAGCAAAGGGGATGTTTTTGAATGTGAGCACGACTTGCTTACGCTGGATTTTGCATCGCCATACTTCTGACACAAGACACATTGACGCTCATCCTCCTTCGACCACCCAGTGTCCAGCTCTTCTCTCAATGGTCGTGCTTTTTTCCCTGTCACAGCAACAAAAAGATTCATCACAAAAATATTACAATAGAAAAATGTAATAGCTAAATGTTTTATCAATAACTTAAAAATATCTCACAAAGAACATTAAAAAAAAAAAAACGGAAATGTGCAATTACCTGTTAGTCTGAGTCTCATGCTCAAGTCTCTGTAGTGGCCATGGACAGGCTTACGAGATGGAGGGGTAGAGATATTTGCTCCATCTTCACCTTTGACCTCTGTAAAGCCTCCTCCTTGCTTGGCATTCATAGTCGTTCTTTCCTCCTCTCGTTCCCGCCACTTGGCAAATACATGCTCGTTTGTTGGCGGTAGTACAGCGTTGGACAGCATTCCACTAGAAAATACCAGAAAAAAATAAAAAATAAAAAATCAGAAATGCATTACATGTTGATTAGTGATGATTCTCACATGTCTTTTGTCATGTCAAACAGACACATCAAGAAGCATAAACTTGAATTTAAAAAGAACAAATCCAGTAAGTTTGTAACAAACCCTTTGCAGTCGATTCATTTTATAGATTGAATTTGTGTACAGAAAAGCAAAAAATAAATATGAGCACATGGCTCCTGTACAATTCCTGCATCTTTCTCCACACCCTCACACCAGGCTCTAGTTTCATACCTATTCTCCATGCGTTTACATCAATAATGAAGTGTATGTATGGAGTGACATGAATGTAAAATACAAAACACTCACGCTGGTAAATGTTTAGAGCGTGGATCCCACACTTTGGGATCCTGACTGCTGAACCAGCTGAAAACCTCTTCCATGAGCTAAATATAAAATTACAGTGAGAAAAAAAATACAATAGTAAAACACAAGCTTTGATTTGAAGGTATAATGCTTTACTGTTATTAATTACATGTTTTTTTTCCCCCATCTGAAGAAAATTTCAACAACCTAATGATTGTAAAGCCGTCAGATGTGGCTGAATGAAGTGTTTTGGAGAACACCAACATCACGCACCTTTTTATTTTTAAACATCAGAAAACTGTTAAAAGACTGAACGTTAAAGAATCTGACCTTGAGATAGTAAGAGCGAGCCAAAGCAGTTGGCTTTTGGTCCTCTGGTAAGGTTTGCTCCTCCTCCTCTTCTTCTAGCCTTTCACGAATCACTTTCACCACATCCTCATGGAAAGATTTCTACAGCAACACGGACAGGAATTTCATCAACATTTTCACTCGTGTAAAACATTTCTTGCATAAAAACATGTGCAAGAGCAAGCGAGATTTAACTAAAATACTCACCAGCGTTGTATAAAGCCCTTTGTCAAACCTTTTCCCTACAGCACGCAAATCACACACAGGAAGAACATCATCTCGGTCACTTCCATCACTCATAGATGCACACTATAAAAACAAGCAGGAGAGGAGTTAACAAACGAGCAGGTTTATAATACCATGTAAACTGACGGTTTAGGAGCTGAAAGTGAAATGTGGGCCTCACCTCGCTGCAGGTGACCAGGTGCTGAGTGAGAGTGGAGCTCAGCAAACAGGCGAGCACCTTCTCTATTCCGGCTCTGAGCTCCAGCAGGAGGAGCTCCCGCCATCCTCCTCCTTCCACACTCTCCCGAACTACTCCGGCCTGCGCTCGAGTACAGGGCTGGCACGAGTACACAACGCACTCTGGCAAACTCGACAGGATCTCATACAGGTCATCTAGAAGGACAATGAAGAACAGAGGTCAAACATGAGAACACCTCTGCATGAGATAAAAATAAAACCAAGCAAATCATTATGTTTAATTGTAGACTTGTAACAGGTTTCTCAAGATCCAAAATGTCCACCTTTCAACCCTTTATTTCACCACTCACTTTGCCTTACGAGATAAGTTGAGCAGCGGACAATTAAAAAGATAATAAAAAAGCGGGTTTTGGAATGGAATGGGTGGAATATCAGGTTTCTCTGAGACTCACTTTTGGAAAGCGCTCCAGGCACGTAATGAAAAAAAACAAACATTCAGAACATCTAATCTATGTAATCTTGTCTATGTCTATTATTTACGTTGTTTTTTTTTTTACATTCTGTTAGTACTTTCCCTACTTTGTGTGTGTTCATGTACTGTCTCCTTAGAAATGTGATGTCATGTGTGTAGTCACATGACTTGGCCCCGTCCTGTCTGCGACATGGGAGCAACAGAGAACTCTTTCATTTAAAAAAATAAAATTAATAATAACTTTATATATATTTATTTATATATTTTACCTCACACACACACCTATATCCACATGTATACAAGGATATATATACGTGTGTGTGTGTGTGTGTGTGTGTGTGTGTGTGTGTGTGTGTGTGTGTGTGTGAATAAAATAAATATCAGTGACGGTGATCTGTGAGAGGGGAAAACAAACACCCACAACCAAGATAATTGTTCATCATATTTGAACAATGTTCAAATAATCATAACATTCATCACAGTTTTTCAACATGCTGTAGCTTTCAGAAGTCGGACTCACCGGTCAATCCCTCACACTTGGCATGGACCCAGTGGTTACATATGGAGCACTGCATCATCTGGCTCTCATAGTCGTTGTCCTCGTAGCACTTGAAGCACATTGTGCAATAGTTACCTAGAACAGCATAAATCAGGTGTCATTTGGTTTGCTTTGTATAATATAGTAAAGCGTTGTACTCGTACATTCTGCACTTAACACAGTGAACTAGGGGCAGTGCATGCTCCAGATTACTTGTGCAATATAAACTGCATAAGTGGTTGCTAAAGGCCAAGTGCAAATGGGTTGTTAATAAAAGGAAAGGAGCGGCTTTTCCCATGACCCTGCCATTTCAGACGAGTATCATTAAAGTTTCAATCTAAAAATAGAGATCTCCTTAACCCAAACATAATGAACGACACCATACATTTGGCACAATTTTATGGCAGTGAAGTAATTAACCGCAATATGTTTCTTGCCCTCACCTTGATCATAAAGTCTAGTGCAGTCAGGACAGAAGCCCTTATCGTGGTTCCATTCAGTGTCCCAACTCTTGCCTGGAGTCACACCACAGCTCTTACACCGGATACATGTCATACACACCTGGAGAAACACAGTAAGAGTAAGAACGACAACAAATTTATCAAATAAATCAGATCTTTGCATTTTATGACAGCGATCCGTAAATAGAAGAACTCAAGTTTTTAAATGACAGTTAATAGTTAATATGATACCACTTTGTATCCTCTCTGGTTGAACATTAGCTTAGGAAATAACAATGTCCATCTGATGTAACCAACGTTAATTTATTTTAACTACATCAATCATGAAGTTTGGGTTGCAGTGACAATGCACAACTTTTGATAATTTTTTTAATCATAAAAGCGATATTTTTGTATGAAAGGTCCTGTAAATTAACACATGTGAAGCTAAAGAAATCCAACAACAAAAAAGAAGTTACTCACCCATGGTCTCTTGCGCTTGTTGGGCTTGAGATAGTTCGGCGACAGACAGCCAGGATGATAGCAGTTCTGACATCGTTCACACTCAAGCAGAGGCTAAGTCAAGACACAGTACATCAGCCAATGTCTTAAGGAAAAGACTATTGCTTCTCATTAATAGTTTCTGTCAATATATAACTCATGGTAAAATGTCCTTGGATTATACAACATAAAAAAAAAATAATAAAAAAAGTTTAAGTTTGACCAACTTTGGAATGTCTGTTCTTGCGACCGCAAACACGGCAGAACTTGCAGCGGCGACAACACCAGTTCTCTTTATTCTCGTCCAGTGGCCGCTCTGATGGCTCCAAGCAGAAATGATGAAAAGGCTCGCAACACACTTGACAGAACAACATCTGGTGTAGATAAACAGTAGTGAGGAAGAAGGTTGAACAACTAACACTATCTTGGTTGGCAATGGTTTAATTTCTGATCAATTATTTATTTATTATTATTATTACTAAAAATACAGACAGTGCAGTATAGAGTGGTTTTAGAAATTATACAAACATCAACATTACGTAAAGATTAAGGGTGTGTTCACAACTGCAGTTTAGTTCCTTTGGTTTGGACCAATCCAAAAAACTGATTTGGCTTGTTACAAAATTCAGGTTTGCTTACGTTTCACGCGAGCATTTACAACATCGGACCAAAAGACGCAACAGTATGCGTGTGGATTATATATGGTAGTATCTTAAGTTCATTAACATGCATCATTATAAGAGTACATTATATGTAACGTTATACACTGAAACTCAAGATGGTGATGGCGAATAAAAGTCACCAACAAGTCTAATGTTTTTATTTTGACCGAGAAAAGTTTTTATCCATACAGCCCCTCAAAATAATAAACAAAGAAATAAATAATTTTTTTTTAAAAGCAAGGGATCTTCAAATCCTTTGATAGAATCTCTTCACTCATTTACATTTAGGCATCTGGCAGATGCCCTTATCCAGAGCGACTTGCATTTTTATCTCAATATACATCTGAGCGGTTGAGGGTTAAGGGCCTTGCTCAAGGGCTCAACAGGGATCGTGGTTGTGGGAATTTGAACCTGGGACCTTCCGAACCGTAGTCCAATGCCTTAACCACTAAGCTACCCCTGCATTCAATAAAAATCGTGCTCAAAAACACATGACCTGGGGTTTGCTTGTGAGCGTTTTGCACACGCTCGTCATTTTTTCAAAACATATCCAGGACCGTGCTAATGCTCCAGATGTAGCTAACTTTTCACTTGACTTTTTCCTCATTCCTTGACTGTTCAAATGCTGCCTTCTTTACATTGGCGGTCACAGATACAGAAAGTTCTCAGGTATCATCATCATCAGATAATGCTAGCAAAGCGCACCTGGTTTCGTTTACACATCTTTGGCCTGTGCTGCCTTCACATTTTAATAGAAGCGCACCAGAGTTCATTTGGAAGCAACCCGAGCTGCGTTCGAATTGCTTGGTGTGTGCCAAGGTTCAGATAGCAACGTTCACCATTGTTCAAGTGAACCGCGCTAACGAAGCATCCGCACTACAGTTAGTTTTAATCAAAGCAAACATGACAAGTGTGAACACAGCCTAAAACCTTTTGTCGAACACAGGGTTGTTCGCCACTGGACTATCTATATTCTCACTCTGTACCTCGTGTTGTCCTTTGCTGGCACACAGCAGGCACACAGATGGAGGCATGAGAGGCACAGAGGTGAGGATGCTCAAACCACCGGTTGACCACACACTCTGCAAGGTGCAGTCCTCCTGTAGAGGAAAACACAAGATGGGTATGAAACCTTTATAACAATCTGCGAGGAATCCTCACAGTATAGTCCTGAAGAGACGCAACATTTTAAATTCAGACTTTCACAGCAGAAAACAGCACAATAAGCAAAGATGTAACGTAAGCAGAAATGCAAGAATACAATCGGCTTACTAGAGAGAAATATTACACTTCATTCTTTATCATACCCTTTACCTTCGGTGATTAATTTTTTATTATTTTTAACTACGAAAACAGCAATTAAACTAATCATGTCATGTTCATAATTTCATGTTTTTTAAAGCAGAGTTAATTGTTCTTTGGATATATTGTTTCAGATTCTTCAATACTTTTACTGACAGCTGGGTTCAATTTAGGCAAAGTGTAGTGTACGTTTAAACTGACCAAGTGCTTTCTTATTGTTTAATAATAGTGCTACAATTACACACACACACAAGCACACAGAACATGGACATAGCTGTCCACCTACAAAAAAAATGAAACATGCTCACCTCAAAAGTGCTCAAATAATAAAGACATACTGGCACTAGCGATCATGTACCTATTTGTTCTTTTAGATGTTCCTACCTTAAAGTCGACACAGATCTTGTACGTGGGCTCTGAGGGTTCGTTTAGTCTCTCGGCAAAACCGTTAGCCAGCGCTGCCAGGACACTGGGTGGTGTTTGCTCCTGAGGACTCTGGGAAACAACAAGAGTTACAGATCACAAAGAGGTGACTTTTCTATGGTACATCATTTCAAGCTATGTGCAAACTCCTAGCCACGACACCAAAAAAGATCAAGTTTATTAAAGAGATAAACTTTAATAGAGTGTGTGCAGATTAATTCTGACTATTAGAAACAAGAGATAAAGTGACCATTTAACATGCCCAACCATAGTAATTGCATTTACTTACAACAAAAGAACAGAAACATTGTTTGCGGATGTTCAAAAGGATTAAGGTATAAGAAATAACTGGATTATAAGTACAGAGTGGAGAGAGCACAGGCCACTACAATAATTTTTACTCCAGTGTATTTATTTTTTCTTTGTTGATCTGCTGGGAAGATCAGTACATACGACACCATCTACAGCCAGAAAACAGACTAAGCCTGGGAGACAGAACGATATGTACTGCTATAGACACTTTCTCAATAAAAATGTTCGACAGGATGGCTGGTTAAAAGTATGGCATTAGGAAACCACTGGTGTGTCTCAGTTCAGGAGCCGTATCCTTCAAAGGAAGGCTAATTACGTCATAGCGTTGTGATCAAGGCTGTCACGTTTTGGAGACTTCTTCAAATGTAGCCTTCTTCCCTCTGAAACCAAAAGGTGCAAGGGTGTCTGGTTCACAGCACAACCCATCACCAGGTTCTCTGTGAGCCGGGGAAGGGACCCGGAAGAGATGATTGCGGACGCAGAACCAGAGGATATTAAAAAAATATATATATAGTATATATATGAATAAAAATATAACATTAAAAAATATATATAAAAGACAAGGGGATTTACATCATATCTGCTCCAAGAGAGACAGGTTTTTGCAAAACTTGGTCAAGTGTTATACAACATTAACTAACGGTAGTTCAGCCTTTGCGGTCTACTCAGACAGTGGAGACTGCTAGCTCTTCAGTCCCCAAAATGAGACATTCCCAATAAAAGCACTGGAACGCAGTTGAGGGAGATGAGTGCAGAAAGAAAGGAAGAAGTTGTCAATAAAATTGCCCAAACCGGACACACACTGAACAAATTGTACAGTTTAATTATAATGTACACTGTCTGGCTAATAAAAGAAAACACAACTTTTATCTGATTAAGTAAATAGCGAAGAGTCTTCCACTGGATAATTACTGCAGTGATAAATATGGTTCAGCTGCAACAAGTAATTTAACCCTAACTGATACAGTAAGTAGCTTCTCATTTCTTAAACAATCGCGTCAAATGACGCATCTTGACATCATAGCAAATTTGTTCATCTTTCAAAACGGTCAAAATATTGCCCTGCATCATGCAAAGAAAACAACTAAGAAGACTGTTGAAAATGTATTTTTTCAGTTCTAGCCCAATTTTTGTACTAACATCTAGAAGTATTGTGCTGAACCACCATCCTCAAGTAATAATTGAGGACGGAAAAACGTCCTGAATGAGCATGATTAGATTAGATTAGAAATTAAGGTGACGCTGGACTGAAATAAACGTTGAGACACTGCATAAGCTTATGGAACGATGGCACGGCCGTAATAGAAGCAAAAGTATTAAATAAAGTATTAAATATTTTGCCATATTGCCCCATCCTTAAACAGACAGTTCAACTACGAGTTCAATGCTTACAAAGAAATCATAATGTACAGTATGATTTAAGAATAAAGTTTGTATATACAGTATGTATATAGGATTTTAGACACCCTATATTTGTCTAATATGATTTAATGATAAAAAAAAAAAAGAGAATTAATCCCAGGTTTAAAGACCAACGTTTTTTACCAACTCCATTGTTTTAATGGAAATAAATTATGAAATATGACAAAACATTGTCTTTTTTTTCACCTGTGTGGCTTATAATTCGGGGCCTTCCTACCTAAAACAAATGCAAAATACAGGGTGGTGTTTATGCAAATAGATCTGAATATCTCTTTGGAAACAGCATTTGTGCACGCAAACTATCAGGACATGAAAGTATTACACCTGCAGAAGCCAATTTCTACAAGCTAAAGACAAAATTTTTCATTTCACTTCTTTTCATTTTATATTAGATATTCAGAGCAGATTCTCAGCACTACTGCGAACAGCAATTAAACAGGCTGTAAAAAGGATTTTTATTCAACTGTACCTCGATAGCAAAATATACTATTTTATTTTGAACAGCTTTTGATGTGTATTGCAGGTTTCGCAATCTTTTAGCTTTTGTTTGACTCGTCAGTGTGAACTCGCTAAAGCTTTCAGGAACAAATGGAACACACAGAAGCAAATAAATAAATAAATAAATAAGACAGGGCAATCTGTGTTTGATGGCGCTCACTGCTGATTTGTTACCTTTTCCGGTTTCCGTCTGATTGGGGGAACTCTGTTAAAGCCGGGTCTGCGATGCCGGATTCCTTCATCGAGGCCGTCACCAACAAAATCATCCAGTGACACAAAGTCTGTGAATAGTTCACAAACACATTAAAACAATAAGACACCATTGTGATGATGTGAAAAGTGTAAATAATGCAAACGATGTACAGCACAGACCAAAAGTTTGGACACACCTTCTCATTTAAAGAGTTTTCTTTATTGTGTTTTTTAGCCCAAACGCGTCTCTTCTGCTTGTTGCCTGTCCTTAGCAGTGGTTTCCTAGCAGATATTCTACCATGAAGGCCTGATTCACACAGTCTCCTCTTAACAGTTGTTCTAGAGACGTGTCTGCTGCTAGAACTCTGTGTGGCATTGACCTGCTCTCTGATCTGAGCTGCTGTTAACCTGCGATTTCTGAGGCTGGTGACTCGGATGAACTTATCCTCCGCAGCAGAGGCGACTCTTGGTCTTCCTTTCCTGGGGCGGTCCGCATGTGAGCCAGTTTCTTTATAGCACTTGATGGTTTTTGTGACTGCACTTGGGGACACTTTCAAAGTTTTCACAATTTTTCCAACTGACTGACCTTCATTTCTTAAAGTAATGATGGTCACTCGTTTTTCTTTACTTAGCTGCTTTTTTCTTGCCATAATACAAATTCAAACTCTTTGAATGAGAAGGTGTGTCCAAACTTTTGGTCTGTACTGTAAATACAGTACTACTACTGCTACTACTAACCACAATAATAATGTTGACTTAAATAGTGGCTCTCTCGTAACTGTGGTCACATTCAACCATCTGTTGCAAAAAGTTTTTGTGCGGATCGAATGGTCCTCTGTGCTGACCACTTGATGGGAGCAGCTGAAAGACTAACAACAAACGATGCGCTGCATTTCACTTTGTTATTGTCATCTCTTTTTTTATTTATTTTTATTTTTTATGTTTTTCATGTATTAAATCTTTTTTTAAAGACACGTGACTTTTGGTCAGCTCTCGCATTCACGCTGTGTCTACTGACTATATGTAAGATATACAGTCTGCAATAACCCCCACAAACTTGTCTTTGTTACTGTCCCTATTGCTAAAAGATGTCAGGATCAATAAAATATCTAACCATCTATCTTAATAATTAGGAAACTTATAATAAAAGAAATAAAATAAAATAAACATTTGCACAAATTTTTTTTACGTTCATCAAAACTGCTCCTGAGAACAAAACACAGAGGGACAGCTGAATATAATATCAGTGCCAAAGCTCACAGTTTGCACTGCGATGACAGACAGAACCACTTAAAACATGAGACTGGGTACACAGTCACCACCAAACCGCATAACCTGAGACACAGTCTTCCCTGCTATCAAAGACAGCAGTTGGACTCGACAAAAGTCATCAAACCAATACATCCAACAACCAACGTATTTAAACAGACAAAAAATTTATAAATGAGTACCAACCAAATTAACCATAAAGACAGATACAAATATGGCTTTGAAATGAATAACTCTTCCTTCTTACCATTGTTGCGTGGACCAGGTGCTCTCCTTCGGGCTGGTGAGGTCGAGTTTGGTGCTCTGCTCATGTCCGGGTCAAGATCAGAGTCGTAATCCAGCAGGTCGCAGTAGTAGCGCGGTTTAACAGTGCGTTTGGGTTGCTTCCGTAATGATGGGCTCTGACCATCCCCTCCTACAGGGGCTGCCTCGGTCACTTCACACTCCTCATTACTCGAGTGACCAGTACTGACTAATGAGCGACGCCTCTTCATTTGCCCTACACATAAAGCACACAGAGAGAGAGAGTTAGCTCTTTAGGAAAGCTGAAAGAATTGACCGTGCAATACAAAGGAGTTAATTAGTGAGAGCATTTACTGTTCTCTAGTGACTTTTGGTTGAATTTACATTTCCCTGAGAAACAACACTCAATAGATAGCAGACGTGATGATCTAATGCTTCTAAATTAGATTCAACAGGAAATACAGGGGTAGCTGCGTGGTTACGACGTTGGACTACGTTTACTGCCAAATACCATAAAGCTAAATTTAAGATCATGCAAATTCTAATTTAACACAGTGTAATTCATAAAGCGTTTAATTAATTAAATGGAATGTCAGACAAGTAAATGACCAACGAAAGCTCCTGAGAATATTAATGCAATTAGGAAATTGTACAAAGACCAAAGATTGTACCTTTATAGAGCTTGCCACACAGTCTCATGGCCTTCCTTTCTTCAACCTCATCACATCTCTTAAACCTTTAAGACAGAAGTTAAGAGGTGAGCAGTTTAACAAATGAGGACCCATTAAATAATAAACATATCCATATACATACATACATTTCCGTAGACATTTCTTGTCCATATTTATTTGCTGTTGCTCATAAGAATATTAACTTCAATTCAAACTGCACTGAACACTTACACACAGCACTGTCTTTTGGTGTTACGGCCACCAAATTTGGGCTTGTCCAAGCAGTTAATGCACTTGCCACAGTCCTCCTCATGGAGGCAGCCTTTACACTGGCCACATCGGCGTGCATGTGCACGGGCTTTGCGAAACTTGGGCGTCCTCTGCTCTTGCGTTATAGGGCTGTCTGGGTCAGAGTGTGACTCCACATCTGTAAATGTTGCACAGGTACATTAAATTACCTACCAGGACACTGAACAGACAGATTCTAATTGTATAATAATGGTAATTTACTTTATTGGGCACAATATTTATACCCAAGGACATCACTGACCAACAAGTTTTGTTACAAATATTATGAACTGCCATAATTAATTTTTTATTAATACTATTTTGAACATTGCACCATTACCTTTAGTAGCAGGTGAGGGTGAAATGCCTGATCGTTCATGCAGTGGAAGAGCACTGAGTCTGGGGATATCATCCGGGACGATGGCGCGAGGTTGCCCCAGGACCACAGCTGCTGCTCTGCAAACATGCTTGATTCGTGGACCTCCTCTGGCCGGCTCCTGGAGGAAATATTATAACCAAGCAAAGGGACAGGAACATGGGGTTTAGTAATACAAGTTGATAATTATCCAATTATCTACCTAATTACTGCTGAGCAACATGGAGACTGTAAAATTACTTGTTCTGGTGAAGCAACAGTCTTTTCAGGACAGGAATGCTTAAATTGCATCATGGGTTTCCTGATCGGCCTCCCAGCTGTGATTCGGCTTTCTGGCAGGAGCTGCAATGTTAACAAATAAGTGATTTTTTAAATTAACATTTGAAATATAACAGGCTTTCAATTGTTTTAATTATATGTAACTGACTTTATTTGGCTCGTGTCCACAAGGATTTATTTGTCCCACCCGTAAAAAAAAAAAAAAAAAAAAAAAAAAAAAGGGCAGCACAAAAACTCATGACTTTTATGAAAACTTCAGATAGTTGTCCCACATTGTAAAAAACATTTAAATGACTCAATGGATCACTTAAATCTTTGTTATTTGCTGTAAACACAACAGAAAAATAAACAACCAAAAGGAAAAACAGAAACCGAAGAATTAAAACTTAATGAAAATAAAATAATATGATTAGGTCAACATATGTTACTTAAATGTCTTGTTAACCAGAAAAAAATGTGTGAACTCATAGCCCTCTTTATGACAGAATAGGTATAGCAGAATTCTTCTCAAAGGTGATGTGAAACACAAGCATTCACAAAACACAAAAGAGTTGGAATCAAATGTATGCCACAGCTACATGCATCCGGGAGTGGGCGGGATAGTGTTACTTTGTGCTCTGTCAATCAAAGTGACGCCAGCCAATCGTAGCTATCTGTGAGCTCATGTATGCAAAGAGGAGAGAGAAAGAGAGAGAGAGAGAGAGAGAGAGAGAGAGAGAGAGAGAGAGAGAGCGAGAGAATTCCTCCCCTGTGACACAGCACAAGAAGCAGTCTAAAATGACACGGCGGTTGGCTTCATGTGTCTCAGAGGAAGCACCTGCTAGCTTTGACCCAGCCAGTTTGAAAACTTTCATGTAATGAAAGCCAGTGGTTGGAAACCGCCCACACGCACACACGCATAATAATAATAATAATAATAATAATAATAATAATAAGCAAGACTACAGGGGTTTTAAAAAACATGAAAGACATACAAAACATACAAGATCTCGTAGTCTAAAAACAGCAAGGACAACAATGGATTTTTTTCCTACCCCAGATGACTTGAGCTGTTTCTGCTGATCAATCTTGATGAGCTGAACCTTGGCTTTCTTGAGAAGATTGAACATGCGCTTGTTGGCACCTGACAGGTGAGGACGCTGGACGAAGCTCCTCTCCTTTGACTCAACGTCTTTACTCTTTTGATCAATTACTTTGTCTGACTTCGTCTGAGCTCTTGATTCAGCTTCAAACATGTTCTCTATGTCTAATAATAAAACGAATATAAACCTAGGTTAGATTAATCATTGCAGATGTTTTGTATAAGATCCATGCTTGAAAGAATGCCAGTGATTAAAACAACAACAAAAATTTTAATATGCAGAAGGCTTACCCATGGATTTCTTGGGAAGTGAAATGTCTGTATGAATAGAAAATTCATCTTGCAAATCATCGTCTTGCTCTTCCTGCTGTTGTGCCAACAACTTGTTGCTGAGAGCACGTACACAGATCGACACTTTACGAACAACCCCTGGACTGTCAAGATCCTCGATCTTCAGTTTGGCCTTTTCGGCCTTAATATCAGAAAGAGACTGAATTAAACTGGTTTCCTTCTCGAAATCCAACTTTTGTGCCTCGGACGGTGGTAAAACGGCTTTCCCCATTGCAACTGATGGAAGTGGTTTTAGCTTTTTCTTGTTGGGACCAAAGTTTAGCTCATCCTTAAGTTTCTTATAGAGCTTTAGGTGGGATGTTGGCTTCCTGAATTTAATGCTCGGCTTCTTTTTCTGTGGCGGGTCAATTATTGAATCTAACGAAAAATCTTCTGCGGACAACAAGGCCTCGTACTCCTTTTCAATATCTTGGTCAAAGTTGTAGAGCTCTGCACCTGCAGGCTCCAGAACTTGCCAATTAAATCCTGGGTCTCGAAGTAGCGATCTTCTCTTGCCGGAGGACTTATCTTCACCTAGGTTTTCCAGGTCGTTTACTGGCTCAAGCTTAGATTCTTCAGCAGAGGACAAATCAAGATCTAACTGCGCTTCAGGCAGATCTGAGAGAAGATCTTCCTCATCCTGTGATGGAAGAGAGGAGGGCTCATCTTTTTCATCACCACCCTCACGTTTCTTTGATTTTGGATTCAATCCCAACTGGTGTCCTTTCTTCTGTGCGTTTCTCCGTGGCAGATCCGACATGCCAGCATCATCCATAAATCTCTTTGGTGTTTTGATCACTCGTGAGGACCGAGCACTGACCACTGGCATTATAAAATGTTTAATGTTTTTAACAAATTTTGTTTTACCAGGTTGGATTTCAATAGAATCAAGGTCTGGTTTTTCATCAGCAGAAGGCTTTTCTTTTTCTTTTTGATCATAACGTTGAGGACCAAGCTCACGTTCCACTTGCTGTGCAAAAAGCCTTGCCCTCCTTTTTTTGTCTTCAAGAATATAAGAAAGACTTGAAGAAATAGGCGTGTTTCTGTATTTCGTTTTCAGTACACCAACTAGTTTGGACTGGGCTGGCTCAGAAGCTACCACTGTTGAGCAAACATCAGCGCTTTCTTCTGATAACGGTCTTTGAGGCAACCTTTTTCGGCGAGCTTTTAACCTCTGTCCTATAAAAGATCTTCGCCGTTTCTTGCCAGGCTTGACTGGTTGTTGAGCATGATGAGGAGGTTCTGCTTGATCAGGGACTCTCACATGAGGCTCCAAAACTAAGACTTCGGCAGCCTCTGTTGATGGAGCTTCCACAGTCTTAATTTCTGGCTGTGTTTCTGTCACAGGTTGAGGTGAAGTTGAAGCAGAATTGACACCTGGAGGTTCAACTGCTTCAGACATTGGTGCTTCACATCCTGGACGAGACCCTTTTGCTTCTGAGAGAGCAGCCGGACCAGAGAACTTCCTTGGTTTAGGTTGTTCATGTGATTCTGGTAATTCCCCCATCTTGGTTTCAATTTCAGTGGTTGGAGTTTCCGTTTTAGTGGCTGGAGCTTCCGTTTCAGTGGCTGGAGCTTCCATCTGAGTGACTGGAGCTTCAGTTTCAGCTACACAATGCTCTGTTTCAGCGATCATTTTAGAATTTGTGTCATCGCCAGGAGGAGCACTCTTACATTTCCTCTTAGAAGTTGTCCAGGGTTTATGTCTTACACGCTTTTTTCGAGGAGAGTTCAGACTCAATCTGTGCCTTGCCTTGGGCATCAAGGGAGGAGTCGTAGTTTCTATCTGGTTCTCTATTTCTGCTGGACACTGATGCTCACCATCTTTAGAAACCTCTTTCAGTTCAGGTGTAGCTGAGGCTTGCTGGACAGCAAATGACTGCTTTAAGCTGTTTTGTTTTCCTGGTGAGGAAAAAACCTTTAATTGAAAGGGAGGAACAAAATCATGGCCTATTGACTCTAGACTCGTCTCTGGGGCTGCCTCTGGATGAACCTCTCCTAGAATCTCAGATGTAACAGAGACATGAGGCTCCTCATCGTTTCTTAGAGTCACCTCACCATCACGTCTTGACCTTGTCTCCTCGTTGTCTCCTGAGGTCACCTCACCATCTTTTATCGACATCCTCTCTTCATCCTTTATTGAAGTCGCCTCACCATCATTTCTCGGCGAGGTCGCCTCACCATCATTTCTCGGCGAGGTCGCCTCACCATCATTTCTCGGCGAGGTCGCCTCACCATCATTTCTCGGCGAGGTCGCCTCACCATCATTTCTCGGCGAGGTCGCCTCACCATCATTTCTCGGCGAGGTCGCCTCAACAACATTTCTCGAGGTCGCCTCATCATTTCTCAGCCTTGCATCCTCATTCTTTCTTAAAAGCAACTTACCATCATTTCTCGACCTTGCCTTCTCACTCTTTCTTGAGGTCACCACACCATCATTTATCAATCTTTCCTCTTTGTTATCCTTTCTTGATATATCCTCGTCACGTTTTCCAATGGTCAGCTCAGCCTTTTTTAAGCTCTCATCATCTTTCTCTGTGGTGTATGTACTTTCTGGGATTCCTGGAATAACATTAACAGTGTTTAGCAATTCTTTACTTTCTGGTTCCTGCAAAGTGTTGGTTTCTGAAGTGTCAGCTGGACTTGATGTAGGTTCTGCTGAAACATCTCGCTCTTCTGCACATTTAGATGAACTTTCTGTTTCTTTGTGAAGGCTTTCTGATGCTTGGCTTAGATTTTCTTGGGGATGTGGACTAACAGTTTTGCTTTTACATTTTACCAGTGTTAGGGTCCAAATAAACTTACTGCATTTCTTACGTGACCTGGCTTTTGGGTTTCGTATCCGTGTTAATTTTAAACCTGGAATTCCCACAAAATTGTTCTCTATCGAGTCTCCTGTTGGTTGCTGAGACAAAGCATTGAAGTTCTCGTCAGCCTTCTCCTTCCGATTCCTCTTCTTCCGTTTTTTCTTTTTCTTCCTCGAAGGTGGTTTAGGTTCCTCAACCGTTGACACCTCTAACACAGACTCTGATAAAGTGGCCTCATCTTTATGGTCTCCCGATTGCTCAACATGGCCCGAGTCTAATCGGTGCCGTCTTCGAATGACAAGCTTTTGGACTTCTGTGCTTTCTTTTGACACGCTGACCATTGGTTTGGCCTTCTTTTCATCAGCGTTTGGCTCAACAGTGTCACTATGTGATGCAGAACGAGTCTTGCGGGCTGACTTTCTCAAATTTTCCTCTACCTTTTGATCATTTACTTCTGGCACACTCTGGGCAATCGATGCAGATCGCCCACGCCTTCTTGTAATGACCTCTTCCTTTACCTCAACAGAGCTACTTTCTGAGGCTTTTGCACCTCTCTTTAATTTCACTTGTGCAGTTGAGAGGACTGCACACTTATTTTCCTTAGTTTCAGACTTCTGTTGTGCATCCACCTTAACTCTCCTCTTAGTCACTAACTTGATTGTGATTCTCGGGTCAGATGAAGTGTCATCTTTCACAGAGCCCCTTTTCCGTCTTTGTTTTGTTAGCTTATCTGAGCATGGAACAGCATCTTCTGTTGAAATATCATCACACGCCTCTTTGATGTGAGGTACCTGTGTAGCTCCAGAATCCTTCTGAGGGGCCTGAACATTCTCCTCAGCTGTGACAGCTGCTGGAGCTGGTTTCCGACATGCCCCTCTTGACGAATTTGTTGGTGCACGATTACCTGGGAGATTAAAAACAGTTTTGAAATAAGAGATTTCTTTAAAATAATGTTATTCGAAATGAGGATGAAATTATAACAAATGTACAACTGAACACTAACTGTAATTGTGTAATTACCATATTAGACCTGTGTGCCATGCTAGGTAAAAAAAAATAAAATAATAAAATAAATAAACTACTAGATTTTCCATTAGTTATTTTAATGACCATAACCTAAGTGGAATGTAACCAAACATAATGGTCACTTACGTCTGGCACGATTTCTTCGGGACTGTTTAGGAACACTGCTGCTTTCATTTTCAGCCTCAAAACCTTTGAATTCAGATCCCTGTAATCAACACCAACAAAAGCACAGACATTAGTATTATTAACTGTAATTATTTGAGTGGGTGTTGACTTTACTGTTTTTCAAACACAACATAATTGCATTTTAGTCTGCATTAAAAGAATTAACTCATTTTATTACTAATTATTGTACGTAATTTACACCAGGTGTCAACCACCAGCATTTTTTGGTGTACGACCATCACATTTGTCATGATCCAGCATTCTCTCTTCCCATTAACACTGAGAAAGCACTTCTCAGAATGGATAATATCAGCACAGAACTTTGATTTATATTATAAGTGCGTCATACAAAGCACTACACACTACCTTACTGGATAATTCTTAAGACACACCTAACTTTGTAGGAAGACAGACTGCCATCACGATATATTTTTTATTACTGGACTATTTGCAACCTAGCAGTAAAACTGAGGTGTGTCTGATACGCTTCAGTCAGAGTAACACACACTACCTTGTTAATTTCAGTGGTGTACTGAGAAATGATCCTCCACCCAAATATCATCTGGTCCCTTACCATTATAGACAGGAAGTTAGAGAGAGAGAGAGAGAGAGAGAGAGAGAGAGAGAGAGAGAGAGAGAGAGAGAGAGAGAGAGAGAGAGGAGGGGGGGGGGGGGCTGGCACACAGCGCACAAAAGAGGATTTTCTGTCAATCTGAAAACTCTCTGTAGACATATGTTTTAAATAGGAAAATGTCTGGCCCCAAGATCATAAGTCTGCATCTTTAACCTAATGTAGTTCCTTTTTCACAATGCTTTGTGTTTATTGTCTTAAAGGTCATGATTCAATGAGCAGAATATCATGCACAATTGTTGTTAATAAAGGAAGAAAAAATATATTTAAATGGACTCATAAAATCAAATATTGCTAGATAATTGCTAAAATAAAATATTTTGAAACACATTGTTACTGCAATATTTCACTATTAAATGTATCACATAGAAATCAAATGTATTCATCTACCCTAATACCAAATAATTGGACAAATCCTCATTAAATGTTTGTCACTATTTCTCCATCACCTCAAAATGACTTAAAACTTAATTCAATAACTGACAAACTGTACATAAATTCCAGACTATGCGAGTGTCACTTGGAATAAACTGTAGCCTTTTGCGATGTCCATAAGGAGATTTCACCTTATGAATAAAATATATAATATATAAATGGAAATACATAATAGTGCTTCACATTTAAATCCTCCAAACAATTTGACTATATAAACTGAAGACAACGAGTGTACTTGAGGCGTCAATTTAACTGAAAACAGAGCTCCAAAGTGGGACAAAACGCGATCCTCTTATTTTCTCCTCCATTGTCGATGGCACTGCCTCTCTTGAATCCTTGAGCGAAAACCTTAACCCTGAAGTGCTCAGCTGTAAACTGTCTGACATGTTTTGCTTTGGTTAAAAGCATCGGCCGAATTATGTAAATGTAAAAGCAGTGATCCTGAATCACTAAACATGCTCGTTATTGATGCATGAACCTAAAGTGCAAAAAAAAAAAAAAAAAACAGAACCACATTTCTGCCTGAACACACAAAATGTAAAATGCTGACAAAGATCAAAGATGTAATAAAAACAATGACTGTACCCTATCAGCCCTGAAGTCTCATCTTAACCTCCCTTAACTTCAGCCACTAACCGTGGGTGTGAGCTAGGACTGATGATCAGTACAAAAAAAGCAACAACACGGCCATGTCTTGAAGCTGCTGCTTTGGAGCAGTGGTAGCCCAAATGGTTAAAGATCTGAGTTACTGATCAGAAGGTCAGGGGTTCAAGCCCCAGCACTGCCAAGCTGTCAATGTTGAGGTCTTGAGCGAGGCTCTTAATGCCATCTGCTCCAGGGGCGCTGTATCCTGTCTGATTCCTGCGCTCTCACCGCAACTTCCTAACCGGGATATGGAAAAAAAATAAATAAATACACATCTCTCACTGTGCTGTAAAGGACAAGTGACAAATAATGGAATCTTAATCTTAAGTTACCATCTCGATCACTGAGTATCAGTCTCTGAACCAGAAGTGAATTTAATTGTGACACTTTGATATAAAATGCCATTTTCTCATCAAACAGATCGTATTGAGGTTTACATGTCAGCGAGGTAGAAAACTGCTTTGTGAATGCATGAGACAAATTTAAAGCAACACGTTATTGAGGGTACTTATGCAAGTGTTTAGTCCATTTGAATCAATTCCTGGTGTGATCTCCTATGTGCTACAATTTATTTACACAGGTGAAATTAACCAGTCTGACAGATGAGCTTCTGAACAAATCTCAGCATGATTCGACTGCAGGAAATGACCTGAAGGTGTTGTGGTTTTTGTTTGTTTTTTTTTTCCCCCAAATGATACACTGTGCCACTGGGGATATTTGTAGCACTACAAAAAGTGTTCTGTGTTCCGAAAAGTAATAACAAACAAAGAAAAAAATGGAAAAGATGCAATACACATATTGTAAATTAGTTATTGGTAACTGTACAAATTTATTAGTAGTACTTAGCACTCAAAATCAGCTCAGCGTTTTCTGTTCTAGGATATGTTCTTGCTCTCTCAGAACACTTGAAAATACTTTGTTTACCTTTTGTTCCCCATTTACATATGTGTGTGTAAAATTTAGGATGTGCACACCCCCAAATACTTTTTTAAAACCATGCCGCTATTCTGTTTGCCATGTTTCACTCTAACAAATGCAACACTGCAGAAAGTCAATTAACATGAGTGCTAAGTATCAGGTTGATACTCTGATATTCGCATTAGATCCAAAAATAAAAAGGTGGTGTCTGTGAATCTTTATTCAATCTGATATATACACTATGTATATATTATATATAATATAGACATTATATAAAAGCACATGATTATCTTGTGCTTTTCCTTTTACTGCAAGAAAAGCTTGGTAGCAAGTGCAAAAACAGAAGTAAGACTCGTGTTCGCACACACCAAGCAGGTGTATCATACTACTGTATAAATAAAAATAATAAAATATGACAAAACCTGACACAGGACATGCCATAGAAATTTTAATTATCATAACCAGAACAAAGCTGTCATCTCGACTATTCATTACATCAATCATCCAGACCTGCTGCAAAATACTACTGACATCCAGTGCAAGTGTGTGTGTGTGTTTACTGAAATCGGCAGCATTTTGAATTCTCAGAAACAGCTTGACTTAATAAAATAAAGTACTCTTTATGTTGGATAAAGTTTCTAGACATAACACAAAGTGTCACAGTTAGTATATAAAGGTAATGTGAATAGAGAACACGTGGAATGATTAGGGTTGATCTGTGCAGGACAAATGATCTCTGGGTAAATTATGAAAAAGATAATCATGACATCATCATGTCATCATGATGTACACATCATAACTGTTAGACCACAAGTTCTGTGTGTACTACATGTCCACACGCTATCGGAATACAAAATGACTGATTTGATTTTCATTATAACAATCTGATATAGACGCTGTAGGGGCCAGGTAAACTGCCCGAAAAAAAAATCACTGGACCATAGTACCAGGTACACACAATATACCTGATCTAGGACATTAAAAAACACTTAAAATGACCAGAAATGGAGCATCTCTGACAAGACATATAACATTCTATGTTTATGTATATACGTTCTATATGTACTGTTCTATATTTTAAAACTGTCTGATTCTTGGCATCGACAGAAAATGATGCAACAAGAGCACTGGGGGGGGGGGGGGGGCACCCACAATGCACTTTTTCCACAGCATATAATGCAATATACACTATTATACAATTAGTCGGCAAAAATAGCTGATACAATTTGAAAAATCTGAACTGGAACTGAATTTAGCTCTGACATTCAGATAGGAAATGGCATTTTCTCATCTCCCACACATCGTTTTGAGGTTTACACGGCTGAAATGTAAAGAACTTCCAAACACGAAGATGCTTTAACTTATGCAGTGTTTAGTCCATTTGAATCAAATCCCGATATGATCTCCTCTGTGCTGAAATGTATTTATGCAGGTGAGATTAATCAGTTTCAGGAACTTAAATCGTTTAATCGCAAAAGGCTACAATTTAGTACAGATAATATACGCATAGTTAAGAATTTATGCAAAGTTTTTCAACAATTTAGGTTCATATATACACATCTGGTGTTATCCTAGATAAGCATGTTGGAATACAAAATGGTACATTTAATAATTACATATCGCAGTTTAAATCGTAATATGTGGAAAAATAATCATAGCGTGATTTTTTTTTTTAAAGAATCAAAGCATGCAACCCCAATATACATACATACCCTGTGTTTATTTTAACTGGTCATTTTATGCAAGTCAGAAGTATTCTAGTCTTATGCATGCACGGTGTGTGTGTGGGGGGGGCAAAAACAGATTTTGGTATGAATAAAAATAAAATCCCCCGAAAAAAAACTCAAACGATTAACTAAGTGAAACGTGAACCAAGTCTGAACAGGTTTCAAGAAGTAGTGAACCGTAGGTCTAGTTATTTGTGCCATACATGGCTTATATTAAATGATTACACATACAGTAGCTAACTGTGCAATAATAAATATAATAAGTGACCAAAGTCCATTCTATACATTACAATGTGCAGAAGGACTGAACTCTTCTTTAGGTTTTATTACTGACATTGTTCTTCTCACTGTTCTTTCCCCCCCATTTATGTGTGTGTGAGTGAACTGTAGCCCCTTTTGGTCTTCATCAGGCCACACACACACACGCACGAGCAGCTTGTAATGAACCCACATCAACTTCCTCATCAAAACAGCCCCGTGCATTAGAGATGCAGCGACGAATTTGTAAAGCCGCAATCTACAAAGCAGTCAGATGTGGCTCAGTGCGCAAACACACACACAAACACAGGTCTAGTGGCGTTAGCTCCTCTGCTACAGTAGCTCGCCCCCTCCCCCTCCGCGATAACACACACACACACTGTTGTGAACGCAGAAACATTGTTTCTAATCGCAGTGTAAAATGTAGCGTTGTGTTCCTGTAAGCAGCGCGCGATCTCACGCGCACACACACATACATACATACATACATACATACATACATACATACATACATACACATACGCACGCACACAGCTGTCATATCCACTCCAGATCTAACTTCATGGCAGGTTTTGTCTCCATTTTCTCCACACATCGGAACTGAAAGCAGGCTGCTAGTCGCGTTAGCCCGCAGCTCTCTCTCTCTCTCTCTCTCTCTCTCTAGCGCTTGTATTTTGTTCCTGTGATGCTAACAAGCTTCTCCAAACTAAACTTCCCTTCGGTGCAGAGCAGGCCCTGGTCAGAATAAAGCTACCGACCTCCTCGCTTCCACTCGAGCTGTAGCCGGCCTCCCCCAGGCTCTTGTAGCTCGCCTGGATCCCGAGCAGGCGCAGGTGAGACGGGTCCTCTCCGCACGCAAGCGCCAGGCAGCCTCCAGGCCTCGGGCCTCCGCCACCGCTCTCGTCCTGCTCCGAGCCCGAGCGACCGAGCTGCCACCGCTTCTCTGAGCGCAGGCGACTGCGCGACGACCAGGGCCGCCCGGGAAAGCGTCCCCGAGCCGCGGCCACACCGCCCGCCGCCCCGCCTGCAGCCGCGGCCGCCGAGCCGCATCCCGCCGCCGCTGCCATCGCTAGCTTCAACAACACCGATATACAGAGGAGCTCCGAGTTCAGCGGAGAGGGAACGCGCCTGATTGGGAGGGGGGAGGCAGCAAGGCATTGTGGGAGATGGAGGCGCAGACAGGACAGAGGAGAGTAGTGCAGAGTTATTTTATGTGGGTGCATAAGAAAATCTTTAAAATAATTATTGACATTGGCACGTTGTGAACAATAAAGCAAAAGTCAAGCAATATTTTAGGCTATTAACGTATATAGCTAAAAAATATATAGACACTTCAAGAAAAGAAAAATAGTATATAAAATGATGTATATTATACAAATATATTATTAATAAAATTATCATAATGCATGTATAAATATATAACTTGTATAAATATTTTAATACTAAATGTACTGATATGAAGTTTTTTATTTATACACTTCCTTGGCTGACTCTGCATCTCAGAAGTATGCATAAAATAGAAAGATCATTAAAAGGAAAGCTTATAATTATCTTATAATATATATATATATATATATATATATATATATATATATATATATATCCAGGGGGGATAGATAGATAGATAGATAGATAGATAGATAGATAGATAGATAGATATTTTTAATCTAATTATAAGCATTCTTTTTAATGATCTTTAATGGTATTTCCACTTCAGGAAAATAAAACCTTGTATAAATATTGAAAAAAATATTGTGTATATATCGCATTGGGGGATTGATATTCCCCACCTTTGGAAATATATGAATTGTTTTTGTGGCCATTACTTAAGGGGCTAGCTTGCCCAATCATCTGCCAATTGTCATTCACACACTTTGACCAATTTGAAAACACCAATCTACCCTAATCTGCATTCTTTTGACTGTATGTGTATGTGTGGGGGATTCCCCAATAGAAACCAGCCGAGCATGGGGAGTACAGCAAACTCCACACACACCGACCGGAGGCAGGAATCAAACTCTCGACTCTGGAAGTGCGAATCCACTGTGCTAAATATATTATTCCAAATGACAAGAGAATTGATACTTTAATTTGTCATCTTGTTTATTTAATTATTTGCTTTCTTTTTAATGATCTGAGTATTTTATGCAGACTTTGGAATGCACATAGATCTACAGGATGAGTACAATGTTTGCCATCATGTTTTTCATGGGTGCATATTAATGTTTGTAATAGTACTTAATTTATTGGACTAGTTGTCCATGGTGCACAGCACCTACTCCCCGAGTGCCCTGGGATAGGCTCCAGGCCCAACACAACACTGAACAGGATAAGTGGTATAGAGAGTGAATGAGTAAGTTTAAGTTGTTAAACAAGCTAAGTTTATTAAACATAGCTTCGAAACATGATGTATTAACAGGACAAAGTGGTATAGACAACAAGTGATTGAAGGTGTTCACACGTTTAACTGGACAAGCTCTTTAATCAAGTGTATTTAATTGTCATTTGGATAGTTATGACTTGTAAATTGAAATGAACGCAAGCAAGTATAACTAATGTACATTTAATTAAAGAGCTCTACCAGTCAAAAGTGTCAATGTGGAAAACATCCTCAATCACTCATCATCTATATCGCTTGATCCTGTATACAGGGTCGTGGGGGCCTGGAGCCTATGACAGGAGACTTAGAGCACTATGGGCACAGATTAACCTAATCTGCATGTTTTGCATGTTTGCTGAAGGAAACCGAAGTACCCAGAGGAAAGCCACCAAGCACGGTTAGAACATGCAAACTCCACGCACACAGACCTCGAGATGGGACTCCAACCCGGACCCTGGAGGTGGTTTTCCACCGTGCCGCATGGAGAACACCCACCATTCAGAAAATACTGGCTTTGGCCGTCCTACAACGCTTTTCGTGCCACGAACTACATTTCCCAACACTCTAGCCAGCACTGACGTCATATCACACCCATGATGCGGAAGCGGATGTTAGTTATTTCTTCGCCTAAAAGCCATTTTCGACTTCAAACTTGCGTTTTGTGGGCAGCCGCTTACTGATTCGTGCTCCCAACAGAGGTATTGATTTTCATTAACCAGACGATACAGCTTTAGATTTCACACTGCAGTGTAAATACTTAGAACATCCTGTTTTTGCTCGGCTCTCTATCCTCCGTTAGCTGTTGTAGTCTCGATACAAAAGCGTCGCCGCTATTCAGAGCAGAGCAGAGAGGCTAACACATCAGCTGGGGAATTAAACAGCGACTTGTCGATATCATGTGTAAATATGGGCCTTTTAACAGTTTGTTTTTGATACTTTGTGCGCGTATTTATTAAATCTGATTTGTAGGCCAAATGTTAGCTTTAAAGCACGGCTTGGGTAGTGCGTGTATTTGTGTAATCGCGTTGTTTGCCGCTAGGTGGCACCAACTTTATAGCGCTACAGACTAAACGTATTACCTCATGATGAGCAATCAGAATCTTAACAGAATTTCTTAACAGCAAAGTATGCAATCAAAGGAAGTAACTTGATACTTTGCTTCACAAACAAACAAACAGTAAGGGGGGGATAAAAATGTCAGTTAAAAATATATTAAATATATGAACATGCATGTGCAAGAATTAATGGATTGTGGTACAAGGTGGTATCAAAAAGTTTTGAGACTAGTTTTGTAAAACACCAGCAGATGGCAGCATAAGTCTGCACGAACAATAACAGGGAGCACCGCCCTTCACCAAACTATTAGTCAATTTGTGCATTGATGATCATCGGAAAACAATCCATAACATTGATTTAACGCAAGCTCAAGCGCATGCTCTTCGTCTTTTTTGACATTTTTTTTTTTTTTTTGACGTTCTTGGCATCTGGAATTCATCCCCAGGGGCAAGACCATTAGTAGCGGATTCTACTGCCAGGTTTTGAGACTTCTAAGGAGGACATACAGCAAAAATAAATAAATAAACTAGCTAATTTCAAAACTGTTTAATTCCAATTTATGGCATGTAAATAAATAGATTGTGAAATAACAGTAAAGGTGGTAGTATGAAATATCTGATGTGTAGTCTGATAAGCTTTATCTGCAGTCATTTAACATTTATTTTAACATTTGTTGCAGAAAATCATGAATTTGGAGCGCGTTTCTAACGAGGAGAAACTGAATCTTTGCCGAAAATATTATTTGGGTACGTCACTGTAACAATCTTTCTTGAATAAATATAATTTATTTATTTGTTCATGCCAACCGGCGTTTAAAATAGCTTTCTACTGAAACATAAATTAGAATTTTTTTTAAGCTCATAAAAACATAATGTTATACAGTCCATGTCTAAGCACTTCCTTAGTGACGTAGTAATATAACATGAATCATTATGAGAAGGAAGAAAAGGGAAATTTGTTTTCTGTGATGTAAATCTGCAATTTAAATTCAATTTATAATTTCAGGAAAAGCTGGTGAAATATGGCATTAAGGTCTGAAATTCTATATCTGAAAAAAAAAAAAACCCTTAATTTATGAATGTGGTGAGCACCACTTATTTCTGACAAACGTACCAGAATAAATCTTGTTCATGTTCATATTGTCCAGCACACTCAGTAAAACCTAACAGCTGTTTTACTTATAAAACTGCAAAAATCTGTATCCAACACTACTGATTATTTTCAAGCAAAGAGCTTTCACACCAAATACTGTTATTTAGTGCCTATTTATAGAAGTGTCTTTTATGTAGAAATATTTTCAAAGGCATCTTTAATTATGGCACATTTTGTGTATGTTCCCAAGTCGTTTTGCAGTTCTGTTAGTAAAACAGCTGCTAGGTTTCACTATCACACTTCCTTATTTCTATTTTCATGCAAAACTCAGGAGCCTACATTAGGTTTTTTTTGTTTGTTTGTTTCCATCTGAAAACTGGACTGTCATGTAATGCAGATAGATGGATTGATAGATACATAGACACTTTACTGATCCTGAAAGAAATTACAAACATCCAATAGCAAGGATAGTAATACAATAGACATGTAGCTGCACTAGCAAGATCGTCAAACCATGCTTCAACTGAATGACCAATAGAAAAAGTATAATGTACAATACACAAAGAATAATATATAAAAACTAGCGCAAACACAAATGTTACTTTCTTTCCAGGCATTCAAATGCTCTGCTGTAATGTGATAAATGTATTAATTTTGAAGTTTTTTGATTTTGTACATCATAATGCAGACATGATAAACATACAGTATATACCAAAAGTTTAACTAAAAAATAATAATAATCCCAAGTATTTTACACCGTACTGTAATTAAAGAAAAAGTGAGCATGGTAGGTTTCGGGAATCTGACCATATAATTGTACGTGTTTGTATATTTAAGCAAAGTCTTTAGTATGAGCTTTAACAGTCTATATATTGTCTATATAACAAGTCTTATTAATGTACACTAGGCATTTCTGATTAAAAAAAAAAGTTTGCTAGGTGTAATAATTATATTATTTAATATTACTTTATACATTTGTGCGAATTTTCCCTGTGTGAAAGCTGTGTCAAAGATATTTTTATCTATAGTGGCGTATATCTTCATTTACTTTTTGATTGTTTGCCTGATATAGGTGGCTTTGCCTTCCTCCCTTTCCTGTGGCTGGTGAACGTTGTGTGGTTTTTTAAAGAGGCCTTTGTCAAACCCGCCTACACAGAACAACCACAGATCAAAATCTGTGAGTAAGACACCAAGCACTTCTGAAAGTTGACACATTACACATTACAAGCTTCTGCTGAGTCTTCGTATTATACTACTACTATAGTTTTTGGGTTTTAAACATTGCTTGTAAATGTTGTTTCTTTGCGAATGTATAAATACAACGTCCTCTATGCAGATGTGAAGCGGTCGGCGCTGGGGTTGATGCTGTGGGTGGCCGTGCTCACGACGTGGATCACCATCTTCCAGCATTTCCGGGCAGATTGGGGCGAAGTGGCCGATTATCTCTCCTTCACCATTCCTCTCGGAACAGCATAAAGAGACTTTCCTTACTCACCTGTTATTTCCTCTGGAAGGCTCGAGGATATTTTTAATTTCTTAAGCAGTGTGATAAACATGTCCTATTATTTTTGACTTGTTGTGAAAAGCGAAAGAATGAAACACGTCAGAACGAAAGCGGCTCTGAGCAATGTGATAAGAAATGAGTGACACAAACAACTTAGACACGTACATATTCATACACACACACACCTCATTTACATTATCTTATAATCTTATAATCCCAACAACATGACTGACATTCCAGACTTTCTAATATCCACAAATGAAGCCTCTCTGATGTGTAACTCATAACTGGCGCCTATTATGAAATCCGATCTCACGTTCGGGCAAATTCTAAGCCCCTCTTCCAACCGGGATCTCGCTCGAAGCTGTTTTTAATAGCTTCTAGTCAGACTGTTGATGGCAGGCAAACTATGTTTCCCACCATCAGTAGTTGGCATCTTTACAATTAAAAAAAGATTGATGAGTTCTGCAGCCAGGCATCTGAATTATGTTTTTTCCAAAATGACCAGCAAGTAATCATTACATGACAGATCATAGTGTTCATGAATAGAACAGGGCAGTTTATATTTGGTTGGCTGATGTTGAGAGTATGATGTGATAATGCCAACGCGTTTCCTTTCGTTCCTTTCTCAGAACGCTGACCAAAACCGATTCTGTTCCTTGTAACGTTTTTTGGCCATACCTGTAAAAGCATTAATCCTAATTAAAATTGACTTCTTGTGTTTGATTTTCTGAGAAGTAGAGCTGTGAACTTATGAGACTGGAATAAATTCTCTTCTAACATGATCTTTTTGCTAGCAAAAATACAGTCACATTGGCAATATTTTTATAACCTTGATGGTCCTCCAAGCATCGCAGGTACTTCATGTATACTTCCAAATGTCATGAGGGTACTGTTTCCAGATCCCTTTACATCGTATGGGATTTTTGGCTGTCCGTTCCAGTAATTACATAACTATAACCAAGTAGCGGAACATTACTAGAAATCCGTGCTCTGTCAGGAATCTTGGGTGGTTTCACGTATCACAGAAGACCTAAAGAGGTACAACATATGTGGACTTTTTCTAGGCACGTGTACTTGTGAAACAGCCTCACTGAGTTGTTACCAAGGCTTTTGACTTATTTATAGACAGAGCTGCTAAGTCCAGAAAGTCAAAGTGGCCTGTTGTCACTCTCCACAGTTGTGCAGTCAACTCTGGTACCAAACTAATTCCTCCTGAACAACCTAGAACGTTCATTACCAGATATGGTGTTCTACCAGGATTGTGTTTCCCCTCGTGTAGGATTATTCAGTTTATTGTTTTTTCATTACCTGCTTCATCATGATAAATAGCTATTAAGAATAACATCAGCATAACAGACATCCATCTGTTGCTATTGTTCACCACCCAAGTAAAATGACGATGCTATGTTATAAGTGATGGTTTGTTTCCAGTTGGACGGTTGTGATGGGTAACTAACAAGGCCAGTAAATGTAATGCTTCTCAAGGTATTGATATATTTTTTAAATAGCTCTGATTCCCCCCGATTTACAACCCCACTTATATGTTTGAACATGACTAGGTGCCCTTTAAAGCAAATTCAAATTTGAATCATAAAATGACTGACTAGTAACACTTTCTACTTAACTGGTAACATGACAATATCTGTAGCATAACACAAACTACACTACCTGGCCAAGAACAATAGTCACACATACTACCCTGTTCAATCACATTAAGCTTTAATTATGGTGCCCATTGTGGTGACCAGTTCATGGGTAAAAATAATTCATCATACTCCCAGAACCACTCTTTCACAATTTGAGTCCTGGGCTATGCCTGTGCCATTAAGGAATAAAAACTCATATCACATACAGTAGATTTGATAACCTGGTAATTTAGGTCTCAGCTGACTTCATTTTTTTGGCACATAACGTTGCTGAGCCCAGACCTGACCAGATCATAACACTACCTCCAGGAGGGGTGCATCGCTTACGCTTCCCTTCTTACCTTGATGCACCCTTAGCACTGGGATTGGGTCAGTCTGGACTCATTAGACCACATGACTATCTTCCATTGCTCCAAAGTCCAATCTTTATGCCCCCCCTAGCAAACCTTTTTTCTGATTAGTCTCACTATTAAGTGGTTTTCTTATGGCCACACAGCTGTTTAGTTCCAATCCCAGTTCACCTCATATTGTGTGTGTGAAAATGCCCTTACGTTCACTATTAAACATAGTTATGGTTTATACTGTTAATTTTCTTTTACAGTGCAACTTCACCAAGCATTTAAATGATCTCTGATGCTCATTCATAATTTTATTCTGTCAGCATTTCTCCTGTTAAGGTTACAGCCCAGCCTATCCTTCCAGGTGTTAATAATGTCTTAACCCAATTCTAGTCATTTAAATTCTTTCCTTCTCGTGATGCAGGCGAACAATTTAATCATTTTAAAATTACTTTTTTTTTTTTTTTTTTTGGCCAAGCAGCATATGTTTTCTCATGAATGTTGCGTATGTTACATGGACTATATGCAATAAACAGCTAAAAAGCACAATATATTGTTCTATATAATAATGTCAATATTGTAATTGTTAGCAAAATTGTGTTGAGAATAAAATTCTTTGAAGCATTCTGTAATCTAATTTACTTGTGTAAAGCCTGTTTTTTTTCTTACAGGTGTACTTAAAAAAAAAAAATCAGAATACTTTCTGATCTTCATGTTCATTACTGAACACCCCCTTCCAGATTTACCCCCCACATTGCAATTATAATAAACTAAATTATAATAAAGAGCATAAATGTTAGGAATTGTGTCTTGCTTTGTACTTGGGTATTGTGGTTACAATTTTATCATGTATCTTCTGTGGTATGTTTGATTTAGCTTACATAAAAAGTCAGGATATGAATCTCAGTCATAAACTCTTTCATTTTTTTTTTATTTTTATAAATTTAGCATTAAACTGAAAGATTCATTTCTGAAGTCTTAGTGCTCACTGGATTTTCGTTACATGCGCATATTGTGTTTGATATTAACATAAGCACATTTCCTTCATTTCTTTCTATATGTTGGTATAAAAGTAAAAGAAAAAAAACTTTAAATATAATTAAACAAAAAATATATTTAGAATGATTAATATGCAAGATAAAGCCATGGGACATCATAAACCTGTTACCAAATCAATCTGCTTACATAATCTGCACACATCACAGGCTACATAAAGGGGTGCAATGCTCAACAAGAAAGAAACGCAGGCAAGCGAAGAGAGAGAGAGAGAGAGAGAGAGGATAAACACTGTCTCTCCATTTCCCAGAAGATTGATAACATTATCACAGGAGACTAGTACACAGTTTCACAGGTACAGTAAGTTCCAACGTGCATGCATTTTTAATGGGAAAGAAATAATAATCATTTTTTCTTATTATTATTTTATGAAATAAGAGTTAAATCAACTTCAAATCATGTGAATGCATTACTGTAAATTAGTGTAAGATCTGTAGCTGTCTATGGTATATGTTGATCTACAAATAAATACAATTTCATTTGTTTTGCGGCTGGACTAAAACTAAAACCTTTTTGTTGATGTTGAAAATGTAAATGTGTGAAAGACATTTATGAACTTCTTGTTCTACATTTTAGACCTAAATGTAAAAAAGATCTGTCTATCTTAAAAATGATGTATATTTAGGTAATCAGACAGATCAACAGATATAAAATGCAAAATTGAGTAAAAATATGTGCGTAAATCATTTGTCCAGGAAAGGGTTAACCTGTCTCTGGATTCCATATTTGTGCAGGAGTGAGGGGTGGAGAGCTATTTCCATCAGAAGGGGACTCCCTTGTCCTATGCGCAATAACCACAGTGTTCTCATGAACCAGCTCTGTGCAGAGCAAACGTTTCCCTTCTAAGATTTTTCTTTTTGTCCTGTATTGTTGAAGGATGGCTTTCGACCGGCCTCCCAGCGCACCTGTGAGCGAGATCACCTGGGAGAAGGTTCTGCCGCCCATGCTGCCTCTGCTCGGGGACACACTCGGATCTTGCGCATGGACCCCGAGCAAGCTGCTGATCCCGGTTAAAGAGCACACAGGAGCAGCACAGGTGGGGAAACTTCAGCTTAACACACTGTTTCACTCTGTTGAAGCTGTTTCACATTGTTAGAATGTATTATAGATTGTGGAGTACTGGAGTATTCTCCATATAAAGTATATACTAATAAAACGGCATAATAATATAAACAAAAACAAACAAATTAATAATAATAATACCTGTCCAATTGTGCACCATTTACTTAGCGAGCTTTACTCTAAAACTAATTATGGCCCACTTTATTTATTACATGTAAAGGATACTAACAGTACAAAAGTGTACCCTTGATAGTACCAGCTTAATTAAAGCTACAGTTATATTATTATACTGGGTGACCCAAAAGTCTGCATCTATAGCCAAAAAATATTTGAAATTATAAATCTGAGCAAGTGCTAAAAATTGATGATCATTGACATCATGGCGAAATCAAAACTACTGAAAATTTCCTAATATGTAAAAACTGTTATACTGTTGTCCTCCTGATTCTGATAGAGTACTGATGTCACCTGACCCCAAAGTGTTGTGTTAGGTCAGTTTTTATTCAGCCATCTTGGATATGATGCATTTAATTTCTTATACAGAAAAAATGGCTATAGATCCAGGCTTTTTGGGTCCTCCTGTATTTTTTAAAGGTACAAAACCAAATCAGCCATAACATTAAAACCACATAACATTAACGCTGATTATATTATATACAAGTAAACTGGTGACAGGATCATGGGGACCCAAGGCCCACCATGAACAATGGTCGGCTTGTTTGGTCCGGTGTCACAGATTAGCCAATGCAGCACAAATTGGCGAAAATGTCGATGCTGACCATGATAGAAAAGCACCAGAACATCCGGTGCACCACAGCCTACAGCACACATTCCCCAGCAGGCAAAAAGCCCAAGACTGCCAACCTGACCTCCAAAGCTCCCTAGATCCCAGTCTGATCAAGTGCCAATGGGATGCACCGGCAAGTCCAGTCCATAGAAGCCTCACCCTATAACTCAGCACCCAAAGGATCTACTGCCAACAATCTTTCAAAAGGCCCAAAGGGTCAGAGCTGCCCCAGAGGCACCAGGGGAACCCAAAACACAGGTGCTTTTAATGTTATGGCTGATCAATAGAAATTGTAGTGTAAGACTTCACAATGTTGCTAGTATTACAAATAAAATATCTTTAAAATCAAGAAAAAAAAACAATAACAATAAAAAACAGAACCATCAACAATCAGCTTTTTAAGGTGAAAGTTGATAAGATTTGATCAATTCTTAAACAAGTTTAAATTGTATATAGAACAAAAAGTAAAATGTCAGACAATGTAAGTAAAATATTTCATAATGTGTATACATTTACTCATGAACCCATGTGGTTTCCATTGTATAAGCATCCTAAGTACTGCCGAATTTTTCATTGTATGATGTTTCATCCACCCTTATGTACAGGTTGTCTGTGATCAAAATGGATTTACTGTGCAACTCGATGTAAAACACTTCAATCCTGATGAGCTGATGGTGAAAGTCACAGGCGACTATGTTGTGGTAGAGGGAAAACACGAACAGAAAAAGGTCAGTTCAAACCCCCACAACCGATTGACTTGAGTGTGCTTCTTAACAGTTAGTGTACATTTATCTCTGCATGTCTTAAATGCTAAAAGTTGCCTTTGTTGAAAATGTGCTGCAGGATGGTTCTGGATTAGTGACCCGGGAGTTTAACCGAAGGTACCGCATCCCAAACGAAGTGGACTCCATGAATCTGGAGTGTGCAGTGTCGCCAGAGGGAATGCTGGTTATTTCTGCCCCTTTGCTGAAGGTTGAAAATGCAGAGTCACCTACACACTCGGGATCAGGAGTGTAAAGACCCTCAACTGGTGTTGACAAGTCAACAGATGGACTTTCAAATATTTGTGTAATTTTTTTTTATCCCCAAGATGCATTTCTATTACTCTCAAAAGGATGAGCATCAGGAGAAACAGACCAATTTTCTTCTTGCGTGTAAGCTAGCGGGTAGTATTTCCAAATTCCAATTCCGAACATGTTTGATACCGATCCAAACAACACATCATTAATCCTATTTGTTAGGCATTTTAATAATGTTAGGCTTCTAGACGTACCAAAGATACCTGAGCTTATTTCATAATCCATCTCGAATTTTCCAGATTGTTCTAAACATTCTAGGATTGCTGTTTAATAACAGGTGCACATATCAGATACTGATGGACTTTTGAGTCTCAAAAGTAACCAATCTGTTATTGAGTGATTAACTGAGTTCATGAGTGTACATATTCATTAATAACTGTTTGTTTTGTAAGTGTTGAGTAAAAATTATGATATTCTATGCACTAATTTAACTTCTGTGTTATCTTCAATTCTTGGAATAAATATTTTTTTCAAAATTTTTTATTTACAGTGTAAACACATTTATATCTATTTACAAACAACAAAATAAATAGACAGTGTGTTGAAGTGAAATAATAAACACGATTGTGTGTTTAAGTGCATCGTTCTTGCTCACAGTCTTCATGGAATTTATCCAGCATCCTGTCAACCTCACTGCGGAAGAGAAAATATTTACATAACCATATAATAACATTTTAGATGGCATAGAGGCTTAACACTAGCATAAGGTTTCTAAAAGTATTCTTTACCAAATAAGGTAGAAACTCTTTTCTCACCAGAGTTGCTCTTTCACCCAGTTTCTCTGCTGCCGAAGAACTAAAAGTAAGGGATCGTCTTCAAATTCCATCCCATCTGAGTCTGTATATAGATAATATAGAGATAACCACTGCAAAAAGGTGCTGTGTATGTAACTTCCAAACTGGAAACTGGATACAATTTAAAATACATTTTTAATGCATGTATAAAACGATCGAAAAGGATTCTGACAATAGATTTGAAAATCGAACAAAGCAGGCCCCTGAAAAGCTAATAGTTCTACTATAATGTAAACTCATTATTCCTTTAATTTTCTTCTAATAAAAACAAAACAATTCAACTTCTTGGCAGCACAGAGTTATACATATTTCCTGTATTTGTGTAAGTTTCTTTAGTGTTCTCTGGTTTCCTCCAGACTTCCAGTAACATGGCAGTACGTGGATGTACAACTCTAAATCGCACTTGGTGTGAGTGCATGTGTAAATCATGTGCTTCAATAGCCTGGTGTCTCATTGAGGGTGTACCTCTATCCAGAATAAACAATTACTGAGAATGAATAAACGAATGTCAGCTTCCTTTATGTTTTATTTATGTCCACCTACATTATTGTGTACTTGGATCGTGATCTGTGCGTTTGATTTACTTTGATTATTTTTTAGACAAATACCTTTGTTGGAGTCTTTCTTTTCTACAAGGAGATAATGATATTGTAATCATGTTCTATTATGATCTATGAAATATACTATGTACTAGAGTATGTGCATGCCTACCGCAGTAACACTATAATAGTTAAAGCTATGTGGAACAGTTATTTAAAGAACGGTGCTGTCCACTGTAACAGGTGGAGGCTAAAACAGTTAAACTTTGCTCATTGTTGACCTCACACACACACACACACATGTGACATCATTAACTAAGAAGGTTCATGATCGCAACATTCTCACCTTGTGCCTCCTGTATCAGCTGACCTATGACCTCACTCGAATGGGATGAGCATTGAGGGGTAGGCGTCGGTGAATGAGGAGGTGCTGGAGGTGTGGCTATGGGAGAGGTGGAGGAGTGTGGGGTTCCGGGCTGGACTGTTGAATCAGCACTGGGGAATAACACCTCAGAAACAACCTTGTAATAATAAAATAATAAATAATAATTAAAAATGACATGGGGAATTACAGTTAACGTAAAGAATAATATTGTAACATTAAAAATATATTAAATAACCTTTCAATGTCTGTGTTTTTTAAACATATCAAAGTAATAATTAAAGCAATATTGAAAAGCATTACTCTGTGATACAATTAGCATTGCTGGTACCACATGTAGTGTGTCTCATAAGTTAGGCATTGTATGAGAAAACAAAAGCTTATACACAGGGAACATGCTCTACCATATTTTATTTAACTATGAGTAGATTACGTAAACCTGATCAGATACATACGCAGATACATTAGAACTGTGATGATGACGGGACGCACTGACCTGGCCGAGAGTGTTGTGTATTGGTGATGGTGAATCCCGTGGACGAACGCCTTGCGTTGAACGCTGACTCTGTCTGCTTCTTGAATTCTCTTTGTTTTTTGCGCGGACCTTTTCTTGACCCCTAGTGTGCCTGTCTCTGCCCTTGGCACTCTGCCGATTCGTCTCAACCATGTCTCTGTCTTCCACATGCCTGCAGAAATCAAACTCTCAATATCAGCCAGCGCAGTAAAACCAGATCTGGTAGACAGCACATCTGCTGCACATACGCTACAGCCTCAGTGTTTTGTACTTTAAAGAACACTTTAAAAAATTTTTTTGTTTTTAAAGAAACTATTGCATGTGTGGTCACATAACTCCACCATGCCCAGTTCGTGACATGGAAGTTGAGCATATTTATAGTATAAGCTATGTATAGTATATAGTATGATGGGGAGGGAAATCATTACGTAATCATAATCATAGTAAATATTGATTTCAGCTCGTATTGCCCATATCACTCATTCCAAGATATCAGGGGTAATGCAATAGCTTTTAATACCTAAAAAATTACATACTGTTAAAAAAAATAAAAACTCTATACACTTTCATGAGAAAACTATTTCTACTCCTTTAACTCTGTGTGTAAATGTACCTACCTGTCTGCTTTCTTCTTTTGGGTAAATGGCACTGATTTCTTCCTGCCCCTTTCCCTCTCCACTTTGCTGTTGTACTGCATGCTCCCTCCATCTCCCTCTGAGCTCTGAGCAGGTTGTGGAGAAAGAGCTGGAGAAGACGAATACTGCCGCTTACTGCACGGATTTTGTGAGCCCTCTGGAGAGCAGGCCTGTGCCCTTAGAGAGGGCTGAGGTAAGGAATGGGCTGTGTGGGGCTGACTAGTGTCCTTCTCTCGGTCACACAACGTAACTGAAACCAAGTGACTCGGTGTGATGGACTCAGTCATGGCATGGATACTGGATTCTGGGTGGATTTGGCTGGGCACTGGGTCATGAACTGGCCACGAGGCAGGAGTGCTTATGCTGCTTGTTGTCTCCACAGGTGCCGGTGTAAAAGAAAATCCAGACGGTACCTTTGGTAGAAAAAAAAACAGCTATTGTAGTAATGACTGAGCAAACATAATATCATAACCGCATTATCACCTTTGTTTATTTACTTGCAGTGGCAGCCTGCCCAGTAAGGGCTGAGCAGGCTGAAGAGCTGAAGTATTGGACGAGGTGTGACTCCTCTGTCTGGCCTGCTCCATCTTCCTCCTTAGGCGCCACTGAAACAGAATGTCATCCTCTGGCCGAGGTCGTGAGCCTACAGTGCCGAGAGCAGTGGGAGCAGGAAGTGGACCTATAGTAAAGTGAGCTAAGATTTAATTAATATTATGGAAATTATTGCATCAAGTAATGAAATCTAAAAATGTATATTCGATTTACAAAAATATAAGAAAAATGTGATTGGGTAAAAAAAAAAAAAAAAAAAAATCCTGATGTATAAAAATCCCATTAAAAATCATCAGGTCAAAATTCAACTTATCTACTGTATATGGTCTTTTAATTCACCCAAAAGAATTAATGTATTATTAATATTTACAAAGTTGACAGTGACAAATAGTTAACTTATTCAAATATATCTCTAAGCATGTGTTGTCTTCACAAATTACAATAATTGACCCAACGCAGACTTTAGGAGAAAGTATGAACACTAAGAAGCACATGGTGAAAACTTTAAATAAAAACTGCATGAATAAGTCTTTCATGCACTTACAGGTGGCGTTATCTATCAAGCTGGGAACTGTGAGCTTTCGGACGGGCTCATCGACACTAACAGGAGAGGAGAAATCAGAGCAACCCAGGCCTTCAGAACTGATGGGTATGCAGCTGGATGCACTGCTCAGTGAGTGCTCACTGGGAAGAACAAACAAACCAACCAACCAACAAACAAAAAACTATTTAAAACATTGCTTTCAGCCTTATTTCTGTCAGTCAATCACAATTATTCATCAACCCCAACTTAAATTCATCAAAATCTTTTAAATATTTCAATAGAGCAAATACCAAAACAGCTGTAATTACTGAAAAACAGAGGTCTTTACATCATTTTCTGCACTAATTAACCTTACTTTTTATGGGAAAAAGTGACGTGCTTGATGATTTATATGACTAAATTCAACAGCTCTGGCTAGTGTGTTGACAAAAAGAACACAGTGTATTGTAGGGTACCTTCTCTGCAGCAGTCTTCTGGCTCTCTCCTGCAGCTGAAGGATTTCTGGCTCTCCTTGCTCACAGTGTGAGGAATCAGATAAGGCCTAAAACACAGCAAGCACAACAATCAAGTTTTGCCAGAAGCCTTTAAAAAGCAAGCACTGCCATACACATGATTTATTTCAAGTCTTCTGCCTGCATCCTTAGCTGGACTTTGCCTGAATAAGGTAATCATAATCAGCCTGTTTGTGACTGTGAGAGAAACTGAAGACTGAAACTCTATTGCAGTGCTAAAACTTAGATCAATTCGTTTTTTATTTTGCCATTTTGGATTAAAAAGTATCTCTTTACGAGACTGTTCCAGAACCAGATTGCTCTGCACACATTCGATCTTCCACCTTAATTTGTTTTCAATTTAATAATAACGTAACCATCTCAAATAAAACAACACCAAATTCGCTTGACAGCAATAGTACGTTACATAACCGGCTGCACGACTGTCCACGAAGAATTCATAAATATACAACGTGACACTGAACAACGACAGCACGAGGTACAACTGCAGTGAGCTGTGGAGGGAACCTCTTCTTCCTTTAATGCCAAGGCATTTGACTGAGAAACCACAGAGAAGTGATTTTTAAACACTGGACGTGCCAAGATGCTTTAGGTCCTACAAACAAAGGACATATAAGGTAGATGTGCTTCACATTAAGACCACTAAGAGGCAATATTTAGTCACCAGTCTCATCAAACATAACAAAAATCCTGGAAAATCAAATGAAGTGTCACATACTAGCTTAAAATGACTTTAAATACATGTCTAAAGAGTGACTCTAATGTCGGAGGACACGGCTACTGAGGTGTCAGAATTGCTGACAAAGACCCCAGCAGGCAATTTGTAGTGTAATTTAACAGCTGCAGCAACATATCTTTTTAAGCATGTAGCTGTGTATATCAACTTCTTATTTTATACCAACAGCTATTACCAAAATAATAGAAGAATGCGTGATAAACTGCATACTTCAGTGAACGATGTTAAGATATGATTGCTATTATTATTAGCCAGTCGATTAAGCAGCACTTGCTAATCTCAACAAACAGAATAAGAATACAGTGCTTGAAAAGTTTTTTCAATCAAAATGTGAATCCATTCCATGGTGCTGTTGCATTTCTACTTGTGATAAAGAACTTTTCAAACAATGCCAAATACTTTAATTTTAAAGAAAACAGAAGACCGAATGCTGACTGCAAGCTGTGAAAAGTTACAATTTTATTTGTTTTATTTTAAAAAACAATTTAACAATTTTAAAAGTTATTCAAAAATTACTCCCCAAACTGCTGTAGAATTTATTTTAATTAACTTTTAGAAAAGACAAATACACAACTTTGTGCAAACCAAAAGTGTTCACACAGACCGTAGACCGTAGCCTTCAACGGAAAGCACTAATAAGACAGGGAAGCCAAAATAGGTTTGAATGTCCGGATGACATTTGACTCACCCTTGTAAAAATCCAAACAAAACTAAATCAGAAATATGCTTCTTTAAAATGTAAACTTTAAATAATAAACATATTGCATAAAGGACACAAATCCACAGTGTAGTTTTGCTCTTAATCTTTGTTCTCTCTCTGGCAGTAGAGCTTCAGATATTTACTGTACATTCATTTACTCTGATTCAGTTTATGACTTTTAGGCCGCTTATCCTGTGTACAGGGTTGCAGGAAGCCCGGAGCCTATCCCAGGAGACTTAGTGCATGAGGCGGGGTACCAATGAACGAAACGTTCAAGAACGACCCATCACTATTGTATGTTTGTGTTTGTGTGTGTGTGTGTGAGAGAATATGCCCATGTGGAATATCATAGGTTCAGTACAGGAATTACTGTAGTAATTAGTTGTTCATCTGCTCCTGTAATTTCCCAAATTGGTTTCCCAAATTGTCCGTTCATCATGTCACACCCTATTAGCTTAACCAATGCAGCCTGAGCCGAAAAAAGAACTGATTCGTTCATCTCTCTTTGTCGTTTTTTTTTTCTCTCGAATCGTTCGTTCATCACCCGAAGGTTAGAAAGGTGAACTGATCAATTATCTTTATAGCTCAGACTGCATTGGTTAAGTGTGAGGCTGTGAACAAGCTACCCAAACCCAGGAATGGTCAGAGAAAAGGTGAGATGTACTAATCGTAGACTAAAGACACAGTAAATAATTAATTAATCTTTTCTTTTTCTTATAACATTATATTTTTGTCTTGTTTGTTGTGTGATCAACAAGTAACAAGTAACATTTTAATTACATTTTTCCAAAGACATGCAGATTAGGCTAACTGGTGGTCCCAATTTGCCCATAGTGTGTGAATGAGTGTGTGACCTGTGATGGATTGGCACCCTGTCCACTCCACCTCATGCCCTAAGTCCCCTGGGATAGGCTCCAGGCCTCCCCTGACCCAGTATACAGGATAAAGCAGTATAGACAATGAGTGAGTGAGTATATTCAAGTTCAACAACAAAATTAAATGTGCATCACTATTATTATTACTACACAACCATTAATACATTTGAAAAATTCTGTAAAGATCTTACAAGTGCACTCAGGTCAAGCAGGCCTCTGGTGGGAGAAAATGAAGTGTCTGCTTTATGCCTGAGCAGGTCTTGTGAGCTACCTGTGCCATCATTTCTATACTCAAATGATCCTGTAAAAACAGTAAAGAAACATAGCAAACATGTTCAGGTCCATACTGAACAGTTCTTAACATCAGTTTTTATCTCTCTCTATCAATATTAATTTTTTAATTCGGAGTACAGAAATACCTGAAAAATACAATATCTTTGAACTACACTGCAAATGAATGAACATATTAGTTCTTATTTATTGTGGTTCCTATTCTACTGTATGTATAAACAAGGACATTCTGCATATAAGGATTAGAGAGTACAATATAAGGATCATTTGAGTTATAGGTGAAAAGGCATGAATTTGCATGATTAAAATGGGAAACAACAACAAAACTGCAAAAAAAAAAAAAAAAAAAAGAGGGGGGTTAAACATTTGCCTGTAACACACCTCCAAAGTATTCTTTAGATAACTGAGTTGGAGTTGAGCTGGATGGCTGTGAAGGATTTGAAGACATCCACCAAAATGGCTGACCGCTTGCATCATCAGCTGCCAACTTCTGTCTTTCTCCACGGCTTTGAGGCCTTCCATAACGGAAGCGCTCAATGTACCTAGGAGAGATTTATATATATAAAAAATTTAATAACTCCTAAAAAATAATCTTCTAAAACCAAAATCATTTCCTCTCAAAGAGCTTTAATCTAGCATTAATAAATGTTAAACATGGCATTGTTGCCTTTGCTATTCTTATACATATAAATTATATGTGCTTTTGGGATATTAAATACAATATTGTTATTTTAGAATGAAAAATACTATACTATTAAAATATACTTTCTAGAATTTAAACATCTCAAACTATGACCCAAGTTGGCACCAATGCATTATTCATATTTTTGTAATACACCTTATTTTTACAAATTCTCCCAATTACCAATTACATTAATTAGTAATTATGGTTAGTTAGCTCTATCAGCGGAAGGATATGTTTTGCACGAGCAAAATAACTTGCTAAATAAAGAAACAAATCATAATCTGGTAATAATAAGTGGCGTTTTATATACAGTTATATAAAAGCAACGTCACATTCGAGGTCATGCTGTATTAGTGGATAAAGCAGAGCTGTGACGGTTCCCTGTATCATATCTCATACTTGGCCAGCACAGAATGCTCCTGTGTTTCACTGGTCTCTGTGTGTCGTGGATGTTGAACATCAGAGCTGGAAGGAGAAAGAGAAGAACTCTGATCGGTAGAGGGCCAGGACTCTGAGTAGTTCTGTCGCCCTGTCATAGATGGAGGAGGACAGAGAAGGACACGGTGCGAGCCTTCAAGAAAGTGTTGGTCCTCTGGGCTGAGAGATGCACCGTGAGGAGGAGGAGGAGGAGGAGGAGGAGGAGGAGGCTCTGCAGGACTGGCTGACGGTGTAAACCGGACAGGGCTCAGTGCCTGGAACATATCAAATTGTTATTTTGATTGTATGGCTGCAAATAATTTCTAATTGATCTTTCCTTTTCATCAAATGAGTTATCTCACCAGCTTTTTCTGTTGTTTGGGGATCTTCTTTGCTCTAGATGGACTGTAATGACTTTTAGTTCGGTGTGGTTCTGGAGGAAAGGGGTTCTTCTTGGTGAAAACAGCCTCACTAAAACAAGAATTAAACTTATTAATCAGTACATTTTAATAGTCTTGATGTTCATTCTCAAGCCACGTGCAACAAATGGATGTTTATTTGTTTCTCACCTTGATTTCATGATGCAGCATTAAGACATGAACAGCATGAGTTATCTTCTAAGACCTTCTGTATCTGCAAAAGCATTTGTGAAGTTACCACGTTGAAATAAATCACTTTTACTCGGAACTATTATTTAATTACATTGGAAGTTAATAGAGAAATAGTAATCATTCTATTCTCATGAATTTTAGCTCGATATAAACCTCCTGCTTCAGCTGAAGCTAAACACAGTCTTCTGGTTAACATTACACACCACTAAGCTTTGTATACAAGCACCCAGTGTGTCACCTGGGAGTCAAAAACGATAAACAAGCAAGTCTACAATGTATAAATTAAACTATAACTACGTTATATATATATTAGCGATTGTACATACTATATCTTCACAAGTGTTTCAAGAAAAGTTAAATAAAATCTCGCTAACCTTTTCCTTTAACTTGAAATCTGTTTACACAATGTAAGTGGCCCTCTAGCAACCAATCAGTTGTTGTACAGGATGACGGGCAGATCTTTGACCCAATAATATTAAAGGACAGTTAACCGCACAGACCAATGAGGAAAGAGGGATTCACTTGCGCGCGGAAGAGGAAAGTCAACTGAACTGAAAATAGATTATAGCCACAAAGCTAAATGCTAAAGTCTGTGTATTTATGTGATTTGGTTAGATAATGTAAGTAGTTTAAACATTTTTATTCGATAATACACACTATGGAAAGTTTAAATTACTAATGCATTCGAATAAAATTGGATTAATATGTAGGTATGACTGTAATTTAACATAGTTAGCTAGCTGGCTAGCGAACATCAGTTGATTAGGTTAGCCTCTAGCTAGCAGGTTATGTACAGTATGTATGTACAGTATGTATGTATGTATGAGTCAGCTGTTTTCAGTCCTCATTCGGATAGGCGTTTCAAACGATTAAAAATCCTTTACGCTTAGTATATCACAAACAGGACAGTTTAAGCAGCCATTTAGCTTTGTATTTGTGATGACAAGTGCATTGCATAGACTTAAAATTCCAGCTAACTAAGCACTAACCAGATAAAACGCTGTTATTTAACTAGCAACCTGTACTTCGTATTCACATTGATGCTCATATAGCGTTTGTTAATCAGTTTCATTCTTAACGCCTGCAATATAATCTACACACTTATCAGCCATAACATTAAAAACACCGGTGAAGTGGTTGAAGGTGAAGCACCTATCACTGCTTATAAACCTACTGAGTATACATACTGACACAACATACGGTCTAGAAATCCTTTAAAACCTTTTAGAGCACTGGAGTTAATCCATACTTTTGTCTTTTTTTTTGGCAGGATTGGTTAATGGAATTGTAGTAGAGAAATACAAAGTGTTTTGTAAATAAGTCTGCAATCAACATGCTTCACATGAAAGTTAAGATGGAGAAACCAGGTAAATACAATTGCATGTCACTTTCTCATGATTTTAATAAACACTCAATGGTCACATCATTAGGTACACCTTGCTAGTACTGGGTTGGATCAACTTTTCCCTTCAGAACTGTCTAATTATTTGTAGCATAGATTCAGCAAGGTGCTGGAAACATCATCGCATCACGCAGTTGCTGCAGATTTTTCGGCTTAGATCATCAGTTTAAGAAATTCTCAGACCAGCCCATGCGGCACCATTAACTATGCCACGCTCAAAGTAACTTAAATCACCTTTATTTACCGTTCTGATGCTCGTTTTGAACTTCAGCCGAGCGTCTTGACCACGTCTACATGCCTAAATGCATCGAGTTGCTGCCATATGATTGGCTGATTAGATATTTGCACTAACAAACAGTTGAACATCTAATAAAATGGCCGGTAACTGTATATTCTATGTAAGACTCCTAATGTATGCTTTTATTTTTCCTTACTAACACTTTAACCTGTCTTGTGTATATGGTTTTCTATTATAGATACGGAGGGTACTGTTGCCCGAAATCGTCTGGATGCAGTGCTACAAGGTCTGGTGGAGAAAAGTGACAGTGAGAGGTCAGTTTCAGGGGAACTGTGCACCATGGCTAGAAAGAAATCACTCTGTATCAGCTGCAGCCTGCATTATTTAGAGGTTTTCAGGAGGCTACCTGCTGACCGAGACTCATTTGGTAATCAGACTTATTTGGTGATTGCAGTGCGCTTACCTGAAGGTTGGGAAATTAGCTTTGCTCTAATAATAAGTGTTGCGGAAAACATTCAAGCATGGATATTCTCTGTGACAATTTTATAACTGCTCAAATTGGGGGGGGGGGGGGGGGATGGGGAAGGTAATCCATCTTGACTTGAAATCCTAATTAACAACATAGACTTTATTCTAACATACCTGAAGGTATCTGATGCTTTTGTAGATTTCATGACTTTCTTTTTTTTTATGATTCTAAGCATTACCCAACATACAAATGCACAACATTTGCTATGTATCATGTTGTTGACTTCTGTAATTTTATCAGACAAATAGTAAATTACTGGAGAGCACAAACAGGAAAAATGTGTTATCTATGTATACTGTATTTACAAATGCAGCCAAATGGCTTATTCTTTTGTATGAATCTTTTGACTTATTACTGCAGAGCATGTTTCTCAGTAAATGTGCTTTTCCTAGGATGTACCAGCTCTTTAATCATCTATGTTCTCTTTTCCTTTCTGTAAAGAGATCAGAATGAGGACGATTCAGGAAAAATGGTTGCAGACTCCATGGGCAAGTATGTCCTTCTGCTACATCTTTTACATAGCCAACACAATCAGGAGATTTATATAAACATTTTTGATGCTGAATATTTAACACATCTTTCATGATGTTAACTGTGACAGAGGAAGGACATGGGTTCAGATGTTAGGCCTTGCAGTCCGTCTGTCATATCTCTTAACACTCTTTGCTGAAAATAAACTTCTTATCTTCTAGATCTACCAAACGCCCAGAGTGACTTCATAAAAGGTCATCTGGTTTTAACCACAAGCCGAGTTTCTAATGCTTAAAGCTAAGGGACTTTTAAAATGGCCTGAGTGTCTGAAATCTCCCTTGAATTATATGAAACTGTGAATAAATCATCAACTTTTGTTCTGTTTTTCTATTTTACTTTTTACATTAATCAACATTAAATGCATTCTGCATGGGGCTTTAAAATTATGCTTTTGTGACAAAAAAAGAGTAATGGTTTACAATTATTGTAATAAAATTCATTAATGAATAATTTTAGAACATGGGGCACCATAAAACATTCATGTTCTTATATACTTGCCTGACCTCAGCCCATCACATGTTGCTTCCTTGCACTGGTTAATTATTATTATTATTATTATTATTATCTTTTCCCAGAACCACAAATATGAATTTTGGTTATAGATAACAAAACTGTACTGACTAGCCTAGTAGACTGGGTTTTTATCAAATATGCTGCTGCAAGTTGTATGACTTAATTTCTTGTGATGAATGGAGCATTTCTGTATGCATCAAAACTTAAATTGCTGAAGTAGAGCTGCTCTATGAGGTTCTGTCCATACAGTTTTCTTGCTATACAAGCGCTACTTTTTATAACCATCTTGTAGTGTGGGTTACTGTGTCCTAGTAGTACCCCCTTGTGGAAAAGGATGAAATTTTACATTAAACCTTGTATAACTTTTCAGTCTTGATAAATGTTCCATTTTTTACAGCATATCTGTGTAATAGCTTTGTGTATATAGCTATTTAAAATAAAATGGTATATACATTATGTATAGAATTCTGTTCCTTATGTCATATGAGTAGAGATTTGAGTGCTGTTTCTGACTTTTTTTAGGGACTTATCCCCGTCCTCTCTTGGAAAAAGGTAAGAAAATCCAAAATTTTCTTTCTTTTTCCAAACAGCCTAAATCATCATATGCTTTTTGGCATTTTCTTTTAAAGTGATGCCATTGTGATCTTCAGCATTTGTAGTTTGCATGGTTTCTCATGTTCAGTAAAAATGTATTAGAATCAACACTAAGTTTGCTTGGAAAACTGTGGATTCTTTTTTGCTTTATGGTAAATGGCAATGAGAGGCTATAGGCAATGGTTGGTCTGTGTTAAGAATTCTATTTTATAGATTATATGAATGTTTTATAGGGGACTAGAGATTTATAATAGGTGTATGTATGTATGTATGTATGTATGTATGTATGTATGTATGTATGTATTTATTTATTTATTTATTTATGCACCACAGACCATCTTCACGCTTTGCACAACACCGGAGAAAGAAGCGCAAAGAGATGGAGGATGGCTTGTCTGAGACTAACCAACACAAACAAAGTAAAAATCCTAGTTAAAAAAGCTTTTTGTTTAAAACATCTGTTAATCCCCTCAGAAAGTAAGTTTGTAATGTAGATGAACATGTTATCGTATTAAACTATTTAAATTTCCTCTACTGTAAACAGTAAACTCCTTTCTCCCCTCAATAACCCTGGAGTTTAAAACTATTATTTAGCATGGCCTGTGTGTCTATTTTTTTTTCTATAGACTCGTACATCATCAAGCTGTTTGATCGCAGTGTGGACTTGGCACAGTTCAATAGCAACACTTCACTCTACCCCATCTGCAGATCGTGGATGAGGAATAACCCCACTGTACGAGAGAGACCAATGTCCAGTCCACCTCACAGTATGGCAGAGGAGGAGGTCAGATCATCATCAGCCTAATTCATTGATTGATTGATTTTTTTATAGTAAAGTAGTTTGTTAATGTATGTGTAAGGCTAACCAAACAAAAAAGTTTACTTACTAGTGGCAACAAGTTGTCGAATGCCCATCACCCATAAATTGCCGGAAGTGTGCATGGCACAGCTGATTTTCATTTTGTGACGCTCACAACACTTCATAAAAGGCAAAGCTCACACAGCAGTAATAATCAGTGCAAGTCAGAAATGGCTACATCAATAAAAATATATATTATTTAACATCAAAAATTTGCAGGCAAATTACAGAATAAGGGCCATAAATAACATCCTCTGATAGTGTTGTGTTTGTGTATGTTTATTCATGTCTCAGAGAATGCAGAATTAATTGTTTCCACTGTCTCTTTCAGGGGTCAGACATGCTGAATGGCAAAGTTCTAAATGTTTACCGCCTTCCAACCCCTGGATCTTGTCCCGTTAATGAGTCTGGTGATCCAGTCAATTTAAGGATTCCACCCACAGAGAAACCCACCATTAGCCAGGTGAGGTCGAGAGGTTGACCACTGCTGACAAATGTTCTGTTTAACATTATTTGATAACCCACAAAGCGGTATAGACAATGAGTGAGAGTGTTTACTTGTCACTGGTTTTATTGAAATTAAATGTGAATGTATTTTTTTTTCTCACTGCAAATTTATGAAATACAGTACATGATATACAGGGTCAAGTGAATGAATGAGCAGTGTGTTTATTTATTTATTTATTTTACTGTTGCATAATTTAGCTCAGACAGTATTTAAGACTGCAAGGCAAATCAAATTTCCTTCTAATACAGTTAATTTTCTATAGTAATTAATTCACAGATACTTGTATGCTGGACTCTTACATTGCAGCTGACATGACAAGTTTTTTGTTGTTGCAATTAATAAAAGATGTTGAAGATCTCACAAACATGCTGATATTCAGTTCAACAGCACAACATGGAGTATGATATTGCTTTTATACAAGAAGTCTACAAAGATTTTTTATCATCAACAGATTATGAGTTGTTTATTTAACTAGTTATTTTGCTTTACCGACACATACTGTATCTTTACGAGAATGGCGGTACAAAATAACCGTGACTGGCGGAGACGGCAACCGACAGTGACTGACTGTTAGTGTAATTAAGAGAGGTGAACGTAGTTTTAAATTCTTACGGGTACTATTTAGCGTAATGGAAGAAACTTCGTTTCTATTTTTAATTACGAATCTTTAGGAATTAGCTAACTTCTAGGGTGTAATTTTAAATGGCATAAAATGGAATGCCAGTGCACTAGGGAGTACAATACTTTATTCCATTTTGGATTCAGCATTGTGTTAGAAGCTAGTTAGGTTTGTAGCATGCGTTAGCCATAAAAACACTGATGTGTCGGAGACCATTCAGAATCACTTATAAGCAATTACTATGGAGACCAAGTGTTTTTTTAAGATGACCACTTCCTTGCTGAAAGTGTTTCTGTGTCTGGTTTTGATTGTGAGTTTTGTCAGCTTTTCCCTCTTTCCAGTACTGTAGACTGAACCAACATACTTGCTCTATCATCACCATTTGTGAAATGCCTCTTGTCCAATCAGGATACTCAGTCAGAACTAACTTGTATATAAGTTATACTAGTTGCATAATAAGAAATATTCAGTTTAGTGGTAACAGCCCTCTTCTTTTTGTTAGAGTGCATTACATCATCCTTTTATTGCTTTGTTTTTTTGTGGGTTTTTCCCCACTTGTCTATAACTGTATGCCCCATTGTTCATTCCTTACATAATAAGATTTTTCTTCAGTCCACAGAAGCTGCATCAGGAGCCCCTACTCTTATGTTCAACCACATGAAACGCTGGAAGAAAATTAGACAGAAGTAAGAGTCTTAAGCCTTTAAAAGTATTTTATGCTTTCATGCTAACTTGATACATGATATGATTTTAATGAGGCGTAATGTATGTTTCCATTTAGGTGGAAAGAGTCTTCTAATAAGAACCAACTGCGCTACAGTGAAAGCATTAAAATCCTGAAAGAGATGTATGAGCGCTAGCTCATCCTTATTCCCTGCATCAGGAGACAGTTATGGACTTCCATATGCAACTTCATTGAAGCAGAGCGGTGGGCTTTAGAAGCAAGAATGGACTTATAATTGTGCAGTTTTCTGCACGTTATTTTAATATTTGTTAATAATCAAATATTTAAGCTAGTAAGGTTAGAAGGGCCTGCACTTCAGTAGCAAAAGCACAGGCGTGATGTTTTTTGAGTTTGTGTTTTTTTTGTGATGGAGGTTAGTTGAGTCAGATGAATGCATGTTCTACAATCTGATAATAACAACAGATAATTTGTGAACAAAATAAATGTTCACTTTTTCCACACATTTTGAATTTCTGTCTTTCATCCTTCTTTAAATATATATATTGTGCTCAAATAGTTGGTTTGTTTTTAAGCGTGCATGAATTTTATAGCTGCTGAAAACTTAATTTGTGCCAAGCGCTTCTTGGAAGGCTCTTTTTTTATTATATGAGCACAAATGGATTGTGCAACAATGGGTTAATTACAGGTGTGAATGCAGCTAAATGTGTCTTGGGATCTGACTGCTCTCAAACCAGTGATTACATTTAAGGGGAATTAACCCTGTTGTTTTATTAAGTGTGCAATAGCCAAATTGAACAAATGAAAGTACATTACATCCACTTGGAATCTGGTGACTATAACCTCCTTGCTTATAGTGTCTATAGTGGCAGATACTAAGGTAATGTTTAACACTTCTTTCTGATTAAAGCACTGAAACCAAAGTCTCAGTGCTTTAATCTTGATATAGAATTTGTTTAATCACAGTATTAGTAACATCCCATGATATATTTACATTTCCTCCTTAGTTGACTACACAAGGTTTAATTTGCTCACTTGCTTATTAATTTAAATAAACACAGAATCTTCATAACAAAACAAAGCACAATTTGCACATGAAAACCCAAAAACATAAACTAGGTTTTGAATTCTCAGAATCTGTTGCACTACCTCTTAAAAACATTAAAATATGGTAGAGGATGTAATAAATAAATAAATAAATAAACTCATTATGTAAGAGTTTTTACACATGGGTAAATACCATATTAAATGAATGGCAAGATTCAGATAAGGCCTTAGTGATGCATTTAACTGCATGTCTGCTTCAGGTGTGTTTTTTGTTTGATTATTTTGGTCTCCGTGCTTAAAATCAGAAAGAACTGTTAAACATTACCTTAGTATCTGCCACTATAGACACAGCAAGGAGGTTATAGTCACCAGATTCCAAGTAGATGTAATGTACTTTCATTTGTTCAATTTGGGTATTGCACACTTAATAAAACAACAGGGTTAATTCCCCTTAAATGTAATCTGACCTATTATTATCTATTTACTAAATCTTACATTTTTTTTCTCATTCGTGATGACATAAGAAAAATATATAAAGTAGGGATGGGAATCACCAGTAATTAGTCAATATGATGTAACGATACCTAAATGTCAGTTTGATTTGAATAGACATTTTGTAAATATCATGATTAAAAAAAAAAAAATCCCAATTCAATACTAAATGTTTTTTCTGATTTTGGCACCTCTGGTACAAACAGATATAAGTTTTAAAAAATTCTGTCAGTGTGGTCATACATGAACAACAACAACAACAACAACAAAAAAAAGATTTACTTGTAAATCTAAATAAACTGGTATTTACGAGATGGTGTAAGACGTTTTCGAGATTAGCTCTGTTTACAGGCTCTGTTTTTTCGCTGTATGTCTGCCCCGCCAGTGATGCACAATGATGCGAATGTCAAAAAAAGGTGATGAAAAAGCACCTGATCGAGCTTTGGACCTGCCTCACCTATTTCAGTCATAGAGATGACAACCTCTTCCACTTTGAACACTTCGTCTCAAGTTTGTACCCATACCCCAAGTTTCGTCATCTGTAATGATCTTTGACAGACTTTCCTTCTGCTCCTCGGTCAGCCTGGGGACGAACTTGGCACCAACATGACGCAATTTCAAATCACACATGAGGATTGCCTGGATTGTTTGCAGACAATTATCATGCATAAGTTTCCGGAAGGGTTTCGACATTTTTGGGGGTTAAGCTCTCATTGCTGTAAACTTGAATATTTGATACCACCTCATATGTGGCCTAGTTATAAAGGAATCAGTTATAAAAAAAAATACACACACACAATCTGGTATGGATTGCTTCTTGGACCTTTATTAGGAATTTGTTTCTAATAAAGCTGATGGAGAGTAACCTCAGCTGTCGATAAGGACACAATTGTCAAAAATAGGAGCATGAGTTACTGAGACCCTCAAGGTCACCATGAAGCTGTTGGCTGTCTAGTTGCTGGCAACAATCTGGTCAATCCAGTTACGGAGGTAGGAAACACGGGAATAGACAGCAGGGGCGCGCACATTGCAGTTGGTTGTTCCCCAAGACACAATTCCGACCTGATGCCAGGCACCACCACTCTGACACACCAGAGGGCCACCAGAGTCACCCTGCACATAACACCAACACCAAACACATTAACAGTATGAAAAAGTGACATACTGTGCATGGGCCACTAGGTGCTGTTTTTATACTGATTAATTCCTCCTACATATTCCAGTAGTTCACATTCCACATGATCACACTGGTGTCCCGAAAAGAAAAAAAAAAGTGTGTCCATTTCAGCTCACCTGGCAAGAGGAAACACCAGAGGCTCCAGCACAAATCATAGAATCAAAGATCCTGTTGCCCCAGTACTGCTGGCACTGTGCTAAGCTCAGTATAGGCAGGGCGGTCTGCTGCAGAATATTTGGGCTTGCTAAACAAACAAACAGAACAAAATTACAGAGAGTAAATAAAATCATAAGAGCATGGACAGTAAAAAAAATCACTGGTCCGAAAAGGTGACTAGCGGTAATGCAAGAATGCAGAGAGCAACAGTATGATAGAATATAAACGAAAATTTTATTGTTCTTATTATTTCTTATTATCTCATTAGAAGTGAGAATTGCAGATAAATTCTATAAGGCTGTAGAATTTTTTTTTTTCGCATTCATAGCCAGGCAGAATTTGACCATCAATTTTAAGAGCAAATGTTGAATTGTTGAAAATCCGTTTGCAAAGCGTTTGGTGTGAAACTCTACATAAGTGTGAATTTGGAGCGGGAGATGAAGGGTGGTGGCATTGTGGTGCACTGGTTTGCATTGTCGCCTTGCACAACCAGGATCTGGGTTCGATTACTTGGGTCTGTGTGCATGGAGTTTGCATGTTCTCTCTGTGCTTGGTGGGTTTCCTCCAAGTACTTTGGTTTTCTCCAAAAATATGCAGATTAAGTTTATTGGCATTCCCAACTTGCCCGTAGTGTGTGTGAATGAGAGTGTGATCATACTGTATGTGCCCTGTGATGGATTGGGGTGTCCACAGCATACTCTGCCTTGTACCCTAAGTTTCCAGGGACATACCCCTGGTGTAGATGATTAGTGATAGTGTCACCAATGTTGGCATGGCATAGTATGCCTCGTTTGCCCAATAATGTCTTACATACAGTAAATAAAGAGGTTTCTTAACCAGAAGCTACCACCATTCAGATTCTCCCTCAAATAAGCTGTTTTATTTTAGATATCTATAGCTGACATGGTAGTAAATGCACTCACATGTGAAAGCTGTTTTGCCCCAGCCAGTGGTTACACAGCGTGTGCCAGTGGGAACATTGGTAACAGAAGTGGCCAGGCACACAGGAGACACACGGTTGGTCAGCTGAGCTGGAGAGGACAGCTTCAGCAGGGTGATATCATTGTTGAAGTTCTGGCTGTTATAGTAAGGGTGGGTGATGGCCTGTGTAAGTTTAAAATGTACAGTATATACATAAAATTGATATGGAAACATTTACTAATATGGGACTAAATCAAACAACTTTTCAGATTCTGTGTCAGCGTTTACAGAGATCAAATGCTGGCATTGAGCGAGAAGAAAAGAAAAACGCCTACAGGATACAACAGATCAAGAAATCACAAGTGACTATCTGTATCAACTTCTTGTTTCTTTGGAGAATGCGTCTTTTCATGTACAGAGACATATAAAATTTTTATAAGGAAAGGAAAAAAAACATAAATGAATACCTTGGCAATGGTTTTGATTTGAATTTGCTCAGCACTAGATGCACGATCATGCTCACCGAGAATAACACGATGACGTGAGGGCCTACACGAAAAAGGGGTAAAAATGAAGGTAATTTGAGACAGAGCACCAAATTAAAATGTGCAGCATGATTATGGTGGTGGAATATGGTCAGGGTTATTTACACCACACGACAGTGGGCAGCAGTGACGACCCAGTACTGGCTGATGAGGGATCCTCCACAGAAATGGAAGCCATTTGTCTCCTAGTTTGAAAAGTTATACATAAATGACATTTAAAAAATTAACTTATATATACATTATATATACACATATACGTTGTATATTATATATACTTGAATTTTATATATGTAATGTACATCTCTCTCTCTCTCTCTCTCTCTCTCTCTAGCTCTCTCTGTATATATATATTTTTTTATGTATTTTTTTTTTTGGCTGTGGAACGAATAATTTGAGTTTCCATTATTTCTTATGGGAAAATTAGATTTGGTTTATGAGTATTTTGGTATACAAGCCCGCCTCCGGAACTAATTATGCTTGGATTATGAGCATAATTCGTTCCGGAAGCGGGCTTCTATTCCAAAACACTTGTAAACCAAATCAAAATTTTCCATAAGAAATAATGAAAATATATACAGTGTGTGAAAAAGTGTTTGTTCCCTTAATGATTTCTTATTTTTTGTATGTTTGTCACACTTTAATGTTTCAAATCATCAAACAAATTTAAATATTAGTCAAAGATAACACAAGTAAACACATCATGCAGTTTGTGTCCCCAACACTGGTTGGGTTACCCTTAGCAGCAACAACTGCAATCCAGCGTTTTCGATCCCTTGTAATGAATCTATTACAATGCAGTGGAGGAATTTTGGCCCACTCACCTTTGCAGAATTGTTGTAATTCAGTCACATTGGAGGGTTTTCGAGCATGAACCGCCTTTTTAAGGTCGTGCCACAGCATCTCAGTTGGATTCAGGTCAGGACTTTGACTAGGCCACTCGAAAGTCTTCATTTAGTTTTTTTTTTCAGCCATTCAGAAGTGGACTCGCTGGTGAGCTTTGGATCATTGTCCTGCTGCAGAACCCAAGTTCGCTTCAGGTTGAGGTCACAAATAGATGGCCGGACATTTTCCTTCAGGATATTTTGGTACACAGCAGAATTCATGGTTCCATTTATCACAGCAAATCATCCAGGTCCTAAAGCAGGACTCAGACCATCACACTACCACCACCATATTTTACTGTTGGTATGATGTTCTTTTTCTGAAATGCAGTATTACTTTTACGCCATGCATAATGGGACAACTTTTGTCTCGTCAGTTCACAGAGTATTTTACCAAAAGTCTTGGGATCATCTAGATGTTTTCTGGAAAAAACTAAGATGAGCCTTTATGTTCTTTTTGCTCAGGGGTGGTTTTCGTCTTGGAACTGGTTTTTCCCAGTTTCTTTTCCTATGGTGGAGTGATGAACACGCACCTTAACTAAGACAAGTGAGGCCTACAGTGCTATGGATGTTGTTGTGGGGTCTTTTGTGATCTCTTGGAAGAGTTGTCGCTGTGCTCTTGAGGTAATTTTGGTCGGATGGCCACTGCTGGGAAGGTTCTCCACACTTCCATGTTTTTGCCATTTGTAGATAATGGCTCTCACTGTGGTTCACTGCAGTTCCAAAGCTTTAGAAATGGCTTAATGACCTTTTCCAGACTGATAGATCTCAATTATTTTCTTTCTTTGGAAATATTCTAGCTTTTGAGGATCTTTTTGAGGACCTGTTGGGGGGGCAAACACTTTTTCACAAAGGGCAATGTAGTTTTGGATTAAAAATAAAAACCTTCATTTAAAAACTGCATGATGTGTTTACTTGCGTTATCTTTGACTAGTATTTAAATTTGTTTGATGATCTGAAAAATTTAAGTGCGACATATGAAATCAGTAAGGGGGCAAACACTTTTTCACACCATCATATATATATATACAATGCTTCTTCAAACTATATATATATATATTCACATCCAGTATTAACACATCCAGTTGAATGTTTTCTGAAATATCTCGTTACCTGGAGTGAAACCTGCCAGGGCCAGGATCCAGACACTGCGTTCTCACCATTCACAATCCTGTTGTAGCCACTAACTTGAGGTTTAATTGAGGGCACTCCACATCCTATGAAAAAAAAAATCCATATTTTTTTAATAAACAGAAACCACGAAAGTTTAAATCAAAGTTAAGCAGAAACTCTTAAAGCGGAGTTGATTATGTCTCAGAAAACTTGCCTAGTGTGGAGGCCACAAGAGCAAGGCAACTAATGATCCACAGCATTGTGTAGCTGAGACACTATCCTGCTATTCCAGAGGACCTGATACTGGCTTTATAGTCCTTGCAGAAGCTGATACAACTGGGAAAATGTCAATGTGGTCTGGCACACCTGTAAAAATCCCACGACCCAGAAATATTTATAACTTACATTCATATCATGTTTATTATAGTCATATATAGAATACCTCAACCAGGCTCTAGAAAAGATGTGGATCAGATTATCTGTTTATACTTATTCAAACAAATGATTGTTGATGATAATAATAATAATAATAATAATAATAATAATAATAATAATAATAATAATAAAATTATTATTATTATCATTATTATTATTATGTAAAATATACCATAAAATATATAATAAGTTATTTTGTCACTTTGTAACCAGTGTTCTCACGATATATTCTGTAATCTCTTGGACCCAATGTGGTACAGTATAAAGTGATAAGTACATTAACATATGTAATAAATTGCATGAATTATATGTACTGATATACTTATCACTTTATACTTCACAAGGTCACTGCGGCTACAGAATATATCATGAGAACACTGGTTACAAAGTGACAAAACACCATAATAACTAAAAACTCACAGTATTATTGTACTAGTCAAAAATTTGGGACAAGTTGGACACAAGTTGAGATTTTTTTTCCTACATTATAGAACAATACTGTTGCCCCCCCCCCCCCCCATTTATTACCTAATGTCATTAGGTAATAAATGAAGAAAAAAAAAAAAAACAACATAAAGGTCAGCTTTTCTAGAACAGTTCTTGCAAGAACTGTATTGTCGAGTGCATTTGCAAAACCCATCAAGCACCATGATGAAACTGGTTCTTATAAAGATCATCACTGGAAAGCAACACCAAAACTTCATTTTTGACGTTCATTTAGAGGTACCAGCCTCAAAAATGGGCAATTAACATCACCTCCAATTAGAGCTGTTATTAAGGCTTTACAAATCATAACTAGCAGACACATTTCAAAATTAGTGTTGTTTTACAGTGCAGAAAGAAATAAAAATCAGGAAAGACAATGGAATTTAAAAGTTATGTCCAAACCTTTGACTGATATATTACATTGACTGGTACTGTATGTACAGTCATGTTCAAAAGTTAGAAGACCCTCTTTTAATTATATGTTTTTCTGTACAAGCATAATGAGAAACCATCTGATCGTAGAAGGTGTTAGTATTCGGCAGATATGACCTCAGATGAACAACAGATAAGCTTTTTCTTCTTGCCACTAACATAAAGACATAAATGAAGCCAATACTAAGAACCCCCATGATCCAGTAGCATGCCGATCCACCTGTAGCAGCAATAACTTGAAATAACAGTTTATATATGATCAGTCTCTCACATCATGTCAGTTTCACACAGTTTAATTCTGCACGTCACAAGGTTACTAAACCCAGGACAGCTTTCATAGTTGTCCTTCCTTGTTGAGGTGCAACACCCTGCTCAGACAATTCACCATCACAACACTAGAGGGCGCCCTCCAATAAATGTTAAAAGACTCCTTTGTAACTCAGCTCATTTGCAATGTGCCTAGGGACCATGTGTCTTTTATGTGAGGACACATTCCCACATAAAAGACAAATGACCCCTAGGCACATTGCAAATCCTTATTATTAGCATGCCATAATAATTGGTTTATTTGGATGACCATCATATGTGTTACTGTATCCTGTTTGTTCTTATTCCTGCCCTTTCCAGACCTTTTGCTTTCATTACTGATGCCTCTCGTGCCCCCAAAACAGCTCTGTCAGCAGCAGATCCTGTAAGTTGCAATGTGGGCCCTCCATGGATCCGACTTGCTTGTCCGGTACACCCCACAGATGCACAAACTCTTTGTCATGTTCTTACAACAATTCCTAAACAACATTTGTGGAAATGTGCGTTAGCCTACTGAAAGAGGTCACTGACATTAGTGAATACTCTTGGCATGAAGGAGTATACCTTATGTGCAACAGTCTTTAGGTGCATATCTAATTAGCATCCACATGAATGACAGGAACTAAGGAACATTACCCAAAGCAACACACAACCTCCATCTGCTTACCTTCTTCCCACAGTGCATCCTGGTGCCATTTCTTCCCCTGATAGGTGATGCCCAGGCACCTGGCCACCCACATGATGTAGAAGAAAACATGAAGTGCTCAAGAAATGCTACACTTCTCAGTTAAGTTAATCCTTTATTTGTCACATATGCATTACAGAACAGAGAAATTCCTTCTTTGCATATCCCAGTGTAACTGGGGTCAGAGCTCAGGGTCAGACATGATACAGTGCCTCCAGAGCAGATGGGTTAAGGGCCTTGCTTAAGTGCCCAACAATGGCACCCTTGTGGAGCTGGGGATCAAATCGCTGATTTTCCGATCACTAACTCAGTGCCTTAGCCCTCTGAGCTAAAACTGGCCAGTTCTTGTTGATATGATGGACTGAAATAATTAAGGTAATAATGTTTGTCCTTGCAAGATGAAATGAATGGCAATGATGGCAGTTGGTGGTTTGTAAAATGCAAAACTACTATGCTCATAATGCTGCTTGGCAAGGAAACTGACTTAACGTGGGAACTGATTGCAATAGCCTTAGCAACAACGACAGGTTTGAATAAAAGTGTGATGGCCACAGTGTCAATGTGACAATTATGATATCATTGCCGTGGGGTTAATTACTTGTTAAGGATGCATGTTGATCAGAGGGAGCGTGCTGGTTTTCGTGTTTCTCCTAGTTTATTTTTGTTTCGCACATTCTATGACATGTTTTTTCATTTGAGAGATGAATTTGAGAAATGGACACATATTCTCTATTCATTCGCTATTTTTTGTTCTTTTCCCCAAGATGAGCACAGCTGATCTAATGGTGTTTCTATAGAAAAGTGTTTAAATTTATTTATTTTTCTTAACTATATCTCATAAACTGTGAGTTGATTCCTTGTGCTCTCCCAAACAGAAATACAAAAATATGCAAAAGATACTCTTGCAAAAGAGTCATATGATTTATTTATTTATTTTTTTTACTTTGGTGTCAAATTGCTTAGTTGTGCATCAGCTTCAATAACATTCAAACACACACTCACATTTATAAACAACATATCTACCTCCTGGCAGTAAATTCCAAAGTAGTGAAGTCTAATTGAACATTTATGACATGCATACTGTAGATTCACATACAAACTTGATGTTCAGCAGCTATTTGTGTTTGGTATCCTGAATTCGCTGGCCAAACATGCAGGGTTTGATTAATCACCTTTTTAAAACCCTGTTGATTTAGCAAAGAAAGCTGCTGCATGGCTAGTTGGGCTTCGTCTAGTTTCAATGGTAGCAGTCAAACAAACAACTATCTCCCTGCCAATTCACATGCTAACACAGCACATTCATAGAGCTGGACAAAGGACTCTGAATCATCCTCAACTGGAATTTGCTGGCATGGCATCCAGTGCATTACAATTACAGAACAAAAACAAATTAATTAAATAATCATTAAACTACTCACAGTATACACCAATTTAGTGGAAAAACTCAAAACCTTTCTTCAAACTGTCCAGTAGAAACCACATATCATGGGTAACAATACTTCAGCTGTCGCCCTATTATGATTGATGTCATAGCAATCTCTCTCTCTCTCTCTCTCTCTCTCTCTCTCTCTCTCTCTCATTATAATTTTATTTATTGAACATCACTTTGTACAATAAACATTTCATACTTTTAGTATTTTGCAAGTAAAGCACTTTGTGATTTTGTATGTTTTATATATTTTAGGGCTCCAATAGCATTACAACATAACTCAACTGTTCACTACACACAAACACACAAGCCAAAGATGAAGAGAATCCATTTTATTTTATTAATGAGCCTCCACAGAACTGTAGAGAACTGAGGAGGACATCTGCAGGGAAGTACAGCTACAAATGTGGATGTAATGGCACAAATAATCTCATCTTAACCTAAAGAACACATCGTGACCAATCACTACAAGATGCACTGAAAAAAAAAAACAAAAAAAACTCACATGTCATAGAAATACCAGATTTGGTCACAAGATGTATGTTGGTCTCAGTTGGCACTGGCTGGCATTAACAAGTTCTAATGAGAATGCAGTGTGAAATGTGCTGTTTGCATGTAGCTGATGCTGGGATTTCTCTCTCTCGTCTCCTGGTGTGGTGTTAGGTTTAGTCAACCTCTTCGATGGTGGGGCCAGAGGAAGCACTAGCACCTGCACCACCAGGGAACCCACCTGCGCCACCAGGCATTCCTCCGGGCATGCCCCCAGCACCTTGGTAGAGCTTGCTGATTATGGGGTTACACACTTTCTCCAGCTCTTTCTGCTGATGCTCATACTCATCCTTTTCGGCAGTCTTTGGCCCAGCAGACAAAAAAAAAAAAGCAAACAAATTAAATATTAGAATTAAATCAGTTTCATCCCTTCGATGATATACAAATGCAATGTTCAGCACTGTGGAACGATGAGCACTTTTAATATTCTGGTTTGCTTTTATAAAAGTTTACAACAAATCAGAAAGCTCTTGTAATTTATATATACTCAGACACTTGATGGAAAACTCAAAATCTGTTGTGGTTTCATTTGTTTACCTGGTTCCTATCCAGCCAGGCAATAACCTCATTGCACTTGTCCACAATTGTCTTCTTGTCCTCAGCACTGATCTTGTCCTTGAGTTTCTCATCCTCCACTGTGCTCTTCATATTAAAAGCCAAGGACTCAAGAGCATTCTTGGCTGTGACCTTATCCCTTTGAGCATCATCCTCTGAACGGTATTTTTCAGCCTCCTGCACCATTCGTTCAATGTCCTCCTTGGACAGACGGCCTGAAATAGCCAGAGGTCACTAAAGCGGAGAAAAAACTAGAAAAATCTAGATGTTTCTAAATCTCAATTGTGCTGATACCTTTGTCATTAGTGATAGTTATCTTGTTCTCCTTGCCAGTGCTCTTGTCTACTGCAGACACGTTGAGAATGCCATTGGCATCAATATCAAAGGTCACTTCGATCTGTGGCACACCTCGGGGGGCAGGGGGAATGCCCGTCAGCTCAAACTTGCCTAAAATATTGTTGTCCTTGGTCATGGCTCGTTCTCCTTCATATACCTGACAAACCAAAACACTTTATTATAGCAAAATACACACATAGCTACAGTCATTGACTTATGACTGGGTATCTGTCAACATAGGATACCTGAATCAGCACACCAGGCTGGTTGTCTGAGTAGGTTGTGAAGGTTTGAGTTTGTTTGGTAGGAATGGTGGTATTCCTCTTGATGAGCACAGTCATAACACCTCCGGCTGTCTCAATTCCCAGAGACAAAGGAGTGACATCCAGCAGAAGAAGGTCTTGAACATTTTCTGATTTATCGCCTGACAAAATTGCGGCCTGGACAGCTGTATGGAAAGGTTTAAAAGTCACAGTGCATCATGTGATGAGAGATTTGAAATTGATCAATGAATAAGTACTGATTAAACCACATTGAGGATGAAGTTTCACATACCTGCTCCATAGGCCACTGCTTCATCAGGGTTAATGCTCTTATTGAGATCACGACCATTGAAAAAGTCTTGCAGTAGTTTTTGGATCTTGGGAATGCGAGTGGAACCTCCAACAAGGACAATGTCATGAACCTGGCTCTTGTCCATCTTGGCATCACGTAAGGCCTTCTCAACAGGCTCTAGAGTACCACGGAACAGGTCAGCATTGAGCTCCTCGAAGCGTGCTCGTGTAATGGAGGTGTAGAAGTCAGAACCCTCATAAAGTGAGTCAATCTCGATGCTGGCCTGTGTGCTGGAGGACAGCGTGCGCTTGGCACGTTCACAAGCCGTCCTCAAACGACGCACCGCACGTTTATTGCCTGTGATGTCTTTCTTGAATTTACGTTTAAATTCATTGATGAAGTGGTTGACCATACGGTTGTCAAAGTCTTCACCCCCGAGATGAGTGTCACCAGCTGTCGACTTGACCTCAAAAATGCCATCTTCAATGGTCAGAATGGACACATCGAATGTGCCACCACCCAGGTCAAAAATAAGGACATTACGCTCACTACCAACCTAAGGCAAAGGACCACAATTTAAATTTGCGCATGTAGCAGTCAATGTTGAGTCTAAATAACAGCAATGTAGCATAGTATATATACACAGCAATATAAATCACAATGTTATTTTTCAAGGTTGTTTTACATGGATACTGGTTCAAGCATCAGCCTTTACCTTCTTGTCCAGCCCATAGGCAATGGCTGCTGCTGTTGGCTCATTGATGATGCGGAGGACATTCAGGCCAGCAATGGTGCCAGCGTCTTTTGTGGCTTGCCTTTGGGAGTCATTGAAGTAGGCAGGTACTGTGATAACAGCGTTTGTTACAGTCTAAAGAGGCAAGCAATCGAGAAGTAAAGAATAAGGTAAATCCACTTAATCCAACATGGATTTCTGAAAAAATTAAAATTTCTGATGAACATAGATGAACTGAGAATGTTCCTAAAATGTTATTTTGTGCTGCTTCTCACAAATGCCACTTCATTCAGATTTCTGATTCAATGTAGTAGCTCTCAATAATGGCAACTGCAGGTTTGTTAATATGCATAGTGCTGATAAGTCTTTTGTGTTAACCGAGCCACATACTTACAGTATATTATTAAATTACACTGATTTTTTAAAATCATTGTTGTAAGTAAAACAATACTTTGTAGTTATCATAAGAACTTATCGTTAGCTTTTCTGATTTATCATACTTTGCCCAAATAAGCCTCTGAAATCTCCTTCATCTTGGTGAGGACCATAGAGGACACCTCTTCAGGATAAAACGTCTTCATCTCTCCCTTGTATTCCACCTCCACCTTTGGTTTGCCTCCATCGTTCACCACCTTGAAAGGCCAGTGCTTCATATCTAACTGTACCACAGTGTCGTCAAATCGTCGCCCAATCAAACGCTTGGCATCTGGGTAGAGAAATGGTGATAATTTACAACAATATAAAATAATTTATACATGTAAGTTTGTATAGATTGTATCATGCCTGTTCGGCTGGGCATAAGCTCTTACAAATGTTTTCACATTAGATGGCTGTAGAAACCTTTCCATTCTATTTGCACAGTACATTTTTTTAATTAGCTTTACTAGTAAATAAACTGCTAATGATAAATAGCAGTTTTTGTTTTGGTGTGAATATGAACAAAATCATAACCAAACATTGTTACATGATAAATTCTGAATGTCATGTATAATTTTTATATGGCAATGCCATGGGATTGTACTTTTCACTAAAACCTCTTTTGAACCCCCTTGCAGTTCACTGTTTCCATGTAGTTTTTATGTCATCTATTGTAATGAAATGTACAAATTGCCCCCCCAAAAGTACAGTACTTTGCCTGAGATCTCCACATCAAGCATAGGTTTTTAATACAGGCTACACGTTACAATACTCTGCCTTACCAAACACAGTGTTGTTAGGGTTCATGGCCACCTGGTTCTTAGCAGCATCTCCAATCAGTCTCTCAGTGTCTGTAAAGGCAACATAACTGGGCGTAGTTCTGTTTCCCTGGTCATTGGCAATAATCTCCACCTTGCCATGCTGAAAAATGCCAACGCATGAGTAGGTGGTGCCCAGGTCAATGCCTACTGCTGGACCTTTAGACATTATTTCTGAAATAGAGAGATAGACAGAAAGAGTACTCAGGTCCAGCTGTTGTCATAAATAGGACATAACATGGGCACGCTGCCCACAGATATAGAATGTGCTGGTAAGCACCTGCTTGACTGTGTAGCTCTGTAATAGGAAGACCCATATTAATGTGTGTGTCAATCATGCCTGATGAGAGCATGTCTAATTTCCAATGAACGTAGTAAAACATTATGCTGTTTTTATTCAACAAACCATCATTCATAATTTGCGCACAAAGGCCGAAAATGTGAAAAAAAATGTATTCCCTCTATTATTTATGGCAGATTCAGGCAGAAAAAAAAACAGATGATGACCTTCAAATGTACTGTAAACATAAGCTAGACCTATAACTGTCTTTGTATGTTTTAACGGGGAGAAATTTATCTGATAAAATTTAGCAGCAGGTTGTTTTCCCAGAAAGGCCTAAGAAGATATGCAAACAAGATGGAAAACTACAGTAACACATTGCTCTCTCTCTCACAAAAAAATTGAATGTGAAAATAAATAAACAAATAAATAAATAAATCTGAGATAGGTTGATTGCAGCAAAAGAGGTGAGAAGAAGGTGGTTGCCAGATTGGCTTAGATAGGATTGAACCGACAAATAATGGCATAAAACTCCAGATAAAACATTTTAAATTTTGTGAATTTTAGGAAACCACATTAAATCTAAACTTAATGAATAGCGCTCATAATAAGTCTATTTTACAAAATCCAACACAGGATTTTTTATTTTCCTTTCCTTTTTATTGATTGTTACTTTAGTGTTCTTATGATCATTTATTGTTTATTCCACCATAGCCTGGTTATACTTTGCTGTTACAATTCAACAAGATAGATGAATAGAGAGAGAGAGAGAGAGAGAGAGAGAGAGAGAGAGAGAGTAGTACACACCAGGACTAAATCATATTTTAGGAAATGCCTTGATGCTAATATTCATGTCTATTATTTATACTTATTTTATTCAAACACATTTTTGATAGATATGGGTTTGACATATAAACCGTGTTATGTATTTCCATGGATAAATATTAGACTACATGAATTATTGGCTATTTCTCAAATGAGTCTTAATTTTTAATTATTTTTTTTAATCAAACATTCGATGCAAATGCAGAATGTGGAAGGCATTCTGCATCAGAAGCCAACAGCCAAAATCCAACAGCAATATAAAGCCAAAAATAAAATGACACAACAGACTAAAGCATGAAGCAAAGCCAATTTTGCAGGCCCTTTGCAACACCTCTCAGGCAAATGTTTACCTTTTCTGGAAAGTCAGAGATAGAGATAACTGTATGGAGTATGTAGGTTGGCTTTAGCCTGGCCTGAACACTGCTGGTGTGTTCACACTCCCGTCCTGCTGGAATCAGAGACCGAGGCTCTAGACACTTCTGTGTATATAGCCACAGCGGCCAGAGAGATTCCAGCCCTCGGTCACCTGATCCCACCACACAGAGAAAGTTCCAGACTACACTGCTCATGTGTGCTCCTTGGGCCAACTGCCTGCAGCACACTCGCATTGCACTGACACTGCTAGCACTAACGCGAAAATAATGCTCTGGGGGATTTCCTTGAATAATTTTTGACTGTTTATCATTTAATATTTTTAATAATTATACAATAGTACATAATATAATGTAATATAATAGTCTATATTCATAATATTCATAACATAATAATTTTCTTTTTAAGCTTCATTTAGCTTAGTTGACTGGCTCGGCTGTTGAAGGATAGATAAGGGTTTGCTCCGAGGTGATAAGCTCAGAACCACAGAAACTCAAAACTGATAATTATTTTAGCTTCATAAAAACCATAACTGCATATTACATTTGAGTTTAGTCATTTCTATACAGAAAACGCACAACAGTTTTTACTATCTTGCCTCTATTCCGTAATTCAGTTGCTCACATGGTCACTTAAATGTCACAGTAGTCTTAAAATAAAACATAAATGACACTCCCATTCCCTCAAATCACCTCAGCACAGTCATACAAGGACCCTTTGTTTATGTGTTTATACTTGAAAAAAATTTTTTTTTTAAATTCTTTCCCGAGCATCCAAACCATTTACGAGCATTTTCCAATTTCCTTGACGTCATGCTGAGTAGCAAATTATGTCTGAGAGACACATCTTCCCAAAAAAGAGAACGTCCTAGCCAGACATCCATTTTTGTCCCACTGACACTTGAGCATTGCTAACTATTGACTGTGATTCGTCACAGAGGCTTTTCTAGAAGGAGCAGTGTGCTGGTCAGCTTACACATATGTTTTTATTGAAAACATCAGCACTAGATACATATGTGTGACTCTATTATTGCCTACTGATCTAATCTGATTTAGACATCAAGCAGCAGCAGATTTTTAGTCCTTTTATTTTTTATGCTATATATATATATATATATATATTTTTTTTTTTTTTTTTTTTTTGGCCAAATGAACTTGTAGCTGTTATGGCCAAAAAATATCCAATTTTCACTGGGGGTGGAAAAATTGTGACCGCAACTATACTATACACATATCCATCTACATATCCATCTAGGCACCGTGGAGGCCAATGGACCCTCAGTGTGCAGTCATGTTGGAACAGGAAGGGGCCATCCACAAACTGTTCCCATGAAGTTAGAAGCATGAAATTGTCCAAAAAGTTTCGGTATGCTGAAGCTTCAAGAGTTCCTTTCACTGGAAATAAGGGGCCAAGCCCAATGACCGAAAAACAACCCTATACCAGTTCCAGCAAAAAGCAAGGTCCATAAAGACATAGATGAGTGAGTTGGATGTGGAAGAACTGGCCAGGACAGAGTCCTGAACTTAACCTGATAGAACACCTTTAAATTAGAGTGGAGACTGTCAGGGCTTCTCATCCAACATCAGCCTCTGACAAATGTGCTTCTGGAAGAATAGTCAAAAATTCTGATAAACACACTCCTAAACCTTGTGGAAAGGCTTCGCAGAAGAGTTGAAGCTGTTATAGCTGCAAAGGGTAGACCAACATCATATTAAACCATATAGATTAAGAACTGGATGTTACTCAAGTTGGGCAATATATTGTATATATGTATCTTGTCAACCTCAACTTAACATACGCTGGACATAATAATTTAATAGAATTTTTAATAATAACCTTTCTTGAATCACTTGCACATTAAAAACATTAAAATCGTCCATTATAATTATACATTTCACATGATTAAAAATATATTCAACATTATGGTATTTAGCATTTATCATTGTAGCATTTTGGTAAAAACTATAATAAATAAAGTAAAAAACAAAAAACAATGTAAATACTTCAATTCCCTGCAGATAAGAGATGAATAGTTCCCAACCTAAGTTCTAGGATATTCTAGGAAAACGTATTCCTACATTTCAGCATTTTTGTTTTTTGAGCCCAAATGTGTCAAGCGTATTAGACCTCTAACACTGTGATTTCCTGTATTAAATTAACTATAATTTTTCATTTAATGCTGGCAATTTTACTGTGTAGACTCATCAGAACTGAGACTGGGAGACACATATTCTCTCCATAAACCAAATACTTATTTAAGCAGCATTATTCAGTTTTAACCCATGTTAACATTTCCATGCATTACAGCAATCGTGTTTTCTTGGAAAGGACCAGAAATTCAAACATGACGAAACAAACCAACTTTCAGGTATCAGTCTTTTTAACAGGACCTTTCCAGAAATACCCAGAAAACCCTAGTTTCCAGAGAACAAGTTGCGCAGCTGGTAGAGGAAGGGCTCTCCTTTGCTCTTGTGTCTCCGGTAGTGCTCACTAAGGCAATCCCTGGCTGAACGCTTACAGTAGTTATAGAAGTGCTCCTCAGCTTTCTTCAAGCAGCTATTTAAATCCAGAGTCCCCTGCAAGCTGGACACAGACAGGAAACAGTAAGTCTCACATGGTAAAAGTTTTGGCAAATCAAATAATATACTGTACAGAAGAAATTTGAAAAAAAAAATTGTGATTGTATTGTGATTGTTTTGTGTGGCAGTTCATGTATCACCAGTGTTGAGTGTAACTTACTAAAGTACTTGGATTATTTTTTGATGTAACGAGTAATCTAACGTGTTAGGTCCGCCATTTAAGTACTCAATTTAGTTATATTTTCAAAAATGTAATCCGTTATTCAGACAATTTATGTAATCCAGAGCCAGTCAGCAGTCATTCCGCTAGTGTGTGTGTGTGTGTGTGTGTGTGTGTTTGTGTGTGAAAGTCATCCTACAAGACGCGCCCCTGATAACCCCCCCCCCCCCTGTTATTCCTGCTGTTGGTAGTTAACAGATTATGGGCCAAACTTTACTGAGTGATGATGGTAGAATTATTTAATTAAAGGTCTTGACTAAAACAACATGCATGAGGAATCACAAAGGAGTTTTCTGCAATGGAAAAGTACTCTAACTGGTTACTTTTATCAGATGTTAATTCTGTAATGTAACTGATTACTAATTTACTAATTTACTTTATTTACTAATTTAAAGTACTTTTGTAATCTAATTAGTTACTGTGTATCACCACATTGACTTAGATTAATTAAAATTGATATATGTTTGCATTTGAGTTAATGAAATATTGCTGTTCCTTGATAATCCTACACATGTTGTGCTCTAAACTGTTCGCACATTGGCATGCAGCACAGCATCCTGTGTGGTAGGAGCAAATTATTTTAAAAAATTTGTTAAAAATTTTAACATATCTAAAATATATATATTGAATTTGGATATTTATAAAATTGCGATAATAACAGAATCTCAGAGTTTTTACATGTTTTCCCTGTGCTTGCTGGGTTTCCTCCAGGTACTATGGTTTTCACCCACAGTCCAAAGTCATGCAGATTAGGCTAATTGGCGTTGTTATGTCTGTGTGTGTGTGTGTGTGTGTGTGTGTACTCTATGTGTGTGTGCTCCGTGAACTGACATAAGAGGGAAAAAGAGCAACCTGTTTATGAACTGCAGGAGCTGGACCTCATTTCTGCAGTTGAGCAGTGAATCTCTGTTCTCCAGAAGAATGGTAGCACAGATGAAAAGTTCAAAGGTGAACTCTCTGTTAATGCCTTGAGGTTCTGTCTCTGGCTCATCCTCTGCAAGGATTGTACAGCATTACGCACCAAATCACACACACAATCCCATTCCAGTTTCTTGCTACAGTATGTCTCTGGTGTACTGAGAATAATCCACTAAATAATGTTCATTCTGTGGTAAATCTTTGAAGTTTCCTGTCTGATGGATGGGGTAAAGGGGCTGTCAAGTGCATAGGAACAGATGAGTTACATCCTTATACCAACATTGTGTGCATATATATGACATATTGTACCTGACAAATCAATTTAGAGCTCAAATCCAAATCTACCAATAATACATAAATGCATAAAGCTTCCTGTTACATTTATTACTGAGGGTTTGAGAAATCTTACGACAGCTGTGCTTGTAGGCCAGCCTCTCCTGATATCGTGCCCTGTCCACCTGCTGGGAAATGAGCTCCAGATGATCACAGCTAAGAATCTCAAACAGCCGGAGAGCATCACTGTGCTCAAACTCACGCTGGAATCCCAACAGCAGCCACCTACATGAACACGGCCACAGAGACAAATAGTTTTAAAAGAAAAGGACATAAACATTGATTTACATTGATTAACATTGATTGACATTGATTGACAGAAGTCTCACTACACATACTTGTGAAGAAAGAGTAAAAATTTGAGCGATGAAGCTAAAATCTACCTGTGACAGAATGTCAGTTTATCCATATTGTCTGTTATAATATGAGAATGAAGATGAGGGTCCAACTCTTTCAGCAGAGCCGCCTCCAGTTCTGTTCAAATAAAGGTCATTATTTTTCAGTATTTTCTATCACTTTATTATAACTATATTCTAATACAAATGATCTTATTTGTCTTATACTATCAATATTCTCCAACCACAAACTACAAAATCCCTCATACTAAACACTTTCAGTGTCTGACTCCTTCCAAAAATGCTAAATGTCTATTCACAGAAAACTGCACCAAATTTACACTTACTCATTTTGTTACATCGGTTTATGAGGAGCCTCCAACAGAAGTCAGGATGTGAGCTGTTTCTAAAGACAGTCGAACCCTCGCAAAGTCACAGTTCAGTGTTCATGGCCCAAGTCGTTTGTGGATTTTTCCTTACAACCTAACTACTAATTGTTCGCGGAAACACCAGCAATTTAGCGAATTTTTTATGGATTTTACAATGCCGATATATTGTGCCAATATATCATTTTCATGTTTTTTAACGAAGCAATAATTAGAACAATATAATTAATACATTTTGCGACATAAATAAATTCTGCTAAATTTCCGTATAAAATATAATATAATATATAAAAATCAAAGTGTATATTTGTCAGTACTGTATAGAGATCACAAAGCAACTGTAGAGGAAAACGCGGCTTGGGATGGTGAATTGTTACTGTATTTACCGTGCATGAATTGTAGTACATATAGTGGTACAGTAACATCGGTATTTTACATTTTAGCAGTGCGGGAGACATTACAGCAGTAAAGTACTGTGCAGTACATGGGTTTACCTTTACATTCATTTTCTTTTTTAAGGGTAATGAATTAAGCTGAGTTTGAAATGAAAGTGTTTTGGGGGCATATTTAGGGTTTAAACTACAAAAATCAATACTTATACAGTTGTCATTTTTCTTTTTGGTTTTTCAAAATTTGCAGTTGCTCTAGGAAGCACAAAAAACCAGCTAATCTATCCTTTTGATCACCACGGGCATGAAAGAGTGCCCATGATCTTGATTACTAGTATATAAGTTTACTGGTATATAACTGAATCAATGTTAATGTGTTATATAGTATTATGGGGTTTAAATGTTATGGCTGATAATTGTAAATAATAAGAACCATTTCAAATAGTTTACATTTGTACAAAGATTTATATTTACTCTATAAAATGGGGATAGAGCCACACTTGTTCTTCTGATAAAGAAACCTACCAATTTTGCGGTGCAGGCCATCAGCACAGAAGTCTCTCGAAAATTTCTCCATGTAACAGCAAAAGCTCCAGTATGTGTCCACCTCTGAATCCAGAACCTCCAGGAAGCGGCTGCATAGATCATTCATACCCTGGGCATAACTGACCTCTGAGAGAGAAACATTTACACGTTACAATAAAAAAAAAAGGCAAAAAGGGCTAATAATAATAAGCAAACTGTCTAAAATTTGGACAGATTAGACAAAATTGAACTGGCATTTTAGTCTTTCTTGCCTGGGTGAAAAGCAGCAAAGGTAATCAGGATATCTCTCAGCACTAGTAGATTACCCAGGCCCTCATTCCTATTGAAAAAAAACATACATATCAAAATTCCTACTCTTTACAGAAAAGGTGTCTTAAAAAAAAAAAAACTACTTTACTTTTGTGTTGTCATTCCTTATCGGAGAGTGGTTACTGCCATTTTCGTTATCTGGATCCGTCTGGGCACAGTGATTGTGAACTTGTAGGCCTCTCTGCTGGTTATAACCTTATTCATAAAGGCATTTTTCCATCTGTATATCTAAGCAGTCAGCTGTGTAATACTATCAGATCGATCTATAAATATTTGCCATTGCATTTATGTTTGTCACAGATAAACAGTTCTTACATAGCAATTATGACATACTATTTGATCAAAAGTTTGTGGATACTCATATATGCTTTTTAAACATCCCTTTGCAGATTTAGCCTCAAAGAGAAGATATGAGCATGAAATTTAGGTGTTCACAAATGTTTTGCTACTGTATATAGTTTATTTCGTAATGGGAGGGTACGCCATCACAGGGTAAATACCACTGCTTGCTGACGAGTGACTGGGCTGGCTGACACGGCATGCCAGGTCACACCCACGTCTCAAGCAAACCATGATGACCTGTGCACTCCTGCTCCATATCCACCCCGCCCCTTGCTTTTCAGTGCCTCATTCACCCCTCCCATCACTCCTGTTTTCAATCCCTAATCATCACAGCTACCTATTTTAACCAAGCTCTGACACCACCATATTATTGTGTGCTACTCATGCCCAGTATTACAGCAATTTTTTCTGTTTTGACTTTCCGAATCTCGACCACGCTCTGTTCACCGACCTCACCTTTGTCTCACGTCTCGGATTTATTGCCTTCTCGGGTTTAAGGTCGCCTATATCAGTACTGTTGCTGACCTCCGGGATTGTCTCTCAACCACGAACTTATGGACTCTCTTGATTCACCGGTTTTGACCCTCGCCCGGTTCATGACCACAAGTGATCTCCACACACGCTGGCTCCATACTTCCACATTGCCGCCACAGAGATCATTGACTGAAAACGCTGTGCATACTCTCCACACATACCGGCTCCCCACTTCCACATTCTCGCCGCAGAGCTCATTCAGAGTCACAGTAGCGCTCGCTATGCACTTGGATCCTTCACTATCCACGTTTCTGAGTGACAGTATAATCTGCCCATTAATTGATCCAGCAGAGGCTGCACAGCCTCTAGAGAAAAAGGGGTGCTCTTTGGTATTCACCAGCAGGATATCCAGCATATAACTAACACCCTCCATACCTTTACAGAAGCATTAACTGCTCTCACCATACAGATAACCCAGTCACAACTGCCTCCAGCTCCCATTCTCCAACCCCCTCCTCCTGTGCGCTCCATCAGTCATGAATCATGACACCCTGCTCCGCCCACTTACAACAGAAACCTGTCCACCTGCCGCTCATTTTTGTCTCAGTGTTCCCTTGTACTTGAGCTGCAGGCTCCATCCTTCCCCACTGAACGCTCCAAGGTCGCCTATATCATTACCCTCCTCTCTGGAAGGGTCCTATGGGACGCCCATATTCCCTGTAGCTACACATTCAAGACCTTTACGGACGAAATGAGGTTTTTTATCGTTCATTCACTGGGCGTCAGGCGACGGCTCAAATACTTGAACTAGTGATCCCGATCTGTCTCTGACTATGCTATTGATTTCCAGACTCTGGTTCCCTCTTGTGGATGGAAGGATCAGGCGCTCTTCAACATATTTCTAGCTACAAGCATCGACACCCGGCAATGAACAAAAAGAGCATCATTAGGCCTTTGACCTGTATACACCAGTCTTTAACCCGGCCCTACCTAAGCTTTCCCCAGAACCCATGCAGGTCGACCGTGTGCACATCTCGCCCGAAGAAGAAAGGACAACGGTGCATGCTTCTACTGTGGTCAGATTGGACATGTTGTTTGAACCTGCAGTTGTACACACAGCAGTTTTCCGTTGACCACGCTGAAACCATTACTTTCCTCATCACCAATAGTTCTAGGTTTCCCATGGTTAAGACTGCATAACCCTCACATTGACTGGACTTCACTCAACTGAGTTTACTGTTGCCGACCTCTAGAATTGTTTCTCGACAACGAACTTGGATTACAGACTCTCTCGACTCACTGGTTTTGACCCTCGCCCATTTCACAACCAAGAGTGATCTCCAGTGGTCGACCGGTTTCATCATTTCATCGCCCTAACAAAGCTTCCATCCACCAAGGAAACGGCTGAACTCCTCATCTCCCATGTCTTCTGGCTCCACGGTTTCCCATTGGACATAGTATCGGGATTGTCTTTTGACAACAAACTTGGATTACCGACTCTCTCGACTCACTGGTTTTGACCCTTGCCCGTTTTCTGACCACAAGTGATCTCCACACACGCCGGCTCCCCACTTCAGAGGTCATTCAGAGTCACAGTAGCGCTCATCCTGCACTTGGATCCTTCACCCCACGTTCCCGTGTGACACTGGCAAGATTTATGGAAGTGAACTGAGAAGGAGGGTTGTGATCAGTGCACTTGACTACGCAGGCATCTCATGGCTTTGAAGTATATGATCTACTGTGATTGCAGTTGGGGCAGGCACAGCTACAAAGTAGGTCAAAAAAAGCAAGCAATAGAGTGACCAAAATTATGTGGACAAACAAAAGGGTATGAGCTCCTGAATCTTAGAATGTATGAGTACTTTTTTGCTTACTGTATATAGTGCATCTTAAGAAATTAGTATATTATGGATTTTTTTTTTTTAAAAATTAAACCCTTATATATTCTAGGCTCATTACATGTAAAGTCAAAATGTCAAGCCTTTATTTGCTTTCATTTTGATGACTATCTCGGTCTAGTTCAGTAGACACAACCCCAGTTATGGGGAAGACTGCTGCCTTGACAGTTGCCACAAAGGTCATTGCTAAAAGGACTGGCTGTTTGCAGAGTGTGAAGTGAAAGGGGTTGTAGGAAAAAAAGTGCACAAGGCAACTGGGATAACCGCAGCATTGAGAAGATTTCCATGAGGAGTGGAGTGAGGCTGGAGTCAGTGCATCCATAGCCACCACACAGATGTCTTTAGGAAATCGGTGACAACTGTTGCATTCCTAGTATCAAGCCACTCCTAAGCCAGAGACAACATCAGAAGTGTCTAACCTGGTCTAAGGAGAAAAAAACTAGATAGTTGCTCAGTGGTCCAAAGTCCTTTTTAGCATAGTTAATTTTGCATTTAATTTGGAAATCAAGATCATAGGGTCTGAAGAAAAAGTGGTGATGCACAGAATCCAAGTTGCTTGAAGTCCAGTGGGACGTTTCCAAAGTTGGTTATGATTCGGGATGCCATTTCATATTCTGGTGTTGGTCAATTGTGCTTTATCAAAGTCCAAAGTTAATCCTGGAGAATCTACCAGGAGATTTTAGAGGACTTCATGCTGATGCCTCAACAGTGCCACATTGCCTCTGTTCATCCCACACTGATACAATAAGTTGTGCTATAGGAGCTCGGACCAAGTTCTGAGTGCATAAATGAACATATTTTTTTGAAGTTGTATATTTCTGTATTGTCTTTTTTTGATTGACCTCAGGAAATATTTTAATATTTTGACATAGTGAGATTTTTATTTTTTCTTTTTACTGAATTTTAAGCCATCGCTGTAATGAGCTCTAAAACTGTCATATGTCATGTCTTTCCCATGACCTGTTTATTTATTTTTTTCCCACGCTGTCACTTTCCTCACGTGCTCATGTGTTTTCCCCAGCCTGTCATGTATTTTTTCCCACGCCCTGTTTCCGCCCCGCCGACGCACCTGTTTCTCATCTCCTCCACTGATGAGAAGCGCTGCACGTTGCATAAATCGCTGGATTATCCTGTGTTTATACCTCGATTCTCTCGCGTTTACTTTCATTGTCTTCACATTTACGACCTCGCTTTGTTTTTTTCTCGTTCCTGATTTTCGCCTTTTGATTTGGTTTGTTCGCTCAGGTTCGTCACTAGGTGGCCAACTCCTACCTCACGACAAGAGCTTCAAAGATTCTTAGGTTTCGCCAACTTCTATCATCGGTTTATCCGAGGCTACAGCTCAGTCGCTGCTCCACTAACAGCCCTCACCTCTACCAAGACACACTTCTGCTGGAATCTAAAATCTGAGGAGGCCTTCAGCGAACTTAAGAAACGGTTCACCTCTGCTCCTATCCTCACCATCCCTGACCTGTCACGCCAGTTCATCGTGGAGGTTGACGCCTCCAGCACGGGAGTCGGAGGCGTTCTCTCACAAAGATCCAATCTGTACAATAAACTGCACGCCTGCTCATTCTTCTTCCACCATCTAATTCCTGCTGAAAGTAATTATGGCATCGGAGACCGTGAACTCTTAGCCATCAAGCTAGCCCAGGTGGAATGGAGACACTGGCTAGAAAGAACGGAGGTCCCTTTCCTAGTGTAGACCGACCACAAGAACCTCGAGTACGTACAGAGCGCCAAGAGACTCAACTCTCGCCAGGCCAGGTGGTCCTTCTTCTTAGCGAGGTTCCATTTTACCCTCTCCTACAAAGCACGATCTAAAACACCAAGCCAGGCGCTCTTTCAAGACAATTTATGACCACACAAAACCCTGCCGCATGCGAAACTATTTTGCCGCTCTCCTGTGTGCTTGCCGTGGCCGAGCTCGACATTGAAACTAGAGTCAAGCAAACTCTTTCTCATGAGCCAAGCACAAGCAACGTGCCTCCTAACCGCCTCTTTGTTCCCCTCGCTCTGCGTTCTCTGGTCCTGGAGTGGGCCCACAGCTCGAAACTCTCCTGCCACCCTGGCTCTGCCAGAACCCTGGCACTAGCCCAGCAGCGGTTTTGGTGGTCCACCCTCAAGGAAGACGTCTCTAGTTTTGTTTCAGCATGTGATGTTTGCATAAAGTCCAAACATGTCAACACAGCACCAGCCGGCCTCCTTAGACCTGACCGCCCCTGGTCCAACATTGCCCTGGACTTCGTCACTGGGCTACCATCCTCCGCCGGCCACACCTGCATCATGACCGTGGTGGACCGGTTCTCTAAAGCTGCCTACTTTATTCCCCTACCAAGACTCCCGTCCGCCAAGGAAACTGCCGAACTCATGATTAACCACGTGTTCAAGCTCCATGGTCTGCCTATGGACATTGTCTCAGACCGAGGCCCACAGTTCACCTCTCAGTTTTGGAAGGCATTCTGTAAGCTGATTGTGGCCACTTCCACCCTCAATCTAACGGCCAGACGGAGCTGTATGGCCGCTAAGGATGTTACCTCTTGGAGTGAGTTCCTACCTTGGGTTGAGTATGCCCACAACTACCAGACCTCATCATCTACCGGTCTGTCCCAGTGCTGCATGGGATACCACCCTTGTTCCCATCTAAGGAGCAGGAGGTCAGCGTGCCGTCCGCCCAAGCATTTGTCCGCCGTTGTAGGAGAACCAGGGCCCAAGCCAGGAAGACCCAGCTACGACTCAGCAAGTCCTACAAGGAACAAGCGAACCGTAAACGCTCCCAGGCCCCTAAATATAAAATAGGACAAAAGGTTATGCTCTCCACCAGGGATCTTCCTCTCAAAACCATCTCCTGTAAACTTTTGCTATGTAGGCCCTTTCACGATTACCAAGGTTATCAACCCCTGCGCTGTCAAGCTCTTGCTCCCCTCAACCATGCGGCGAATCAACCCGACCTTTCATGTGTCCCAACTACGCCGTCTTGCTTCAAGCCCATTAAGGGCTTTTGTCTCTCGTTTTGGTTTTGTTTTCCTCGCTCCAGTGATTTCCCGGTTTTTGATCTCGCACTTTCCTTTTGACTACGTTTCACGGACTGATTTCACAGTGTTCGACCCCTGCTTACGCTTCCCGACCACGTGACAAAAACATAATCAATAAAATTGAAACAAAACAAAAAAGGCTTAAAATGTTTAACTTTACATGTAATGAATCTACGATATATGAGAGTTGCACTTTTCACAATATTCTAATTTATTTAGATGGATTGTATACAGTACAAAGTATATATATAATCTGAATTGTCATATTTCTTTCTTTCTTTCTTTCAAGCCTTTATTTTCACTTTCTACTCTTACTGCTCTTTTTCTTAAGTTTGCTTCAAGCAAAGCCCCCTGATAGACACTACCAGTAACCCTTCTGCAAAGATGCCATGATGCCTTATGATTGGGTGACGATGAACTGGCCTTAAATATCCTGGCATGTGGAGGAAATAGATGGTTAGAGGTTTCTGAGCGACGGAGTTTTCCTGAATGGCTTCTCTAACTGTGTGATGTTGCTGCCTTCTGTTGGCTGTACTAACAGTGTATTATACCTTGTAACTTTATGTATCTTGTGGTACATAAAGAAAAACTTAAATTCCTTCTAAATGCTAATTTATGCTGAAAGATGAGTATCAACTCAAAGATATAGTGTACTGTATATGCCTAGAAATTGTGCTGTTTCTTCCACAGTGTGGATTTACCTTAGATGTTTTTACGTGTAATGGATTAACTTGCATGTTGGTTTGTGTTTGTATGCACTGGAGGCATGCATCTAGGCAATGCTTGTGTCGTTGTTTGTGTATGTCAAACTGTTAAAAGACACTATAATGTTTCAAACAGCTAACTCAGTTACTCTAACTGTATTTGCAAATATCAATACAAATATCTTTCCTTAATAAGTACTGCAGCAAACAAAGTGAATTCATACAAAGTGCAGCATACTAATTACTTTATATCTTTATGTCTTTATATAACAAGCATTATTGAAACAATTATTTAAAAGCTCTTTCATTGCAATATATTGGGCCATTAATGTCTTTGGAAGGACCTACTTACAGTGGAGAATCTTTCAAATCATTAGTCTTCTCATTTGTCTGTTAATGTCTTACTTCAGTGCCACTGGAATGTAAGGTGTGTCATGTTACATCTGAGACAGATAACTTTATTTTTTTTATTATTATTTTTTTTTAATATCAAGGTTGTTTGATAAAGTGGTGTGGCAGCAAGGACATGCCAGTAGTATGTCAATAACAGCTGTTTGCAGTTAAAACATCTACTAAGATACAGAGTAAGCATAAAGTCCTTCGCTGATCTTATCAGATAATATTAGAGGCATTTTGACTTCAGCAAGAGAACCACCAGCAGACTCAGACATTGTAAATAATTTTACTGCCACACAGTTGGGGTACAGGAATTTCCTAGAAATAAAGAAATTGACAGGACATACGTGTAGTAGGCCAGGCCTCTATCAGTTCTTGGAACATCTTTGTCAATGATGCGTATAGCCTCCTGAAGTTCTTCCAGGTCAAAAGTCACCCGTTCAAACAGGACCTCCAAAGATGCAGAAAAAGTACATAAAATTAAAAGTTTAAAATTTTTAAATTATTTAAAAGTAAATAAAAAAGTACAGAAATCTTTTCATATTTTAAACTCTTATGTGTGGCACTAAAATGGAAGATAAGAAAGATGGACACTACTGTAAAAAGGAAGGAAAGCAACTCAGTGCATTTTATTTAGAAATCAAGCTCCCAGAGTCTGGAAAAAAAGTGATGATTCCAGGTCAGATAGTTTATTTTTTCAAGTCTGTTTAAATCAGAATTGATGTGCATATAAGTACATGACAATAGATCTTAGTCATTATCTGATTTTCTGCTATGAAGGTTGTCACAAGTTTGTTTGAGCATGAGTGCAATGTAAGTAATCGGAATAAGTAATTCCACAACCCCATTCCATGTAAAAATGCATTCCAAAGTTCAGCTGAGACTCTGATGAACCTTCTGCAGTCCCACTGATCTAAATCAAGTAAGTATGTTTCAAAGTTATGACGTATTTAATACAAGTTAAACTCTTTTTTCTCTACAGAACTAGCCACAGGGCTGAGTGCAACTAGTTTCAAGGAAAGAAAAGAGTTTAATATAGCTTTATTTGATTTAGCTCAGGCAGAATCTTCCTATGTGTCTCAGCTGAACTTTGGGATGCATTACTGCATGTAATCAGAATTGTGGAATTTGGTGTTAATTTGCATTATATTGTGACAAATTTCACAGTTGGTGTGGAGAGCAGGAAAGACCTATTGTAATGTACTTACATGCACTTACATTTTGATATAAGGCAGACTTGAAAAAACACTGAACTAATCCTTTAGAGCTCTTTTCACCAAGTCACTTTACCCACAATAAATTAGACAGTAAGGTTTAAGATTAACACCGGTTTAGAGTACAAACCTAGCAGACTTATTATAGAGCCTTTGTGACATGCCAAAATGTTCATCAAATAGGTTGTAGCTGATTTTTTTTTTTTTTTTTTTAGATTTTTAAAGTAGGTGTACGAAACAATATTGAAAAAAAACTATTTCCTCTTTATCTTTTGATCATTGTGTCTGGCCTCCTACTCCTGCCTGCATGAGTAAAATAATCTCAAGAGTTTTTAATCCACTGTAACCTGCAGACTACTCTATGCATAAAATATTGCCAGTCACAGCTTATCTTTTTTCATATTTTCTCACTAACTTTTGGTAAACAAAGGGCAAAATAGTTGCATCATCTCATTATTTAAGTTCTGTTGCAGGAAAAGTTTACTTGGTATTCAAATACACATCCAGAGCCTTGGTTTTTAACCAATGAATGAAGTGGTTAGAAAGTATATACAGTATGAATTGTTGGTGTAAACCAAAATTTTACCTTTGGACGTACAGTTGTATCAGTTCTTCTTTCACACACAGTGGAAAATGTGGTTTGTGAAAGTGTGGTAAGGTGCTTTCTCACAACTGTTACTAAGCCACAGAGGTGGTGTTCCTTTTACTTTCCCATTGATAATCTTTTCTCATAATAAATAAGTAAAAACTCAGCTAATAACGGTGGCCTCTTAAAAAAAAGTTTTTTCCAAAAGTTGACATTTGTTAAATGCCTGATTTATTCAAGCTGGTATTAAAGACACACATAAAGTAATCGTATCCATGTTCAATCAAACATAATCTAAGTGGTATGTCAAATCAGTATTTCTAGTAAATCAGTGACTTTTTTGTTAGGTAAACAAAAATTAAGTAATATGTTATTTTTGTAAGTAATATGAGTTACAGTAACACAATGTAAAAGCAAAACAGTGCTGTCACATTTAAATGGCCTATGTGTTCATCCCAAGAAATCTTATTTCACAGGCCCACTGAATTCCTGATCCCAAGAGATGATGATAAATTTTCTATAACAGTACTGTAGCTCTGAGAATAATGCTGGTTACTACTCATATCACAGGTGCAACACATAAACAGATTTTAGAACTATGAATACCCGTTTATAGCTCATATAGTCAAAACAATTTTCTGGATGTTCCGTAATGTTAAACATAATTCTAAATGAAAAAAAAAAAAAAGTTAGCACAGATTTCTGTGGTGTGCTGTTCGGGACAGCACCTGCTTTAGCCCACATCACATCTATAACATTTATTTATTAATGTTGCTATAACAGCACATATCAATATATCACACACAAACATATAATTATCTTGATGTGTAATACTGGGCGAATACGATACCATTCTCTGAATCTCAGTTCAGCTGTTAATTGCTATATTGACAGTGTATTATATTGTCTCCTGCAGCATATGCATGCCACATGCCTCATTTACCTCCAAAGCACTAATGGTAAAAATATTGTTCAATAAACCTGGCTATAGCTGGTGCTATAGCCAGGTTAGAGTTTTGTTTACAGGGATGTTAGTTCTACCTGTGCCTGGAGCTCCAGGAAGGAAATCCTGTCCTTGACCTCTTTTGACTTGTACTGGTGCTGCAGTGTTTCTCCTTCTCTCTCCTGTCTTTGCTCAAAGTACTGCACAGCTGCTACCAACTCAGCTGAGGAAATAAGGAGAGAGGGAAAAATGGTCACACCTGTATAAAAGTGCAAAGCGATACAAATATAACTTGAAGCACAGAATCTAGTAATCCATTAATTCAATTCAATTCAATTCAATTCAATTCAATTCAATTTTATTTGTATAGCGCTTTTAACAATTGTCATTGTCACAAAGCAGCATTACACAATCAAAAGAATTATGTAAGTTTGTATGAAATGTGAATGTGTACGAATCAAAATGGTCAGATAGTCCCTTAGTCCCTATTTCGTTCCAATGGTACAATGTTGGGATGTAATGCGGAATGGTATGATGTTTTGAATGAGGTTTACCATCAGTGCCATTAAGTCGCAAACGAACAGCTCCAGGAAGCAGACGTTGCCACTTCCTCTTCATAACATGGTAACGTATTAACATCTGTTCCAGCAACAGGGTGCGCTCCAGTTTTGTAGAACTGCAGGGGTACATTCCAAATAAGAAACGCCACACCATGCCTCTCTCCTCTGGAGACACACCACCTAAACACATATACACACCAAGGAGTTTTAGTAAGCCATTTAGAGCTGATGGCTTTGAAAATGTTACAGGAAACTGTTACTGGCAATGTAAAAGCTAAAACACTTTAAGTATTCAACAATGTTTAAGGAAATGTATCGGACTTTTAAAAACAAAACAAAACAAAACAAACAAAACAAACAAATAAAACAAACAAACAGTTTAGTTGACTTTAATTAATATATTCTAATCTATTCTAATGATATAAAAAAAATTGTATCAAGTTTATATTTTTGCAGCTCCCAAGAGTAAATCTTTACAGAAGATTATAGTATTATAGGTCTCCCAGTAAACAAAAGAGGTGATTTCACTAATTAGTTTGAGTCTGTTTGGCTGAAGAGTTGTGCTAATTTACAAAAAGGAAAAAGTGAAAATGACATTCAGGTTCTGGAGCCATAGCCTCGTTCATGTCACAACCTAAACCCAATAGGAAACTGTTGGAAAATGATAAAGAGGGCAGTAGCAGCCCAGAAACCATGGCATTCTTCAGGCAGCAATCAAACAGGCATTGATTGAGTGAGTGAAACCAGAGTCCTACAGGCATTCTTTTGACTCTATGCCCAGCAGCATTCAGCAGGGACTTAATATTAAATCTTGATTACTGTATAGCAATTTCATTACATACACTTTTTGTAAGTCATTTCGGATAAGAGTGTTTGCCAAATACCTAAATGTAATGTAAATGTAAAATAACAAATTATTCTTGTTAGCTTGACTGTCATTATTAAATAAAAAGAAAAGAGAATGTCATTATAATGTAGTTTTAACAATTAACACAATTAACACAATTTTGTCACAATATTTTTGGCCACCAATGTATGAGCATTACATAATTTATACAGTTTCTTCAGATTAATTTAGTACTGTTGTGTAAGCAGGGAAGCTTTTCAATCTCTCAATTGCAGTTGCAATCAACCTCAGAGACAGCAGGGGGCTCTAAACGTTACAAACCATTAAATGGACAAATAAAGTATGAATAACAGCAGCTTTATTAATTTAAAATATATTTAAAGTAACACAAGCACATTTTTGCTATATATAAAATAATGTATATACATATGGAAAATATTATCAACACTGGGTTGAAAATATATAAATTGCAAATACAACATGCAGATCTTCTTAAATATACCTCTGTCTCAGTCTAGATAGAGACATTGATCTAATTCAGGATATCAGTAAATCCAATTTAGAAAACAGTATAAACTGTTTTCCAGTAGAAGCAAGTCAACAAAAAAACTAAACAAAACACGCAATCCTCTTTCTGGACTTTATCCCCTCCTTAAAGCTCTTAAAGAAATCTTATTATGGAAGTCTTATGTGCTGTGAATTTAATTACACAAAGTAAAATATAAGAGGCAAGTTGCGCATAAAAGAGAACAGAACAATTACAAGACATTATTCAGTTCTTTGGTATTGTAAGTGAAATAAGATTTGTTCAAAACTCAAATTGTCAAAATATTAAATACAGTGTTATTACCAGTTTTGAAGCAAAACACACAACACATAACAGGGGTTTCTTTAAAGGGTGCACTGTGATCTCTCAACAGTTTAACTCTAAGTATACTTGATTAGAAAAATAAATCAATGAAATAAAAAAACTAACAAAAATGCAAACCTAACATTCTGTCACAAACGTTTGTCACAAACGTTAGTTACAGCTTGCCTGGCTGTTACAAAGCTGGAGACTCTTTCCAAAAGTGCTTAAAAAGAGTTGAGTCACAGAAAACTTGCCCATATTAAAAATTACACGCAATCAAAAGTCATAACCAAAAACATATTTTCCAAATTTTGCAACATACAGTACTTATTGTCATACCTATAATGTGTTTCCCTAATCTTTCTCCGTATTTCAATTCTCCAATTATTTTGTGCTATATTCCATGCAGCAATGTTTGGAGGCTTTAATGTTTGAGTCCCCTTAGGTAGTGTATCACATGAATTCACACTACACACTCATCCACCGCCCTAACATTTTCACAGTAATGTAAAAGCAAAAGGACCAGAATAACCGATGTGAATTGTTGGGAATTTCTCATCTGGATGTGTGGTGGACCTAGGCCAGCAAGTATTATAAGAATATTCATTCCAGTGCATGAACTGATGATACAGCTGGATCGTTTCATTGTCATAAATGAGTTGTTCTGTGGTCAGCTTTTTCATGAAATCTCTTCTATTAGTTTGCGCATATATGATAAACTGACAAGTGTTGTGCACTATGCTTGTGCATTGGCATAGTAGTCAGAGACCTTTTCGGCAACGTTGTGGACTCACAAATTTAACATCTGACATCTGCACAACATCAGCTAAAGGCCAAACAGCTGTCATATAACTGTGAGAGATTTTCTAAAATGTAATCTAATGTTTTCAGATAATTCTTATAATTCTTGTAAATAAGAAATGTTTAGGCCTGCATGAATAGGGCTTTGTGTTTGTTAACACAAATGACACAGCGGTTTGTGTCTTTCCCCATTGTTAGATCTTAAAGAGATGGCAGATGATGGATGATAGACTTTTTTGTAATAAACAGCACAATAATGTAGCCCAAAACAAGACTTTTTTTATAACTTAAGAAAAAAAAAGTTTTGCAAGAAGGAATGTAACTTTCTTGTGGTTAATGTGCGAGTGGTCAGATTTTAAGCTTAATTGTAATGAAAGCGAGACAGCATGGTGCAATGCACTGATAGCATCCTTTGCATAATGGCAGGGTCAGGGTTGAAGTAATGAAGTAGACTGTTTACATTTTAGGAAATACGACCAACTTAACCTGATTATAAAATGTTGCAGCTACTAAAAAACAAACAAACAAACAAACAAACAAAAAACACCTATAAATTTATAGTTCAATGTGTGCAACAAAATACGTCAACATGGTTTCCAAAGAAATTTACATTTTTTTTGTTATTAAAGATACCAGGTTGTTGGTCAGTCTGAGGAACTGTCCCAGAGACAAATACAGTACCTATTGTAGGAATCCTGAACTATTGCTTTCTACTGTTGTAGAATTATACCATAATAAAAATGCAGTTACAACAAAAATGCAGTTACAACATGGTGGATCTGGGTCTTCTGAAAGATGCCTTTATGCTGTTTGCATATCGATTGCAAAAACACTCTCTTTCTTTGCTCATAACTTTAAATATAAGCGGAAACACAGCATAAGTTAATGGCGATTAAAAAATAAAAGTGCTTATATGGAAGCCTTGCTTGTGTATGTTAATGGGGAGGCTTCAGACATCAAAATGTGCATGTGAGTTTTTGGATATGTCAGGTAGAACGAAGGTTATCATTACTTTAATAATGCGTAAATTACCAGAAAATGGGAATGACGTCGCAAAAATGTAGATTTTTTTGGTCATAGAAACAACTGAAAAACTGGTGCTCATGTGTGTCTTCCCAATTCTTTGCCTGTGTGACCCATATTTACATTTTTTGCTTAGTCATGTTTAATTATGTCTGTATAATTACATGTCTGTAGTCTATAAGACTATTTAAGAACTTGAGTGATCAGTGCTACAACTGACAGAACATGCTGGAATCTAGGGGTATTTAGGTGTGGGGGGTGGGGGGGGGCGTAGAGTGGTAGGCTTCATATTTACATTAAAAGCTTCCTTTTTTATTATTATTTTTTTTTACACCACGTCCACTTTAGGTTCAGACACTCATAGTGCAGATACAATACACGCTATGTATTCCTAATACAATGGAACAAATCACCACTGGTGTAATGTTACCGTGTGTAAATATGTACACCCGCAACCTGGACTCGTCCACTCTCCCCTCTGCGTCCATCACACCGGGCAGGTTCACGCGCTGAGAAGCGGATGTGGGTGACGTCACGGGGGCGACACGTGACACGCGCGGCATCTTGCTTTCAGTTCTCAGTGACTTTCCTACCTGTGAAGACCCAGTTTCTCTGTTTCTGTGTTCGTCCCACTCCGAGCGGAATGAAATTTCCCCCGCCAACAGGGACGTATCACGAGGGGAACTGTCCGTCTTTGAGTCCCTGCTCTCCATTCTCCGTCTGAAAATTCATACAAAGTCCCCAGCCACCTGCATCAGAGTTAAATCAGAATAGTAATTTAAAGCTTAACTGTGCTCATCCCTGGTTTGGACGACGCACTGAGATATCACCACACGCAGCTCGCTGGCTGTAAACTGACAGGATTAAAGCAAACTTTGCACTCCTCCTGTCACATGACAGCAAACTGCCATTTCCTCAGGGTTCAGAGCTCAGTCTTATTGGAATTTTTTTTTTACCCCCTCTGCTGGTCAGATCTTTTGCTTTATATTTAATCTTATCTGATCTACACTATATGGACAAAAGTACTGAACTGACCAGACCTGTTATTCGGGTGTTCCAATCAGGCCCCTTATTCCCAGTGAAGTGCAATCTTAATGCCTGAGCATACCAAGACATCTTGGACAATACTATGCTTCAAACTCTGTGGCAACAGTTAGGGGAAGGCTCTTTTTTATTTCAAAATGACTGTACCACTGTGCCCAATACAAGGACCACATGTAAAAGACATGGTTTGTTTTGATGAGTTCGGTGTGGAAGTAATAACCTTAACCCCATTGAGAACCTTTGGGATGAACTGGAATAAAGATTGAGAGCCAGGCCCTCTCGTCCATCATCAGCATCTGACCTCATAAATGCTCTACAAAACGAATGAAACAAAGACCCACAGAAACACTCCAAAATCTTGTGGACAGCTTTCCAAGAAAAGTGGAAGTTGTTATCGCGGCAAAAGGGCGACCACATATGTCATTAGGATGATCCTGTTTTGCATGATTAACACTGCACAGTCTCTGTGACTATATAAATTTTGAAATCAAATTTTTAAAACAGTGTCCAGCACACTGGCCATGAGGTGGGGATACACCAGGGTAGAATGCCATGCTATCACAAGGCATCTTGCACACCCATATTTACAAAATCCTTCTATGAACAATTAAATAATTTCTTCTTCAGCCATTCAGATGCCAGATGCCATTCAGATGCCGAGCTTAAGCTGCTTAACAAATTACTTCACATTTGCCTTAAGATTATTCTTATATAAAGTGGAGGTCATTTTTGTGTTGGTGAATGCAAGTTTCTCAGGTCCTGTGGCTGCTAAACAAACCCCCTCCAATGTCTCAGTCTCCCTCACTCTCAGCACTGGAGCCCCCCAGGGTTGTGTTCTGAGCCCCCTGCTGTACTTTTTGTACACCTATGACTGCGTAGCCACTACGAACTCCACCACCATCATTAAGTTTGCTGGTGACACGGTAGTGGTGGGCCTGATCTCTGACAACGATGAGACGGCCTACCTGGAGGAGATTAGAAATCTGCAGAACTGGTGCCAGAGGAACAATCTCCTCCTGAACGTCAGCAAGACAAAGGAGTTGATAGTGGACTTTAGTACTAAGCAGGAGAGGAACTACCAGACCCCCATCATCAACGAGAGATCAGTGGAGAGAGTGGACAGCTTCCGATACCTCGGTGTTCACATCACGCAGGACCTGTCATGGTCCTGTCATATCAACACTGTGGTGAAAAAGGCCCGGCAGCGTCTCTACCACCTCAGACGCCTGAGAGACTTTAGACTGCCCTCTAAGGTGCTTGTGAACTACTCCTGCACCATAGAGAGCATCCTGACTGGAAACATCTCAACCTGGTTCAGGAACAGCACCATGCAGGCGAGCCCTACAGAGGGTGGTTCGATCAGCTGAACGTATCATCTGTACCAAGCTTCCTGACCTTCAGACGATCTACAACAAGCGGTGCTGGACCAAGGCCAGGAAGATAGTGAAAGACCTCAGCCATCCTAGCAATGGACTGTTCTCTCTGTTGCGGTCAGGAAAGCGCTTCCGCTCCCTGAAGGCCAATACAGAGAGACTGAGGAGGAGCTTCTTCCGGCAGGCTTTACGAGCTCTCAATCACAACACCACATAGGACCTAACACTCACACACTTGCACACTTTGCACACCTCAGGACTGCAAAACTTTAACTTACTTTTTACCAGGACGCACAATCCGTTTACACATGGAACATTTGCACACTTTGCACACTGTAAACTTGAACTGCAGCCTTGAACATTATCCTGTCAATAACTGAACACTACATCCCGGACTGCACTACATTACATTTCTATTATAAATATAATACTTACTATATACATAACTTACTTACACTTACTAGATACATTTTTCTATTTTTATTAGATATTCTTTAACTTCTTTATATTTATCTTATTCTAATATTTTATTTTCATTTTTATTCTTATTCTTATTGCTGTATATTATGTAAATAAGTGTTCTTTATTTTTAAATCTCATTTTCTTTTTTTGTTGTAATATTGTAGGTCGACAGCAGTCGTATAAGCATTTCACTTCATATCATATTGTGTATGACTGTGTATGTGACAAATAAAATTTGAATTTGAATTTGGATATTAATCATTTTTGATGCCTATAGTTGTAATGATCTGTCTGCACACAGAGATGCCTAAAGACAAAATTGGTATAATAGTGGTGCTTCTTAAGAGTTGCAAAAATTTCAATATTGTAATGTCTGCTTTAGTAATGAGTCATATTAATTTTTCCATCTTAGGGGGTCAACAAAGATTACTCATAAGTGTGGAAAACACACGTTCTGAAAATTTGCAAGGTTTGCAATTTTGTAACAGAATCAGTGCTTCGTTTCTTTTTGTTATTCTTTAACTGTTGGAATTTAATGGTATTATAATCCCTTTGCTTTCTTACTCAGGTATTATTCTTTTTATTTCCAGGGATGCTATTTTATAATATAATGCACTGGCCCCCCCTGACTGGACAACTTTTGTTCTCCAGGACACTTTCCTTTTTTTTTCTTTATTTTTTTTATTATGGCCACAGTCATTTAAAAAAAAGAAAAAGAAAAAGTAATTACTATTCAGTGTTTCCGTTTATATTGACTACTAAATGTATTAAAATGGAAAATGAGCATGGAATTTAATCACTGGCATTTCAGATAGCTTAAAATTTATATAAAATTTGCATTTAATTTTAATGAAGGTAAAGTCTTCTTTTGATTAAATTATGAAGCATATGACACACTTTATTCTGTTCAAAATCAATCAAGGTTTATTAGCAATATCAATAATCTCAGATACAGACACCCATAGACACATCAAGTGCAATTAACAAGCATTAGAGACTCAGGGATTTATAAAGTAAAGGGCCTTCCTTACATCATGTTTCTAGGAAGGATGAAAAAATCTTCATCATGACATGGCTTCACACAAAGAGGAAAAACAACAGTACTAGAGACAACTCATACATTAATGTCACCTTCAGCTGAGAATAATAATAAAAAAAAGAAATAATGCATCTGTCTATAGCAATTTTCCTTCACTGACACACATTTGACATTTTGTTCATAACTGAGAACATGTGAGAGAGGTTGCAAGTCAGACCAGACCTCAATGATTATGACAATTTTAATATTTATGCATAAAAGGACCTTTTGGCATGTTCATCTGTGGGTGTTTATGAGTCATATGGTTCATGTTTGTTAGGTGAAAAACAGAAGACATATACAGGCCTGGAAGGAAGACGTCACCTTTTAAGTAAACCAGGACAAGAAATAACAATTGTTTTATCAGAAAACAAAGCATAAAACCATATGAATACAGCTGCTACAAACTTCAATGATAATAGAAGAGAAAGAAAGAATGTGAGAAGGATACTTTCTGTGGTGGTGTTCTCAGTATCAGCATCTGAAAGGTTAATAAGTAAATAATAATAATAATAATAATAATAATAATAATAATAATAATAATAATAATGAATGTCCTAAATTGCAATCTGTGGGGTTCAAATACCCTTGGATTGTAAGCAGTGCCCTACTTGTCCACTTGTTGCACATTTATAAAAACATATACTAGTTACACAATTAAAGAAAGGGATTACAAGTATGTTCCTTATCATGTTTTGTGAGTGTAACACTATGCAAAACAGGTCAAATGTCTACTGATTGGCTGACAGTGGTCTTGTTTTATTTTTAACCCAGTTACCATGGAGATACAGTACACCAAATTTCAAGTGATTTACTTTCATCAGAATCAAATCTTGACCAAAACGTTGTTTTGTTTAATTTTTTTGTTTAAATTTATTAAATATGCCATGAATTACATGACCGCACAAAGGTCTATTTTGCACATGCAAATAAATGCTGAGCAAAGTTGGTGTCAAAAAAAGTTTCTATATTAAAAAATATATATACCATAGAAAGCAGTAAACAGTAATAAATGAAAAAAAGTCAATATCTGGTTACCTTTAAAAAAATATAAATAAATAAATACAGCCTCAGGGACAATTTGTGCAGTTTTTAAAGGAAATTAATGACTTAGTTTTGCTGAACGTACTGCCGAACCAGCAACAGTCCTTCTGAGGACTTTGTCGCACCTGCCTCTTTTTTATGGATGCAAACTCCAGAATATATATATAAACTGGGAATGACTGTCAGATGATTTTTTAAAAATATATTGTTTAGAAATGCTTGGACTAGTTTGCAAAAAAAAGTAGGCTTCACATATTATGCAAATATACTCAAAATCTAAGTAAGCAAGGCTCAATTACATTTTCGTAGTTTTATTTGGCATAACCAGGAAAAACAAAATATTTTTTTCATATGGGCAAAAATATAAAACCTTGCACTAGTGCAACCATCAGACCAGTTGTAAATAAAGAGGAAGTACTAGGTAGTGACCATGATTAATGTTGGTATGACTTATGGTTTTACTATGTACACACAGACAGACAAACAAACAAACAAACAAACAAAAACCCTCACGCAAAGCAACATAGTTTCAGCACTTTCTGTACTTAGATGCCTAATACGACTAATATTTTACTAGTACTACTACTATATATTAGTTACTATAATAATAACAATAATCATACACAATAACATATGACTTACCAGTAGTATTTTCAGCATTATCTGTGGTACTGAGGATGGTCATAACTGTAGTCACTTCCTCTTGGACAATGATGCTTGTGCCGTTTGCATAATGCTGCAGTATTTTCTGGTCAATCCGGTAGATGAAATTGCAGAAGTACCTGCCAGTGTCATTTAGCTTGAGCATGGTCACTGACAAGCTTGCACTTTGTTGATTTCTATTAGTGTTCTCATGCAACCTTCCTCTGAGCTGAGAAAGGTTTACGACTTCATGTAGTTTTCCACCAACACCTTCCCTGTACCATTCTACATGGAATTTAGAAATGTTCTCTCCTCCATTTCCACGGATGTGACATGACAGGGTAACATTTTCTCCCTCTGTGAGATGTACAATGGTTGGCTGCTGTTCCACACATATGTGACCACTGACAAAGGCTAGAGTTGGGCACATAGAGCATGAATTCACATCTAATATTTAAGATTGCATATTTTCATCATTTCTCATTGCAAAAACAAGCTTTATATTAGAAGCTGGCTGTCGTTATTATCCCCCATTTGCCAAAAAAAGACCCTTTTAGAGAAAAGTGACTCCAACCTTACTTTACCATTCATATGCCAACTTTTATTTATTTATTTATTTTTTTTTACATATAGTAAAATTTCCTTTTTCTAGATAATTATTTTCTATGAATATCAATGTTTCACATGTGTTGTTCCCCAGACAATCTTTTTATAGTTATGAGTTTTTTTTCGCATGTGTAATGCGGATACATCGTTCATATATTCACAGAATTACAAATGAAATTTATGTGATTTTTTTTCATAAATACACATATGTACGTTATAATATAGCCATACAGATTACCTGAAAGATGAATTACAGCAAAAAGGAACTCATTAGGTAGCATCTCTCCCTAAGTAAAAGAAAAGACAATATTTTCCGAATTATCAAATCATAAAACATCATTGCCATAAACATTACTTCTTGGTGTATAAGCAGAAATGGGAACCACACATTTGTGTTAATTCCACAAATGCATCCAGACTGAAATAAAGTGACTGTAAACACAAGAGCAACTTGCAGATAATACAATACAGGCCCTGTTTACAATCAGACTTTACATCGATTATCAGATAAGCTTCTGATACTTTCATTTTGATCGCGTGTGATTTGACTTTTTTGTGCATATTGAATATTGAAAAGAGCAGTCTAAGTGCTGAAATTTTTTAAAACAAAAGTAGGCTAGAAAATGTTATTTCAGTAAAAACTTCAGTTAAATTTCAAATCAAAAGGTTGTTCAGTTGTTCTTCTGAGTCACTTTTTGACAAACATCTTTGAGCAATATTTTATCAGAGAAAGCAAAGCCGGATGTGGCCTTTTCTTCTGACTGTGAATACTGTACATTTGGTATAGCTTAATCGTGATCACACAAACATGCCAAGTGCAGTGTGTGTCCAGTGTACCTGCCGTACACCGAAACAATCAGCTTGACAAAATGTGCGTTTTAAAATCCAGTTGCTGTGATATACTGTGTATTTAATTCAAGTTGTATGTACATATGTCTAGTTTAAAATCATGACTTACCTATTTTCCCTCCAAAAACAGAGCTTTTTGTTGCAAACCGTTATCTGCCTATTTAAAGCCTGTGCTTTGAGGGAGCAAATGTCACATATGATGGGGGCTTTTACACCTCTGTGAAACCAAGATACCGTTTCCTTCTTGAGCTGCATATAACAAATCTGTCACACTGTTGCGCAACCTATAAAGAACGAGAAATGTGTGATCTCAGGGATGATCACATAATCAGTATTTACATATAGTGAGCAGGTTCAGCTGTGTATGATCAGAAATTTTAAAGTTTTACAGTTTTTCTTTTTCACTTTTACACTATCAAGCACTTCCTGAGTGTTTCATAACTCATGTGGTTATGGAGAAACAGGAAGTTTACAGCAAAAAGAGACAGAAAAACCTTGTCAAGTAAATCTTGCAATATACAGGACTTGTGGCTGCCCAGCTTTAGACCTCTCTTCTCTTCAGTGTGAGTTTCCTCTTTTTAACCTTACATAAAATACATATTTACAAAAGTGTGACTTATTAAAACATTTAGGCATGTACTTTTAAAAGGTTTAAAGGTTTAAATATTTAATGAGGAATATAAAGTGTTCTATAATTTTTTAAGTATTTGAAACAGTCCACTTTCAGATTTCCTTGAAATTATTTTGTGTTACTCACTGGGTCTTTACCAATTAATTGTCTTTAGATGGAAGTTCCACTGTGGATAAGAATAATTAGTATATTCTGCATGTTCTGCAAGTGCACTAGTTCTACAGGTAAGAAATTTTAAAACAACAAGTAAACAAGTAACTAACAAGTAAAAAATTAATCACACTATTGTATAATGTGGCCATACTCAAAGCAATGTTAATGTCCAAAAATGTCTTTCCTATAATTGAAATGTTATATGTTTTATTTTTCTTATATCACAACAATTTGCTAGTTGCTCCATCAGGTAATCCTTTTTTTTATTTTTTATTTTTACAATTAATAACATTTAAAAAATGTATCCTGCAATGTATGTGTCAGAAAATAGGAAGCTGTATTTTGCTTATATTTTATCCTGAAGAATCAGAATAACCCTATTACCATTCTAATAGCTAAAGGTTAATACTGCAAATATTAATTTCTTAGAAACACTGACATGACAACACTCAAAAATAAATCGTTTCTTAAAAATGCAATTTCCTTACAAATATTTCTGAACAAATTTTATGGAAGGCATACTTAGTCACATGACTTGAGATTTCTACAAAGCAATTTTAATAAAAGTAAAGTTTGAGAAATAGCAATCATATGATTTTTACCTATTAAAAGCCTACCAAAATAACAAGAATTTAATTTTTATATGCCTGTGCTTTCTGTACTTATTTTATACCTTTAACATTATAAAAAAAGGTTATTGGTGTCTTATTTTATGTACAGTAGTACACTCATCATGAACATGAATGTCATGACAATACTGGGCTTCCAATCATTTTTGAAGTGGTTGTCTGGGGCAGATCAATTGTACAGCATAAAACTGTACAATTTGGTGTACCAATATTAATTCATTTTAAGATTTCTTCCATCAAAACAGGGTCAAAATGATACATACAGGCAGACAGACATAAACCATTTCCAACATTTACCTTTAGCAGACATTTTTAGGTGCCATTAACAAGCTTCTGGCAATATTTCTATTCAAATAGTTCTATTTGACTACTCTTTGTGGCAGAATTGGTGGAGTGCAATTCAATTTGTTGGTTTTCTGGCCCTGACCCTGTGTTTTTAAGCATGGTTGAAAAAAAAAAATTCTAGCTCCAAAAGATTATGCTTTATAAACCATTTTTTAAAATGATCTTTTATGAAAAATTAGCTGATTAGCTAGTTGTGCTAAAGAATCCTGATTCTGAGTCATTCACCTCCATTATTTCATGAATTCTGACTCGCCATTTCGAGCTATTTAGCATCACTGAATTAATCATTTTAATAAGTGGGTTTATGTATAATTTAAAAGCTGTGGATATCAGAAAACCCATTTAAATCCACTTGTTTAACTTTACAATCTTTCTTCTCTTGTGTCTATTTTGATAAACATGCTAATATATTATCAGATATGCTGAAAATTCTTCTAATCCCGCCTTGTTATGTATATAGTTTCCAGTAATGCTACTGCTGAGACAACGACATCTCAAGGTTAGTGTGATCATATATCTATCGGTTTACATCATTACAACAGATGAACATTTTTGTTTCAGTTTTCTGGAAATCATAGCATCATAGGGCAAAGGCCATCTATCAAACAATAATAAACATTTATCAAAAATAATGAAGTAATGTTTTATGTTTCTTTTTTACAGAAGGCACTATAAAAACAACACAAGGTCTGTTATTATGTATCTAAGAGCATCAAAGTATCAGTTGAATCAGCTGAAGTCACAATGCACCACCCAAAAGAAAAAAAAAGGGAAGTTGATGTTTGATAATAGATTAATAGTGTTAGAATAATTAGTAATAACTCAATAAGCAAAAAACAATATTTATATTCATTTGAATTTAAAAATGTACATAACCAGGGCTGGTTTATTATGTAAAAAGTAAATGTGAGACACCTGGGCATGACTGAATATGCTGTGTATACTGTAGGCCAATAATACTTGAGTTATTTAGTGTGAGAAGGCAAAATAAAAGAGCTTGTAGTACATGAAGATATGTCTTCTAAAAGTATGGACTTATGTGGCAATGAATCCAAGACTGTGCTTTTTGTTTAGAAAAGAACTGTATGTTTGACACTGATGCAGCTTACTGATGCCTGTCTGCAGGTTATTGTGTATCATGGAGGTGACTCAATCAGGGTCAAACTGTACATTTCATACAGATGTGGTCAGCACCAAGAGACTAATAAACCTTGATAAATTAATGTTAAAAAAAAACAAACAACCCCCCAAAAAAACAAAAAAAAAAAAACAGATGCATGTCAGATTCATGTCTCTGTGAGGTTAGAAGACCCACCACGGATAGCGTTCCATTCACATGCAAGATTTATGTATATTATTCTATTCAGATGTAAGTAAATGCTAATTGTGCATTTCCTTACAAAGCGGTGATGTGTTGATGCATGTCTGTGTCCAACAGAACAAGAAGGGCTTGACTAAAGAAACAAAAAATGTTCCCAATATTTTCACATAAATATTCCTACTGTATATGAATTACTTATATAGGCTAATATCAGCAGCGTTCAGTTGCTTTTTTAAAGCAGCCAAAATGGAATAATCAATAATAGTAGCCCATAAAAACAGCAAAACACAAATATATATATATATATATATATATATATATATATATATATATATATATATATACTCGCTAAATAAACGCCGCCTTTTATCAAGTGAAAGAGTGTGCTGATGTGAGCAGCACCAATGTGGTTGCGAATATGTCTTTTAGCAAATGTAAAATGTTTGCGTGAACCTGCGGTGTACACTTTCACTTTGCAGAGTGCAAGACATTAACCTAAATTATGTCACAGTTAATTCTGACAAAGTAATCTGATTGGACAACCTTACCAGTGGTGATAATGGATGGTAACAAATTGATTCATTCAACATTGACCAAATGCATCCATCACTGAACAAACGGACAGGATGTTTAACTATATGTCACTCCACCTAACATGTTTTGTACAATCGTTAATTACAATAACTGTTGGTCACAGCATGGATGAACGTAGATTGTCACTACCACAATGTTGAATCCCAAATCCCTCTATAACCCCTAATCAAGGGCACTACTTGGTGAGTGGAATAAGGGATTGTACACCCTACTGCATTAGTTTTCTATTTAAAGCTATTTGGGATTCACCCACAAGAACTGAGAAGTTAATGGAGCTGATATTCTAAAGCAAAATAAAGATAAACTTGTGAGTTTCATAGGATTGTCCAAAAGTGATGGGAAGTTTGAATAATTTTAGTGGTTCTTTGAATCTCGTTCATCAAAATAAACAAATCTTTTTTGAGTCATTTAGTTCATTTTGTTATTTTCTTCAGAAATAAAATAAAATGTTACATTTTCAATAAACAGACCCCCAACACGTTTACATACACAAATTTTGGCTAAGGACATATTATAAACAGAATGAGCAGCTCACCTCTTAAATCTTCTGATCCAAGTCGTTTGTTTTTTTTTCATGTATTGCACGTGATCCCCATAGACTATTTTGCGTCTATGGGGGTCACGTGACAAAAGAATGAACGACTAGGACTAGTAGATTCATTGAGAAAAACCGTTCAATTCTGTTTTCTGTGTACTGCACTACATAGCGTCTCTGGGAGTCACGTGACGAAAGAACGAACGATTTGGACCGAAAGACTTAATGGTAACTACTAATTTCTGTTTCCTGTACATAACCTATGGAGATTTCGAGATGTTTTGCGCATGCACGAATGAACGAATCACTCTCCGAGGCTACCTGTTCTTCTGAGTCACGTTAAAGACTCTTCAAAAAGAATGAATCGTTCATAAACGACCCATCACTACTGTCCGCCACCATCGTGGTTTATTCTCCTCACCTTTTGGCCACATAATACCGAAAAGAATTTAAAACTACATTCAATTCTGTTAATTACACTCCATGTTAGTTTCTAACTGTCAGTCACCAGCTCTGCCAATCTCTGAAGCATATGTATTGGTAAAGAAAAATAGCAGGTTATATAAAGAAACAAGTCATAATCTGCAGATAATAGATGGTATTTGTGAAACTGTTGTATAAAAGCAATATCACACTTGAGGATTCTGAATATCAGCATGGCTGTGATGCCTTTGGCATTCGGGCTGCAGCCTTGTGCCTATGACCAGATCACATTATTCAGCACAACAACACAACCTAAAGTGAGATCTTGCTTCATTTAAATTTTGCCTTAAATGGCTGAGGAAAACCTTAACCTGTCTTTCTTACGAAAACTTAAATTATATACCGATATGCAAAATATTCCAGTAAGAGCTGTAACACTGTAAAATATGGTTATTTATGTGCATTTTGTGTTTATATTTTTGTTGAACAGTGGGGATGATCATTAGCATCTGTATAACCCTCATTGTGCTAGCAGTTATTACCATTACAGTGCTGGTCTTAATCTACAGACGAAAAAGGTTGGTTTTATCTGATCAGATTTGTGCATTTTAATTTGATAATTAATAAATTTTATAAACTAACTAACTAACTGACTACATGTTTACCTCAGTGAGAGAAGTGTGATTACAGTATGTCTTCAGATACAGGATATAATATTTCACAATGCAAATGAATGCAGAACTTTGTAGTACTTTTAACTATTTTTTTTTAAATATTATTACTGACTAGGAATATTAAAAGGAAACCATAAATAAACAAATTGGTGTTTATATATATTTTTCAAATGTTACAGTTATAAATTTTTTTGTTACTGAATGATTTACACGACTAATTTTCTGGATGTTTTTCATATCTTTTTAATAATATTCTTAAAATATTTTCTGTTATAGAAAGCTTTCCACAAAATGTGTGCATAATATAAGATTTCTCACACATTGTGTGAGCAACATTTTGAAAACATTTAGATTCCAAACTGTTCATAACCAGCCATTTTTCAGAAAATCTAAATATTATTTTTGCAAGGTTATAACTGAACTTTATATTCATAATCAAATGTTTATCAGACCTTATCTCTTACCTGGGAAAGGACAAAAACGAATGAACAAATGGGTATTTACAGACCTTTAAATTTACTTGTAGGGGAGGACAGCTTATACAACAGGAGTCAGTCTACTATGGAAATTCTGATGTTTTTCGTTCAATGGAACGTAATGGGTAAGACAATGCTTTGATACAGTATGTGTGTATATGAGTATATAGTATATAAGTATAACTGTGCAGATGGAGACTCTGGCCTTGTCTTCTAGCAATGTACTGATGACCACATCCCCAAAAACAAGAGCAAATCTCTGAACGCAGTGTAACTTCAGTTTGAAACTAGTGTTGAAACATAGTCCAGAGTTGCAACATCAATTCTTCGTGCAGTGTCACTTCTGTTTACATAACAGATCAAATCTGCCGTTTCTGCTACAACCTTCTTTCAAACTGTTCTAAATGTTAATACAAGGCGATATCAAGAAGTTCCGAGACTACTTTTGCCAACAGATGGCAGCACAAGGCTCACAGGGAGCACCGACCTTCTTAAGTCAGTGTGCTAAAAGACATCATTCTGTGTACATGGGGAGCTGTGCAGCTGTTTCTCTTGTAACCATGTGCGTTACCACGTCTGCTATTTCATCACAGATAGAAAGTTAGAACAAAGAGCAAACATGAAATTCTTTGAGAAACTGGGCAAATCTGCCACAGAGACGTTTGATGCTGGAGTTGTTCAAGATGTTCTGCGCTTCAAGAGAGAAAAAAACATCACTGAAAGTTGGCGAGAGATAAAGACGATCCTCAATGAGCTCAACCCCGAAAACCATTCTCCAACTTGTGCTGATGTATGTCAGAGAACAACCCACAATGGTGCTGCCCTTGTCAATATATCATATGGAACAGTCAAGGCATGTGCCATCTTCCTGCCAAGTTCATCTCCAGGCTTTTGACCCAGGAACAGTAGGAACATCATGATGAAATCCGCCAAGAACTCTGTCAGTGCACCGTGCATGACTCGTTCTTCATACCGAGTTCATTACCATGACAAAACTTGAGTGTACGGGTAGGACTCTGAGACCAAATATCTGTCTTCACAGTAAAGAGCCCATTGTCTTCACCACCCAAAAAGTAGAGGCAGGTTTGCAGCTCGACCAAGTGAGTGCTCATCGTCTTTTTAAACATTTGCGGCATTGTACTGTACAGTGTATCGAGAATTTATCCCCAGGGGCCAGGCCATCAATGGTGACTTTTACTGCCAGGTTTTAAGAAGTCTGAGGGAGGATGTACGAAGAAAGTGCCTTCATTTTTGGCATGCTAATCTTGAAACTTTATATACTTACCAGCACTTAAAAGATCAAATATAAGAATCATTACACTGCCATCTTTGCACAGGTATAAATCGTCAGAAAAGGCGAAGGATGATGACAAGCCAGAGCCACAGTTACCACCAAAAGAGGACCCAATTTACATCAATGTCCAGGTACTGTAGCTAATGTGAAGTAAAAAGATATATTTTAAAAATGAATCGATTCTAACTTAATACAATGTTATTTTATTCCATACATTACATCCAAGATGATTCAGTTATTTGTTCTGTTACTGCTTCCAATTCACCTGAACCAGGTATTTAATGCCTTTGATGGATTGGAAACTGAGGGTGAATAAGGATATGGGCTTATGTCATAAATACTTTATACTTACATTTGTGATGCTGATAAAAAAATATTATTATACAGTGCAACAAAATATGAAGTTAAAATTTAGATATTAAAATACAGTCGTGGCCAAAAGTTTTGAGAATTACATAAATATTGGAAATTGGAAAAGTTGCTGCTTAAGTCTTTATTATAGCAATTTGCATATACTCCAGAATGTTATGAAGAGTGATCAGATGAATTGCATAGTCCTTCTTTGCCATGAAAATTAAATTAATCCTGGAAAAAAACTTTCCACTGCATTTCATTGCTGTCATTAAAGGACCTGCTGAGATCATTTCAGTAATCGTCTTGTTAACTCAGGTGAGAATGTGGACGAGCACAAGGCTGGAGATGTCAGGCTGATTGGGTTAGAATGGCAGACTTGACATGTTAAAAGGAGGGTGATGCTTGAAATCATTGTTCTTTCATTGTTACCCATGGTGACCTGCAAAGAAACGCGTGCAGCCATCATTGCGTTGCATAAAAATGGCTTCACAGGCAAGGATATTGTGGCTACTAAGTACCTAAATCAACAATATATAGGATCATCAAGAACTTCAAGGAAAGAGGTTCAATTCTTGTTAAGAAGGCTTCAGGGCGTCCAAGAAAGTCCAGCAAGCGCTAGGATCGTCTCCTAAAGAGGATTCAGCTGCGGGATCGGAGTGCCACCAGTGCAGAGCTGCTCAGGAATGGCAGCAGGCAGGTGTGAGCGCATCTGCACACACAGTGAGGCGAAGACTTTTGGAAGATGGCCTGGTGTCAAGAAGGGCAGCAAAGAAGCCACTTCTCTCCAAAAAAAACATCAGGGACAGATTGATCTTCTGCAAAAAGTATGGCGAATGGACTGCTGAGGACTGGGGCAAAGTCATATT
>JAAGKR010000015.1:340759-490314 GCA_011419295.1 Clarias macrocephalus | reverse complement strand
CGAGCTAAGTTTTAAGCTAAGAGGAGAAGAGTTTAACTTGTTGTGTCCGCTGCACCTTGATACACTTACCGGTCCGGGCCCGATCGACCGGGAGAGACAAACACACACACGCAGGCATGATGTCTGAAGATCTCTAGTTTATTCTTAGCAAGGAGAGCAGATTTAAACGTTACTATGTCCTGAACATCAAAAGAACCAGACATTCACATGTCAGTGATAGAGAGAGCCGGAGACAGACAGGAGAGAGGAAACACATTTACATTCTCCTGATTAAACAAAAGGGTTCTAGCAGACAAGAGCCATGTGGATGTATATTCGTCTGGGTACAGGATATAGAAGGTGTTACCACAGAAGGCGTAAGGAAGCACAGTGAGGGGGCTGTTTCTTAAGGCACAGGAGCTGAACTGATTAGATTAAAATGTCTTACAATATTATAAAACCTTACATAGATATAATAGTATCTAATGGAACAATATTAAAATATTGGAGATTTACCTAAACACCATTCAGCTACTTCATTCCCAAATTTTTTGAAGTTTGAAAGATGGGCTTGAGCTTGCTCATGGGCTGATGCTTACCTGACTGATGATGTGGTGCTGATGGAGACTCCGGAAAATTCTCCTGCATTTTCTTTGTTGAGATTCTTGGTCTCCTGAAGTGGCATGCATCTTCACTGTCCGCTTATAATGAGAAATCTTTCAGAAAATCTTGTGAGAAACCTATCAGAAAAAAAACACAAGCTTATTAAAATAGTGGCAGGATGCTACTGTAACAAAGTATAGTAAACATGACATTTGAGAACTGCCTGCTGTATGCACACGAACTTCTCACTTACTTTAGCAATAAATGGACATCTCAACTCCTTGTTATTTAAGTTCTTTGTAAATAAACATGAATAAATAAGTACCCTGCTAAATGAACAAATGGAGCAGTGTGCACTATTTACAAGTGACAAAAAGTATTACATTTGGGAGATTATGTGATTACTTCTATCAGGAAACCCATGGGTAATTTATTGTTTATTGTTCATTTTATACTAAGAGTTTAAACAAACTCCATAACAATAATAATAATAACTAACAAGAATATATTTTTTCCAAAAATATTAAGTATTTTATATGAAATTGGAAAAATCAACTGTCACCACCCGTCAAGCTATAGCTCAGCCATGATCACATAAGCTGTTTCACGTCCCTATCATGCCCTTACCTACTTAAACTGAACTCTGTCACCGCATGTTGCCAGATTATTGAGTGCTCTCCTTAGCCCAATTTTCCATGCCTAGTATCTCGTTACAAACCACGCTTTGTTTTCTCGACCTCGCTCTTGCCTCACGTCTCGGATTTCCACGCTCACAGATTTTCACAAAATTTTTCGACCATTGAATGTGTTTAACGACTACATACTCGGCTTTGAACCGGCTTGCAACCGACCACGAGTGAAACTTGGAAATCAGCCACAACCTGTGCAGTTTCTCCTCGCTATCGCCAGCTCTCCGCACTTCCGCATTCCTGCACGAGCTACATAGCATACAAGGTGCTCTCGCCGGAACTCTCTGCGCAACCGCATTCCTGCACGAGCAACGGCGCATGCGAGGCTCTCTTGCCTGCTCTATGCGCTTCCGCATTCCTGCATGACTCATGCAGCACTCGGAGTTGTGACAACACTCTCTCTCAACCCACTCAGCTTTCCACTTGATGCTGCAAACACTGCCGTGCACAGTTTGTTATTAAAACCCCAGCGCATGCCGCCTAGACCACTTCAAGTCTTAGTTCTAAGCAGCACACATTAAAGTAAATTCCAAAGAGTCTCCTCACTGCGATTGGATCCATCACGCCCTCTAGTTAGCAATGACACAATAATCTGGCCAAGAATGGATCCAGCAGAGGCAGCTCACCTCAAGGGGTCATTAGAGAGTCAAGGAGACCCCCATAGGCACCCACCAGCAGGAAATATGGCAAAGCACAGAAACACTCCAACTATTACAGAAACTCTACGATCTCCGTCTACCCAGGTTCAGAACCAACCACCCCCTGCACCCATTCCTCGACCCCCCCCCCCCCCCCCCGGTGCTCTTTCCTAGCCTGGAGACCCGCCTCCCTGCCCCGCCCACCTATGATGAAGACCCAGCCACTTGTCGTCGCTCCTTTCTATCCCAGTGTTCCCTCCTCCTAGAACTACAGGCCACGTCTTTTCCCACAGAGCGATCAAAGGTCACCTACATCATCACCCTCCTTTCAGGAAAGGCGAGAGAGTGGGGAACAGCGTTATGGGATGATCAAGCCCCATGCTGTTTCACTTACAAGACCTTAACAGATGAGATGAGAAGGGTCTTCGATCGCTCCTCTACAGGTCATCAGGTGGCGAGTCAAATGCTTCTGCTACGTCAGGGAATTCGCTCTGTTTCTGATTACGCCATAGATTTCCGCACCCTCCCTCTTGTGGCTGGGATGAGAAGGCATTGTTTGACTGTTTTCTCCATGAACTCTCGGACCCGATTAAGGACGAGCTTGCGGCTCGGGAGCTTCCATCAGACCTCCAGGGGCTCATTGACCTAGCTACCCGCATTCATGGCCGTAAATGGGTATGACAAAACGAGCATCAGATCTGTCGTGAACCACGCACCTCGACACCAACCGTGGCCACCTCCGAGCCCCTCCCTGAACCCATGCAGATTGGTCGCAAACTAAACCTGATTACCCCTCGCATGCCCCCGTCACCTTACAGTTTTCAGGCAACCACACGGAGACCATTTCTCTTCTAACCATTCAAAATGCCCATGCACCCAGTTTAACCCACACATTGATTGGGTCAAAAAAAGGATCCTGGATTGCAGCCCCACCTGCCTCGCTTCATGTCTATGCTCCGCCCCTATGGGTCAAACCTTGCCCTCGCCACGAGAAGAAATCCCCGACCTAACCAAGGTACCCACAAAGTACCATGACCTAAACAGGTGTTCAGTAAGTCACGGGCCGTCTCCGTACCTCCACATCGCCCCTATGACTGTGCGATTGACCTCCTCCCCGGCACCTCTCCACCCAAGGGACGACTTTATTCCCTCTCTCGCCCGGAGAGAGAGGCCATAGAACAGTACATAAAGAAGTCACTTGCCGCAGGGATTATCCGCCCATCATCTTCACCAGCAGGGGCAGGGTTTTCTTCATAGAAAAGAAAGACAAATCCCTCAGACAATGTGTTGATTACAGCGGATTAAATGAGATCACTGTCAAAAACTGCTACCCCCTTCCTCTGATGTCGTCAGCCTTCGAACTCCTCCAAGACGCCTGTGTTTTCACCAAATTGGATCTGAGAAAAGCTTACCACTTTGTCAGGATACGGGAGGGCGATGAGTGGAAAACTGCTTTTAACACACCCACTGGCCATTATCTAGTGGTTCCTTTCAGATTAACCAATGCGCAGGCAGTATTTCAGGCCCTCATTAATGATGTCCTCAGGGATTTTCAATGTTTTTGTCTTTGCTTACCTGGACGACATTTTGATATTCTCATGCTCAATCAAGGAACACAAATCCCACGGTCGCCAGGTCCTACAACAGCTACTGGAAAATAAATTCTACATCAAGGCAGAGAAATGTGAATTTCATTGTTCATCCACATCTTTTTTGGGATATTGCATCTCCCCTGAGGGCATCCAGATGGACCCCACCAAGGTAAGGGTGGTCACTGACTGGCCAGTACCGTGATCAAGGCACGTACTTCAATGCTTCTTAGGGTTCGCCAACTTTTATCGTCGCTTCATTCGAAACTACAGCATGGTGGCGGCCCCACTTACAACCTTCACGTCATCTAAGATTCCATTCCAAGGGAACCCCCTGGCAGACAGACCTTTCAAGAATCTTCAACATCGCTTCACCACTGCTCTCATCCTTTTCTTCCCTGACCCTTCCCTCCAATTTCTTGTGTAAGTAGACGCATCCAAAACTGGAGTAGGCACCATCCTGTCTCAGAGATCCATGGAAGACAACAAACTTCAACCTTGCTCCTTCTTCTCCCGCAGACTCACACCTCCTGAACGCAACTACAATACTGAGGACCGTGAACTGTTGGTGGTCAAATTGGCACTCGAAGAATGGAGGAATTGGATGGAAGAGGGTCGACCGTCCCTTGCTTGTATGGACCGACCACATAAATCTGGAGTATCCAACAATGGCAAAAATACTCAACTCACGCCAGGCACGATGATCATTGTTCTTCTCCCGTTTTCAGTTCACGCTATCATATCGCCCCTGTTCCAAGAAGGCTAAACCTGATGCCCTCTCTCTGCAATTCTCCACTTCTCAGGACACACCCACGATGGAGAAAATCCTCCCTCCTCAATGCCTCGTGGCAACAACCCGGCTTAATGTGGAGCACCTTGTTCAGCAGACCCTCGAACGAGAACCAGGCCCAAGCATCGTCCCACCCGACAAGCTCTTCGTCCCGGCTTCTGTATGACCGCAGGTGTTAGACTGGGCCCACAGCTTCAGCCTGGCATGCCAATCTGGGGCAGCACGTACTCTCTTCCTCCAACAACGCTTCTGGTGGTCCACCATGAAGGAGGACGTCAAGAACTTTGTGGCCTCCTGTGACATCTGTGTCAGGAACAAGATTACTAACCGCCCTCCTGAGGGCCTCCTCAGACCTCTTCCTATTCCCCACCGCCCTTAGTCACACATCTCCATCGACTTCGTCACTGGCCTACCACCATCTCAGAACAATACCTGCATCCTACCCATTGTGGACTGCTTTTCTAAGTCAGCACATTTCATACCACTACCAAAGCTCCCGTCTGCAAAGGAAATGGCCAAACTGTTAAGCAACCACGTCTTCCGACTTCACGGACTCCCTGTCGACATCGTTTCGGACAGAGGTCCCCAGTTTTCTGCCCAGTTCTGGAAGGTCTTTTGCAACCTCGTCGGCGCCAATCCCAGTCTTTCTTCCAGATTCCATCCCCAAACTAATGGTCAAACGGAACGAATCAACCAGGAACTGGAAAAATCTTTAAGGTGTATGGCCTCTTGGAATCCATCCCCCTGGAGCCGCTTCCTACCCTGGGTCGAGTACGCACACAACTCGCTCCCTACCTCCTCCACAGGCATGTCCCCCTTCCACTGTTGTCTGGGCTATCATCCACCCCTCTTCCCGACCCAGGAAGAGGAGGTAGCCGTACCCTCGGCCCAAAACTTTATCCGTCGCTGCAAAAGAACATGGCAGCATGCCCGCAACCAATTATTACGGACCATAAGTTCAATTCAATCTATTTTATTATTTGTATAGCGCTTTTATCAATTGACATTGTCGCAAAGCAGCTTTACACAATCAAAAGAAGTAAGTTTGTATGAAATGTGACTGTGTATGAATCAAAATGATAAGATTGTCCCTGATGAGCAAGCAGAGGGCGACGGTGGCAAGGAAAAACTCCCTGAGATGGTAATAGGAATAAACCTTGAGAGGAACCAGACTCAACAGGTAACCCATCCTCATTTGGGTGATAATGGATAGCAGGGATTGATCAGCATAATACTGTGTAAGACTGGAAGTTCAGTATAACAGGAGATTAAATGTTTAAATTAATTGGAGTCCAGTTCGTTCCTGGAGGCTCAGGTAGACTGTAGGAAATTCCAGTCCTGAGCTATCGAACTACTGAAGTCACAGGTCCCCAGAGAACAGCTGTCTGCATCAGTCGAGGACAGGACAGTATTCGTGGAAACCATCCCTAGCCACCACGCGCATCCCAGGCAGACCACACGGGGCATCCATGCGACGAGACCTCCAAAAAAGGAGGACTCCAGGAGGGGTTAGACAGGTTCAGAGGGCAGAGGGGTCTGGATCACTGGCAACTCAGGAGCGACATGTATAGCTCGACAGAGAGACAGGGATCCTTGCTGGCCTTCGGAGCTGCCTTGTTCCAACACCACTTTTGGTGACAATGAAATGGCATTTTGTTTTTGTTGGGGGCAATGGTGTAGGACGTTATCACTTTAGTATCAATCGCTAGCTTCTGTTCATATTTCAAGATCAGCCAGCACCCCACATTTTGTTGCACCTTGCTCAGGCCTGTTTGATACACACTGTTTGATAGTAAGTTAGCCAGAAAAAGCTGCCAACTCTTCTGAGAAATTTATTAGAAAATAAACACAAGCTCATTAAAATGGTGACAGGATGCTACTGTAACAATGTATAGTAAACATGTAACATATTGTTCATTTTATACTATGAGTTTAAACTCAATAATAATAATAATAATAATACCTAACAAGAATATATATTTTTTTCCAAAAAGATATACATATGTATTTTATATGAAATTTGAAAAATCAAGAGCTTATTATTTTAGTCCATTTTCCTATTAAAGGATGGAAAATTTAAAGGTACAGTAAATGGCATGTTACGAACTAAAGACCAAATGACACTAAATGTCACAAAATGTATCTCGTGAAATAAAAAATATGTACACAAATAAGATTTTTCATACTGTCATAATTAAGACATCTGTTTTACCACACAATTAAAAAATAAATACATAAATAAAAATAAACAGTAATCTCTAACAGTAAATTGGTCTTATTTTTAATTGTTTGATTTCAATCAATGATGAGAAAAGGTAGTTTGTACCACACAAAGCATAATGTCTTTAATGTCTAAAATTTTTCATCTCTCAGACTATAAATCATTGGACTAAGACTATGTGGTACAAACAGAAAAACTATTAAATTTGAATATTTTATATTTCTAAGTGTCATTTCTTCAACTTTCCAATATGCCATTTATATATATTGGTAAAAAAAAAAAAAAAACTGCATCATGCACAGAAACAACTTAGAACCATGAAGCAAGGCAGTTCTCAGGCTCTTATTGGTTGATTTTTTTTGCTCAGAAGCAGCAGCTCTGGCTGCAATCAGTATTTTGATATAGGTGAATACAATGATGCTGACCATAATAATAAAAAGTATAACATAAATCGTAGCACGACCATGGGCCAGCCATTCTTTGACTAAGACGACCTCTGCATTACACACTTTAATAGGAGTACAGAGTAACAGTTGAGGCTGCTGCCAAATATTCTATAAAACTGAATGCAGGAATTATAGAACTGATACTTCATATGGTAACAAGCCCATATAATCTTATCTTGGTTGTGGAGATGTCAGCATGTCTCAAAGGCATGCATATAGCTACATATCGTTTCAGACACATGGCTACCAAAGTAAGAAGGGTACAGCACATTGAAAAATTCTGAATTAGAAAACTCAAAGAACAAATAACCATGTTATAACCAAGTTCTAACTGAAAGCAAGTCAGCTACCAATATGAAATCAGTGTCCAAAAAAAGTGTTTGTGCAAACAAAATATGTCTGGTTTCTTCTCTAAATACACCTTTTTTTTCAGAAATGTGAATACAGTGAATCTCAGATTGCGAGTAACGTGGTTTATGAGTGTTCCGCAAACCGAGCAAAGATTGTTTATAAATTTTTAATCGGAAATCGAGCAAGTATTAGTTTACGAGTGCCGAGTATCATGTATTATGCATGCAACTCTTATTTTGACACCGAGCGTCACTCTAGCGCTGTGGAATTCTTTCAGCGTCTCTTATGTGTGTGTGTGTGTGTGTGTGTGTGTGCGCGTAATTTGACACCGACACACACACACGCAAACACCCTGACACAAGCACAGACGCTCTATCGCCTTTTCACCCCCTCCCCAGCTTCACAAACACACAGAAACTCTGCTCTGTCGTGATTCTTTTAAAGGTAAGGTTAATTTTTTTTTTTTTTTTACTTTACAGCAGTGATTCCTTTAGTATGCTCTCATGCCAGTGTCAGAGAGATTTCTTTTTTTCCTGTTAAAACGGTGTTTACGGTGTGTGTGTGTGTGTGTGAAACTTAAAAAGCAAGGTGGGGAGAGGGAGGAAGAATGTTGCTGTGTAAAACGAGGCGAGGGAAGGGGCTAATACCACACACACACACAGCGCCTGCGTGCACCAACGGAAACACTTATCTGTTGGGATTTATTTGTACTTTTTTTAAAGGTAAAGTGCAGATTAATTTGTTTTATTTTAATTTTATAGATTGTATTAATTATTTTTATGTATTTAATTTTTGGGGCTGTGGAAAAAATAATTTGAGTTTTCATTATTTCTTGTGGGAAATTATGGTTTGATTTACGAGTGTTTTGGAACACGAGCCCACTTCCGGAATGAATTATGCTCGTGATCCAAGGTTCCACTGTATCATCAAGCAATTTATGTATAGGAAACTTCTAGCCAGGATCTGCAACAACAAAAACAACTCAGTCAAAAGCTTTGAAAAGTTGAATGACTAACTCGTGCTTATGTTTCTGTTCATTCCTACACTCTGAATATCTATAAGAAATAAATATTCACATGTAAAAATATTAAAGAATAATCCACCACACAACAAGAAAAATGTCCACTTGTGTACTGGTAGAGGGGTGCCATGAATTGTTGCAATGTGATATTTCTCATGTATTTATACTCTTATAAAGGTGAGGTATTATTAATGTTTAATCATGTTTTATCTTTGGATGACATTCTTGCCTTTATATTTATCTTATAATTTTCCTTACTTATTTATAAACATAGTGTCATTAAGCATTAAATATGAGTATACAAATTATGCCCATGAGGACCAATTTTGTTTATTGTTCAAAACTGAATTGATCACAATTCATGATTGATCATTTTTATTTCTGAAGAATATTTCTAACTTTACTTGTTTGTTTCGGTATTAAGTCTGAAGATATTTCTAGAGGCAAACATTAATTTATTCATTTATCCATCTTTTATGACTTCGCTTATTCGGTACAGGATTGTGGAGGGCCTGGAGCTTATACCAGGGTTTCAATTCATTGCCGACATTTCTTTGGAATACCTATTAATATGCATGCCTTTGTAAAGAAACGTGAGTTTTCCTGTCTCTTTTGAGTATGTTCAGACCTTTAAAAAGAACACACAACCTGTCTGCTTTTTGAGCATGTTTAGACCTCCACATAGCACACACAAGACCTTCAAAAAAGACCTATATGCTAGAAAAGAGCATCACACTATGATGTCATTCATTATTATATGCTGATCACACTGCATTGGGTTTATCCAGCTGTTTTTATAAGTCAGCATGGTACTGGGTCTTTGCCAATTTTTGCTTTAATACTTCTCAATACTTTGTATTGCAGATGACCAGTTTCCTCATGTGATTGCATCCGGCCTTGTAAGCTGTTTTCTTGTCCTTGCTGGCCTTCGGAACTGCCTTGCTCCAAAACCACTTTTGTTGGCAATGAAATGGCTTCCAGGCATTCTTTTTGTTCAGAGCAATGGTGTGGGATGGTATAACTTTAGTATCAATCGCTAGTTTCTGTTCATATTTCCGCATCAGCCAGCACCAAACATTTTGTTGCACGTTGCTCAGACCTGTTTGATACACACTATTTGATAATATGTTTAAGACAAGTGGCAGTCTTTTTTATTATTATGCTTGGCTTAGTAAGTTAGCCAGAAGAAGCTGCCAAGGAAGTATAAAAAAATAAAAAACACTGAATTCCTAATCCTACCACCATTTTCCCTCCTTAATACCAGGGGGCTACAAGTAAATACAAGATCATCATGTTAAAAATTGTTTATACTAGAAGGATAAATGTATAACAATTTAAATAAAATGAAGCCATTTATACAGTTTTAATAAAGAGAAATCTTTCAGAAAATTGTGTGAGCAACCTATCAGAAAATAAACACAAGCTCACTAAAATAGTGGCAGGATGCTATTGTAACAAAGTATAGAAAATGTGACATTTGAGAATTGCCTGCAGTACAGTATGCACACTAACTTCTCACTTACTGTAGCAATGAATGGAAATCGCAACTCCTTGTTACTTAGGTTCTTTGTGAATAAACAAGAATGAATAAGTACCATGCTAAACGAACAAATGGAGCAGTGTGCACCATTTACGAGTGACAAAAAGCATTTGGAGATTTTGTAATTACTTCTATCAGGAAACCCATGGGCCATTTAATGTTTATTGTTAATTTTATACTAAGAGTTTAAACAAACTCAACAATAATAATAATAATAATAATAATAATAACTAACAAGAATATTTTTTCCAAAAATATTACGTATTTTATATGAAATTTGAAAAATCAAGATCTTATAATTTTAGTCCATTTTCCTATTAAAGGATGGAAAATTTAAAGGTACTGTAAATGGCATGTTATGAACTAAAGACCAAATGACACTAAATTTCCTTTTATACAGTATCTCATGAAATCAAAAATATGTACACAAATAAGGATTTCTCATACTGTCATAATTAATCTGTTTTACCACACAATTTTAAAAAATAATCCCAAACAGTAATCTCTGATTTTGGTATGTCCAGTGGTCTGTTTAAATTGGTCTTACTTTTAATTGTTTGATTTCATTTAATGTTGAGAAAAGGTAGTTTGTACCGCACAAAGCATAATGCTTTAAAACATAGAAAAATTTTTCATCTCTTAGACCATAAATCAATGGACTAAGACTACGTGGTACAAACACGAAAACAATTAAATTGGAATATTTTATATTTCTAAGAGTCATTTCTTCAACCTTCCAATATGCCATTTCTATATATGGGTTAAAAAACCGCATCATGCACAAGAATAGCTGAGCACCATGAAGCAGCACAGTTCTCAGACTCTTCGTCGATTGCTTTTTCTCAGAAGAAGCAGATTTGGCTGCAATCATTATTTTGATATAGGTAAATACAATAACACTGACCATCAAAATGAAAAGGATAACATAAGTTGCAGCACGACCATGGGCCAGCCATTCTTTGACTGAAACAATCTCTATATTACACACTTCATAGGAGTACAGAGTAGCAGATGGGGCTGTTGCCCAAAATCCTATAAAGCTGAATGCTGGAATTATAGAACTGATAGTCCATATAATAACAAGACCATATAATCTTGTCTTGCTTGTAGAGATGTCAGCATGTCTCAAAGGCATGCATATAGCTACATAGCGTTCCAGACACATGGCTACCAAAGTCAGAGGTGTACAGCAGGTGAAAAAATTCAGAATTAGAATAATGAAAGAACAAATAACCATGTTCACAGGGTACTGTAAAAAAGTCCCAACTGAAATCACATCCGATAGCAGTATGAAAGCAGTGTCCACGAAAAGTGTTTGTGCAAACAAAATATATCTAGTTTCTTCTCGAAATACATCTTTTTTCAGAAATGTGAATATCATCAAGCAATTTATGTAAAGGAAACTCCCAACCAGGATCTGCAACAACAGCAACTTCTCATTCAAAGGTTTTGAAAAGTTCAATGACAAATTAGTGCTTGCATTACTGTTCATTCCTGCACTCTGCGTGTCTCTAAAAATCAATATTTACATTTAAAATATTAAAGAATAATGCACCACACAAGAAAAAATATTCAATTGTGTAGTGGCAGAGGGCAGTGGGGATCCATGAATTGTTGCAGTGTAATATTTCTCATGTATTTATACGGTTCCAGAAGTGACAATTAACACTTTCGTTGCTGTTAGTATTAATATTTAAAGCTTTTTCTTTGAATGACACACTTGACTTTGTATTTATTCCATAATTTCTTTTCACCTTCGTAGCAAAATACTGTCATTAAGTTTTAAATGTTATGTGTTCATAAAGAATGTACAAATTATGCCTCATGAGGTTTATTTATTGATCCATGTGTGATAATTTTTATTTCTGATGACAATTTCTTACTTTACTTGTTTGTTCAGGTATTAAGATACATCTAGAGGTAAACATGAGATTTTTAAAAATTGTTCATAATAATTCATGTGCGCATTATTTGTGAGGCCATTTTATTACAAATATCAGAGAATATGCCAAGTTATCATAAATGTTAATTTGTGATGTGACTGGTTCAGGAATTGTTTGGTGCTGGAGATCAGTGGAGTCAGGAATCGTTCAGAGCTGATCACACTTCACAGGGTTTGTCCAGCAATTTGTACAATTCAGCGTAGACCTGGGGTTTTGCCACTTTTTGCTTTAACACTGTCCTCAATGCTTTGTACTACAGATGATCAGCTTCCTAGTGTGATTGCATCCAGGCCTTTGATGCTGTTTTCATGTCCTTGCTGGACACCAGTCTTTTTTGTCAATGAAATGGCATCCAGGCTTTGTTTTTGTTGGGGGCAATGGTGCAGGATGGTATCACTTTAGCATCAATCGCTAGCTTCTGCTCATACTTCCAGATCAGCCAGCACACCCCACATTTTGTTGCACCTTACTCAGGCCTGTTTGATACACACTGTTTGATAATATGTCTAAAGCTCCGTTTACACTGTCAGTTAAATGTGACCCAATTCAGATTTTTCCTCATATGTGACACATATCGGATATTTTCTATGTCCGTGTAAACAGGAAAAAAACGCATACATTCCGATATTTCGAGATTGGTTTCAGGCCTCCTTCATATGTGGAAATAAATCAGATATGTGCGAATGTGATTGTCGTTTAAACAGACAGATCGGATTTTCTGAGGCATTGCGTTCTGTACGTCATTAAAACTGCGACTTTTTTGCAGTTTTTCGCCTATTCAAGCATATTTCGCCTTCGTCCATCTTGGCTAGTGTGTAGTGCAAGAACCTCACTTTAAGTATGCGCGATGTTTCAGATGGTATGGCAAGTGTAAAAACTTGAATCGGATATGGGTCATAGTTGAAAGGACGTGTAAACAGACGGTCAAAAAAATCAGATATAGGAAACAAATCAGAATTGAGCATCGAGATCTGCAGTGTAAATGGGGCTTAAGACAAGTGGCAGACTTTTTATAACAATTATGGTTGGATTAATGAGTTTGCCAGGAAAAGTTGCCAAGGAAGCATAAAAAAAAGCAGAGATTTCCTAATCCTACCACCATTTTCCCTCCTTAATACCAGGGGACTACAATTAAATACAAGATCTTCTTGTTAAAAATTGCTTGTACAGTGTGTAGTATAGAAGGATAAAATGTACAACAATTTATGTAAAATTATGTCATTTATACAATTTTAATAATGAGAAACCTTTTAGAAAATCTTGTGAGAAACCCATCAGAAAATAAACACAAACTCATAAAAAAAATGGCAGGATGCTACTGTAACAAAGTATAGTAAACATAACATTTGAGAATTGCCTGCAGTATGCAGTATAACTTACTGTAGCAATGAATGGAAATCTCAACTACTTGTTACTTAGGTTCTTTGTGAATGAATAACAATAAATTTGTGCCCTGCTAAACAAACAGTTGAGCAGTATGCACTATTTACAAGTGACAAAAAGAATTCAATTTCTTGGATTTCGTGATTTCTTCTATTAGGAAACCCATGGGCCATTTAAAGTTTATTGTTCTTTACACAAAGTACAAAATACTACTTCTACTAGTAATATAATAATAATAATAATAATAATAATAATAATAATAATAATAATAACTAACATTTATATTTTTTTCCAAAAAGTTGTGTGTTTTATATGAAATTGGAAAAATTAAGAGCTTATCATTTTTGTCCATTTTCCTATTAAAGCATGAACATTTTAAAGGTACTGAAAATTGCATGTAATGAACTAAAAACAAATGACACTAAATTCCTCTTATATCAAAAGAAATAAAAATACAGTATGTGCACAAATAAGGATTTCTCATACTGTCAATTTTAAGACATCTGTTTTACCATATAACTTAAAAAATAATCCCAAACAGTAAACAGATTTTTGTATGTCCTGTGGTCTGTTTAAATTGGTCTTATTTTCAATTGTTTGATTTCATTTAATGTTGAGAAAAGGTAGTTTGTACCGCACAAAGCATAATGCTTTAAAACATAGAAAAATTTTTCATCTCTTAGACCATAAATCAATGGACTAAGACTACGTGGTACAAACACGAAAACAATTAAATTGGAATATTTTATATTTCTAAGTGTCATTTCTTCAACCTTCCAGTATGCCATTTCTATATATGGGTTAAAAAACTGCATCATGCACAAAAACAATTGAGCACCATGAAGCAGCACAGTTCTCAGACTCTTCATCGATTGCTTTTTCTCAGAAGAAGCAGATTTGGCTACAATCATGATTTTGTTATAGGTAAATACAATAACACTGACCATCAAAATGAAAAGGATAACATAAGTTGCAGCACGACCATGGGCCAGCCATTCTTTGACTGAAACAATCTCTATATTACACACTTCATAGGAGTACAGAGTAGCAGATGGGGCTGTTGCCCAAAATCCTATAAAGCTGAATGCTGGAATTATAGAACTGATAGTCCATATAATAACAAGCCCATATAATCTTGTCTTGCTTGTAGAGATGTCAGCATGTCTCAAAGGCATGCATATAGCTACATAGCGTTCCAGACACATGGCTACCAAAGTCAGAGGTGTACAGCAGGTGAAAAAATTCAGAATTAGAATAATGAAAGAACAAATAACCATGTTCACAGGGTACTGTAAAAAAGTCCCAACTGAAACCACATCCGATAGCAGTATGAAAGCAGTATCCACGAAAAGTGTTTGTGCAAACAAAATATATCTAGTTTCTTCTCGAAATACATCTTTTTTCAGAAATGTGAATATCATCAAGCAATTTATGTAAAGGAAACTCCCAACCAGGATCTGCAACAACAACAACTTCTCATTCAAAGGTTTTGAAAAGTTCAATGACAAATTAGTGCTTGCATTACTGTTCATTCCTGCACTCTGCGTGTCTCTAAAAATCAATATTTACATTTAAAATATTAAAGAATAATGCACCACACAAGAAAAAATATTCAATTGTGTAGTGGCAGAGGGCAGTGGGGATCCATGAATTGTTGCAGTGTAATATTTCTCATGTATTTATATGGTTCCAGAAGTGACAATTAACACTTTCATTGCTGTTAGTATTAATATTTAAAGCTTTTTCTTTGAATGACACACTTGACTTTGTGTTTATTCCATAATTTCTTTTCACCTTCGTAGCAAAATACTGTCATTAAGTTTTAAATGTTATGTGTTCATAAAGAATGTACAAATTATGCCTCATGAGGTTAAATTTTTTCAAAGTATATTTATTGTTCATGATCCAATTCATGTGTGATAATTTTTATTTCTGATGACAATTTCTTACTTTACTTGTTTGTTCAGGTATTAAGATATATCTAGAGGTAAACATGAGATTTTTAAAAATTGTTCATAATAATTCATGTGCGCATTATTTGTGAGGCCATTTTATTACAAATATCAGAGAATATGCCAAGTTATCATAAATGTTAATTTGTGATGTGACTGGTTCAGGAATTGTTTGGTGCTGGAGATCAGTGGAGTCAGGAATCGTTCAGAGCTGATCACACTTCACAGGGTTTGTCCAGCAATTTGTACAATTCAGCGTAGACCTGGGGTTTTGCCACTTTTTGCTTTAACACTGTCCTCAATGCTTTGTACTACAGATGATCAGCTTCCTAGTGTGATTGCATCCAGGCCTTTGATGCTGTTTTCATGTCCTTGCTGGACACCAGTCTTTTTTGTCAATGAAATGGCATCCAGGCTTTGCTTTTGTTGGGGGCAATGGTGCAGGATGGTATCACTTTAGCATCAATCGCTACCTTCTGCTCATACTTCCAGATCAGCCAGCACACCCCACATTTTGTTGCACCTTACTCAGGCCTGTTTGATACACAATGTTTGATAATATGTCTAAAGCTCCATTTACACTGTCAGTTAAATGTGACCCAATTCAGATTTTTCCTCATATGTGACACGTATCGGATATTTTCTATGTCCGTGTAAACAGGAAAAAAACGCATACATTCCGATATTTCGAGATTGGTTTCAGGCCTCCTTCATATGTGGAAATAAATCAGATATAAATCGGTAGCCCGCACCTGTTGCAAGCCACCAGAGAGCAACCCCGACACGTCTCGCACCCAGACATTCCTTTTGAATGGTTGAGGACACAATAAATGAAGCATATGCGCAGGCTGCAATGATGGCCCTTTTCCTCCTTCTCCACTTCGCGAACTTTGCATATATTGCAGAGCTAGCATCAAGCATATTTCGCCTTCGTCCATCTTGGCTAGTGTGTAGTGCAAGAACCTCACTTTAAGTATGCGCGATGTTTCGGACGGTATGGCAAGTGTAAAGAACGTGTAAACAGACGGTCAAAAAAAATCTGATATAGGAAACAAATCAGAATTGAGCATCGAGATCTGCAGTGTAAATGGGGCTTAAGACAAGTGGCAGACTTTTTTATAACAATTATGGTTGGCTTAATGAGTTTGCCAGGAGAAGTTGCCAAGGAAGCATAAAAAAAGCAGAGATTTCCTAATCCTACCACCATTTTCCCTCCTTAATACCAGGGGACTACAATTAAATACAAGATCTTCTTGTTAAAAATTGCTTGTACAGTGTGTAGTATAGAAGGATAAAATGTACAACAATTTATGTAAAATTATGTAATTTATACAATTTTAACAATGAGAAACCTTTTAGAAAATCTTGTGAGAAACCCATCAGAAAATAAACACAAACTCATAAAAAAAATGGCAGGATGCTACTGTAACAAAGTATAGTAAACATAACATTTGAGAATTGCCTGCAGTATGCAGTATAACTTACTTTGGCAATGAATGGAAATCTCAACTACTTGTTACTTAGGTTCTTTGTGAATGAATAACAATAAATTTGTGCCCTGCTAAACAAACAGTTGAGCAGTATGCACTATTTACAAGTGACAAAAAGAATTCAATTTCTTGGATTTCGTGATTGCTTCTATTAGGAAACCCATGGGCCATTTAAAGTTTATTGTTCTTTACACAAAGTACAAAATACTACTACTACTAGTAATATAATAATAATAATAATAATAATAATAATAATAATAATAATAATAACTAACATGAATATTTTTTTCCAAAAAGTTGTGTGTTTTATATGAAATTGGAAAAATTAAGAGCTTATCATTTTTGTCCGTTTTCCTATTAAAGCATGAACATTTTAAAGGTACTGAAAATTGCATGTAATGAACTAAAAACAAATTACACTAAATTCCTCTTATATCAAATGAAATAAAAATACAGTATGTGCACAAATAAGGATTTCTCATACTGTCAATTTTAAGACATCTGTTTTACCATATAACTTACAAAAATCTGTTTACTGTTTGGGATTATTTTTTATGTCCTATGGTCTGTTTAAATTGGTCTCATTTTCAATTGTTTGATTTCATTTAATGTTGAGAAAAGGTAGTTTGTACCGCACAAAGCATAATGCTTTAAAACATAGAAAAATTTTTCATCTCTTAGACCATAAATCAATGGACTAAGACTACGTGGTACAAACACGAAAACAATTAAATTGGAATATTTTATATTTCTAAGTGTCATTTCTTCAACCTTCCAGTATGCCATTTCTATATATGGGTTAAAAAACTGCATCATGCACAAAAACAATTGAGCACCATGAAGCAGCACAGTTCTCAGACTCTTGGTCAATTTCTTTTTCTCAGAAGAAGCAGCTTTGGCTACAATCATTATTTTGATATAGGTAAATACAATAACACTGACCATCAAAATGAAAAGTATAACATAAGTTCCAGCACGACCATGGGCCAGCCATTCTTTGACTAACACAACCTCTCCATTACACACTTCATAGGAGTACAGAGAAGAAGGGGCTGCTGCCCAAAATCCTATAAAGCTGAATGCTGGAATTATAGAACTGATAGTCCATATAATAACAAGCCCATATAATCTTGTCTTGCTTGTAGAGATGTCAGCATGTCTCAAAGGCATGCATACAGCTACATAGCATTCCAGACACATGGCTACCAAAGTCAGAGGTGTACAGCAGGTGAAAAAATTCTGAATTAGAATAATGAAAGAACAAATAACCATGTTCACAGGGTACTGTAAAAAAGTCCCAACTGAAAGCAAGTCCGATACCAATATGAAAGCAGTGTCCACAAAAAGTGTTTGTGCAAACAAAATATATCTAGTTTCTTCTCGAAATACATCTTTTTTCAGAAATGTGAATATCATCAAGCAATTTATGTAAAGGAAACTCCCAACCAGGATCTGCAACAACAACAACTTCTCATTCAAAGACTTTGAAAAGTTCAATGACAAATTAGAGCTTGCATTACTGTTCATTCCTGCACTCTGCATGTCTAAAAAAAAAAATACATTTAATGGTAGAGGGCAGAGAGGATCCACGAATTGTTGCAGTATAATATTTCTCATGTATTTATATGGTTGTAGAGGTGACAATTAACACTTTCGTTGCTGTTAGTATTAATATTTAATGTTTTTTCTTTTAATGACTTACTTGCCTTTGTATTTATTTCATTATTCTTTCTCACTTTCCTAGCAACATACTGTCATTATGTTTTAAATACGTCATGTGTTCATGAAGAATATACAAATTATGTATTATAAGGTTTTATTTTTTTCAAGGTTTAACTATTGCTCATGACCCAATTTATGATTGATCATGTTTATTTTTGAAGACAATTTCTCACTTTACTTGTTTGTTCAGGTATTAAGATACATTGAGAAGTAAACATGAGATTTTCTAAAATAGTTTATAATAATTAATGTGGGCATTATTTGTGAGGTAATTTCATTAGGAATATCAGAGAATATGCCAAGTCTAAATGTTCTGACTGGTCCAGGAATTGTTTGGTGCTGGAAATCGGTGGGGTCAGAGCTGATCACACTTCACTGGGTTTGTCCAGCTGTTTGTACAGTTTAGCATAGTCCTGGGGCTTTGCCACTTTTACTTTAACACTGTCCTCAATGCTTTTTACTGAAGACAATCAGCTTCCTGGTGTGATTGCATCCAGGCCTTAATGCTGTCTTCAAGTCCTCAATGGCCTTTGGAACTGCTTTGCTCAAACACCAGGCTTTGTTTGTCAATAAAATGGCATCAAGTCTTTGTTTTTGTTGAAGGCAATGTTGTAGGATGGTATAATTTAAGCATCAATTGCTAGCTTCTACTCATACCAAAAGATTAAGCAGCATGCTTATACATTGTGATGGCTGGCCTACAGCCAGCGCACCCCACATTTTGTTGTTCCCTACTCAGACTTATTTCATACACACTGTTTGATAGTTTGTCTAAGACAAGTGCCAGAGCATTTTTTTATTATTACAGTTGGCTTAGTGAGTTCTCCAAGAGAAGTGTTAAAAGGAAACTTTAAAACTTTAGGAAGTAAATAAAATGCACTGATTTCCTAAATCCTGCCACCATTTTGCCTTTCTTACAATGAGAGGGCTATAAGTAACTACAAGACCTTCTTAAAAAAAAAAAAAAATTATACACACACACACACACACACACACACACACACACACACACACACACACACTGTATACTATGGAAGGATAAAAATGTGCAACAACTTATATAAATGATGCCATTTCTACAGTTTTAGTATAGAGAAATCTATGATAAAATAAAAAAATAAACACAATGTCATTAAAATAATGGCAGGATGCTACTGTAACAAAGTATTAATGTTAATTTGTAATCTGTCTGGTCCAGGAATTGTTTTGTTCTGCTGGAGATCGGTGGCATCAGAAATTGCTCAGAGCTGATCACACTCCACTGGGTTTGTCCAGCTGTTTGTACAAGTCAGCAAAATCCTGGGTCTAGTTTGAGAAAATAAATAAATAAATAAATAAAAATAACTAACAAGAATAAAAATCTTCCCCAAAATGTTATGTATTATATATGAAATTAGAAAAATTAAGAGTCTATCATTTTAGTCCATTTTCCTATTAAAGTATGGAAAATAGATAAGAGGTATTGCTCGATAATGTATACACAATAATGAAAATGGCATGTAATGAACTAATAATCGGATTTACACTAAAATCTTGTAATTTCCCATAAAACCAAACAAAATGTACACAAAGATTTCTCATACTGTCATGATTAAGACATCTGTTTTAAGAATACATTAAAAAAGAAAAAAGAAACAAACAGTAATCTCTGATTTTGGCAGGTCTGGTGGTCTGTTTAAATTGGTCTTATTTTCAATTGTTTGATTTCATTTAATGATGAGAAAATGTAGTTTGTACCGCACAAAGCATAATGTTTCAAAACATAGTAAAATTTTTCATCTCTCAGACCATAAATTAATGGACTAAGACTACGTGGTACAAACAAAAAAATAATTAAATTGGAATATTTTATATTTCTAAGTGTAATTTCTTCAACATTCCAATATGCCATTTCCATGTATGGGTTAAAAAACTGCATCATGCACAAAAACAATTGAGCACCATGAAGCAGCACAGTTCTCAGACTCTTGGTTGAGTTATTTTTCTCAGAAGCAGCAGCTCTGGCTGCAATCATTATTTTGATATAGGTGAATACAGTGACGCTGACCATCAAAATGAAAAGTATAACATATGTTGCAGCACAACCATGGGCCTGCCATTCATTGACCGAGAATATCTCTGCATTACAAACTTCATAGGAATACAGAGTAACAGTTGGGGCTGCTGCCCAAAATCCTATAAAACTGAATGCAGGAATTATAGAACTGATACTCCATATGGTAACAAGCCCATATAATCTTGTCTTGCTTGTAGAGATGTCAGCATGTCTCAAAGGCATGCATATAGCTACATAGCGTTCCAGACACATGGCTACCAAAGTCAGAGGTGTACAGCACGTGAAATAATTCAGAATTAGAATAATGAAAGAACAAATAACCATGTTCACCGGGTACTGTAAAAAAGTCCCAACTGAAAGCAAGTCCGATAGCAGTATGAAAGCAGTGTCCACAAAAAGTGTTTGTGCAAACAAAATATATCTAGTTTCTTCTCGAAATACATCTTTTTTCAAAAATGTGAATATCATCAAGCAATTTATGTAAAGGAAACTCCCAACCAGGATCTGCAACAACAGCAATTTCTCATTCAAAGACTTTGAAAAGTTCAATGACAAATTAGAGCTTGCATTACTGTTCATTCCTGCACTCTGCATGTCTCTAAAAAAATTCTCTCTGTAAAAAAAAAAAAAAAACTAAAGAATAATCCAAAATCTCATAAAAATAAAGATACAAGAAACCTTGTAAAAAAAAAAAACATACAATAAAAACTAGAAAAATATTTAATTGTGTAGAGGTCAGAGAGGATCCACGAATTGTTGAAGTGTAATATTTCTCATGTATTTATACAGTTGTAGAGATGACAATTAACACTTTCGTTGCTGTTATTAATATTTAATGTTTTTTCTTTGAATGACTTACTTGCCTTACATTGTATTTATTTCATTATTTTTTCTTACTTTCTAAGCAACATACTGTCATTATGTTTTAAATACGTCATGTGTTAAGAATATACAAATTATGCGTTATAAGGTTGTTGTTTTTTTAAGTTTATTTATTGTACATGACCCAACTCATGATTAATCATTTTTATTTCTGAAGACAATTTCTCACTTTACTTGTTTGTTCAGGTATTAATATATATCTAGAGGCAAACATGAGAGTTTTAAAATAGTTTATAATAATTAACGTGAATTTTTTTTTTTTTTTTTTTTTTTTTTTTTTTGGTGAGGCCATTTTATTGGTATATGCCAAGTCTAAATGTTAATGTGATCTGACTGGTCCAGAAATTGTTTTGTTCTGCTGGATATCGGTGGGGTCAGGAATCCTTCAGACCTTTCAGATCACACTCCACTGGGTTTGTCCAGCTGTTTGTCCAAGTCAGTAAAGTGCTGGATCTTTGACACTTCTTGCTCTAACATTAACCTCAATGCTTTTTACTGCAGACAATCAGCTTCCTGGCATGATTGCATCCAGGCCTTGTATTCTGTTTTCTTGTGTTTGATGGCTTTTCGGAGCATTTTATTTTTTAATAAAATGGCATCCAGGCTTTATTTTTGTTGGCGAGGAATACTGTAGTAAGGTATCGATTTAGAATCAATTGCTAGCCTCTGCTCATACTGCCGGATCAACCGGATCATATATTGTGATAGCTTGCGCATCCCAACATTTTACTGCTCTTCACCTAGACCTGTTTGATACACACTGTTTGGTAACATTTCTAAGACTTTTTATTACAGTTGGCTCAGTAAGTTAGGAAAGTAAAGTGCTAAAAGGAAGTAGAAAAAAGCACTGATTTCCAAAATCTTGTCACTGTTTTCTTTCACATATTACCTGGGTATTACAATTAGACACAATATTTTCCTGTTATTAAATTGCTTATACACTGTGCAATATGAAAGAATTAAATGGACAAAACCTTATATAAAAGTCATACTGTTAATACAGTTTTAATAATGAGATGACAAAATCTGAAAATAAACACAATCTCATTAAGATAATGGCAGAATGCTACTGTAACAAAGTATAGTAGACATGTGACATTTGAGCATTGCCTGCAGTATGCCTACTAACTTTTCACTCACTTTAGCTATACATGGAAATTTCTACTCCTTCTATTAGCAAGAATAAATTAATAACCTGGTGAAAAAAACACTGCTCAGCAGTGCACAGCATGTACAATTGACAAAAAATATAACATTTTGGTGGTTTTATGAGTGCTTCTATCCATGGGCCATTTATGCATTACTGCTTATTTATACTAAGTGTCTACAGTCGTGGCCAAAAGTTTTGAGAATTACATAAATATTGGAAATTGGAAAAGTTGCTGCTTAAGTTTTTATAATAGCAATTTGCATATACTCCAGAATGTTATGAAGAGTGATCAGATGAATTGCATAGTTCTTCTTTGCCATGAAAATTTACTTAATCCCTTAATCTTGTTAACTCAGGTGAGAATGTTGATGAGCACAAGGCTGGAGATCATTATGTCAGGCTGATTGGGTTAGAATGGCAGACTTGACATGTTAATAGGAGGGTGATGCTTGAAATCATTGTTCTTTCATTGTTAACCATGGTGATCTGCAAAGAAACGCGTGCAGCCATCATTGCGTTGCATAAAAATGGCTTCACAGGCCAGGATATTGTGGCTACTAAGATTGCACCTAAATCAACTATTTATAGGATCATCAAGAACTTCAAGGAACGAGGTTGAATTCTTGTTAAAAAGGCTTCAGGACGTCCAAGAAAGTCCAGCAAGCGCCAGGATCGTCTCCTAAAGAGGATTCAGCTGCGGGATCGGAGTGCCACCAGTGCAGAGCTTGCTCAGGAATGGCAGCAGGCAGGTGTAAGCGCATCTGCACGAACAGTGAGGCGAGGACTTTTGGAAGATGGCCTACTGTCAAGAAGGGCAGCAAAGAAGCCACTTCTCTCCAAAAAAAAAAAAATCAGGGACAGACTGATCTTCTGCAAAAAGTATGGCGAATGGACTGCTGAGGACTGGGGCAAAGTCATATTCTCGGATGAAGCCTCTTTCAGATTGTTTGGGGCATCTGGAAAAAGGCTTGTCCGGAGAAGAAAAGGTGAGCGCTACCTTCAGTCCTGTGTCATGCCAACAGTAAAGCATCCTGAGACCATTCATGTGTGGGGTGGCTTCTCATCCAAGGGAATGGGCTCACTCACAATTTTTCCCAAAAACACAGCCATGAATAAAGAATGGAACCAAAACTTCTTCCAACAATCCAACAACAGTTTGGTGAAGAACAATGCATTTTCCAGCACGATGAAGCACCGTGCCATAAGGTAAAAGTGATAACTAAGCGGCTCGGGAACCAAAACGTTGAAATTTTGGGTCCATGGCCTGGAAACTCCCCAGATCATAATCCCGTTGAGAATTTGTGGTCAATCCTTAAGATGCGGGTGGACAAACAAAAACCCACTAATTCTGACAAACTCCAAGAAGTGATTATGAAAGAATGGGCTGCTATCAGTCAGGATTTGACCCAGATGTTGATTGAGAGCAGCCCAGTTGAATTGCAGAGGTCCTGAAAAAGAAGGGCCAACACTGCAAATACTGACTCTTTGCATAAATGTCATGTAAATGTCGATAAAAGCCTTTGGAATGTTTGAAGTGCTTGTAATTATATTTCAGTACATCACAGAAACAACTGAAACAAAGATCTAAAAGCAGTTCAGCAGCAAACTTTGTGAAAACTAATATTTGTGTCATTCTCAAAACTTTTGGCCATGACTGTACATGTAACACAATAATAATAATAATTATAATAATAATAATAATAATGTCATTTTCCCAAAATATTGTTTTTTATATGAAATCTTATGAAGAATTAAGAGTTTTTAATTTTAGCCCATTTTCTTCTTAAAGCATGGAAAATATGTAAGAATTATTGCTTCATAATTTGTACATAATTATGTAACATGACATGTAATTAACTAATAACAGAATGACACTTGACTCACTTTATATTCCATGAAATCAAACATATGTACATAAAATAAATGTATAATTACAAGCACTCCATACTGTCATTATTAAGACATCTGTTTTACTATTAAAAAAAACAAACAACAACAACAAAAAAAACAGTAAATCTCTGATTTTTGCATGTCCAGTGTTCTGTCTAAATTGGTCTTATTTTAAATAGTTTGATTTCACGTAAAAGGTAGTTTGTACCACACAAAGCATAATGTTTTAAAAAGTAGAAAAATTTTTCATCTCGTAGACCATAAATCAATGGACTAAGACTACGTGGTACAAAGAAAAAAACTATTAGATTGGAATATTTTATATTTCTAAGTGTCATTTCTTCAACCTTATAATATGACATTTCTATATATGGGTTAAAAAACTGCATCATGCAAAGAAACAATTGAGCACCATGAAGCAGCACAGTTCTCAGGCTCTTATTGGTTGATTTTCTTTTTTCCGAAGAAGCAGCTCTGGCTGCAATCAGTATTTTGATATAGGTGAATACAATAATACTGACCATTAAAATGAAAAGTATAACGTAAATCGCAGCACGGCCATGGGCCTGCCATTCTTTGACTAATACAATCTCTGCATTACACACTTCATTGGAGTACAGAGTAGCAGGTGGGGCTGCTGCCCAAAATACTATGAAATTGAATGCAGGAATTATAGAACTGATACTCCATATGGTAACAAGCCCATATAATCTTGTCTTTCTTGTGGAGATGTCTGCATGTCTCAAAGGCATGCATATAGCTACATAGCGTTCCAGACACATAGCTACCAAAGTCAGAGGTGTACAGCAGGCAAAAAAACTTTGAATTATAAAACTAAGAGAACAAATAACCATGTTCACAGGGTACTGTAAAAAAGTCCCAACTGAAAGCAAGTCTGCTACCAAAATGAAAGCAGTGTCCACAAAAAGTGTTTGTGCAAACAAAATATACCTGGTTTCTTCTCTAAATACATCTTTTTTCAGAAATGTAAATATCATCAAGCAATTTATGTAAAGGAAACTCCCAACCAGGATCTGCAACAACAACAACTTCTCATTCAAAGACTTTGAAAAGTTCAATGACACATATGTGCTTGTGTTACTGTTCATTCTTACACAAAAATAAATATTCACATATAATAAATTCAAGAATAATCCACCACACAACAACAAAAAATATTCACTTTTGTGGTTAGAGAGGGCAGACGGGAGCCATGAATTGTTGCCATGTGTCGTGCCATGTATTTGTACTGTTCTAGTGGTGGCAAATAACACTTTTGTTGCTGTTAGTATTATTAATATTTAAATTTTTTGGGGGGGGGGGGGCTGATGCAATTGCCTTTATATTTATTTATATATTTATAAAAAGCACTCTCACTGTGTGCTGCTGCTGCCCTCTGCAGCTCAGCATCTTACAATACAATATAATTCATTCATTCGTTTTCTAACAAAAGAACATGTCCATCTCTATGAGCACATTGGGTCATTGGTTCTCCCAAGATTAATATGGATAGATGATGACCCCAGTGTTGACTCTTTACAATGACATCCACACCCAGATGACAGAGCACAGCTCAGACATTAAACAATTTTGTGGTTTTAAATTTTTTCTATACAGTGGAACCTCGGATTGCGAGTAACGTGGTTTACGAGTGTTCCGCAAACCGAGCAAAGATTTTAAATAATTTTTTTATTCGGAAACCGAGCAAGTATTAGTTTACAAGCGCCGAGTATCATGCTTCACACATGCGACTCTTATTTTGACACCGAGCGTCACTCTCTCGCCCTCCCCCTCCCTCCCTCTCCCCACGGCTTCGCAAACACAGAAACTCTGCTCTTGCGTGCGCAATCTCTCACTGAAACACACACACACACACACACACAGACGCTCTCTTGCCTTTTCACCCCCTCTCCGGCTTCACAAACACACAGAAACTCTGCTCTGTCGCGATTCTTTTCAAAAGGTAAGGTGCTGGTTCATTTGTTTTTTTGTTTTACTTTACAGCAGTGATTCCCTTAGCATGCACCCACGCCTGGTCAGAGAGATTTCTTTTTTTTTCCCGTTAAAACGGTGTTTCCGTGTTTGTGTGTGTGTTTGTTGTGAAACTTAAGTGATTCCTTTAGTATGCGCTCGTGCCAGTCTCGTTTTTTTCTGTTAAACCGGTGTTTCCGCTGTGTTTATGCACTAGTTGTGAAACTTAAAAAGTGAGTCTGTTAATATTCGCTCATGTCAGTCTCAGAGAGATTTCTTTTTTTTTCCTGTTAAAACGGTGTTTCTGTTGTGCGTGTGTGTTTGTTGTGAAACTGTTGTGAAAAAGCGAGGTGGGGAGAGGGAGGAGGAGTGTTACTGTGTAACACGAGGCGAGAGAAGGGGATAATTCCACACTCACACACACACGGCGCAAAGGTAAAGTGCAGATTAATTTGTTTTATTTTCATTTTATAGATTGTATTAATTATTTTTATGTATTTATTTTTGGGGGCTGTGGAACAAATCATTTGAGTTTTCATTATTTCTTATGGGAAATGATGATTTGGTTTAAGAGTGTTTTGGAATACGAGCCCACTTCCAGAATGAATTATGCTCGTAATCCAAGGTTCCACTGTACTTATATGAATTTACAACACATACAAGGTTTAACATTTCATTAACTCACATCTTTCAGATATTTGAAATATATTATATGCATTCCATGTACACACAGACAAACAAGACAACAACAACAACAAAAAACAGTTACTGAATTACAAATAGAAAATGTATACATAAAATAAGCCTGGCATTTTTCTATTTTTCTATACATTTAGAATAAATGCTCTTAAACCCCTACCGCATTTTAAGCTTACAAATGCAGTCTGAAAATGTAAATTAAGTACTCTATGCAAATATATTCTTATATGCACTGTCATTTCTTTAAACAGTTACCTACTTAATAGATTCAGTTTTTTAACGCATTTAAATATTACATATGAAATATCATTACCAATTGTACTACATACTGTAATTGTATCATAATAAAAAAAAATCTTAGATTTCTTTTTCAATGTGTCCCCCCACCCCACCCCCTTTTTTATGAATTTCATAACAACAATAGTATTATATAGTGTCGTTTTTTTATATTTAAAGTATACAATATAATTATCCTGTGCTTAAAAAAATAAATATAAAAATTCCATACATCTGACATTTGGCATACAGCTGAACTATTGACATGAAGCTGTTGATGCTGATACAATGAAATAAGTTCAGGGCCCGTATTAACTAAACATCTCAGAGTAGGCAATCACTCCTGAGTGTCGCAACTTTGGTTCTACTTCTAGGAGTACAAGTAAGAGCTATTTCTCAACATTCTTAAAAGGAGAAATGTGATTGGAGCAGTCTGATTAGGATAATGTCATGCTGCGAGTCCACACGTCTATACGTTGAGTTTAAGTGCATAAAACTTTTACACAACAGGCACTGATTTCACCATTTTTGTTTTCCAATGTTTAAAATGACAACATTCTGTTAGGCCTACAACACCCACTATAATGTACAGCCTTCTTTCCAGCTCTCATCTTCATAAAAAGTGACATCGCACGCTCTCCTTGGGGCGGTCCTACTGTACTCCTCACTGCAAGAAATTTCATTTCTTAAAGAAATTTTATGTCCTACTCTGAAGAATATTTTCAGTCCTAAATGAACTTGGAGTGTGATTCCTATAAGAGATTCTGAGACGCTTAGTCAAACGCCTAGTTCTGCACCTTCCAATTAGTTTGAAAATAATAACACTATTTAAAAATCTTAAATATTAATATTATCATTCTCATTCTATTAATCCATTGCCTTTCTTTAGTCAAATTATAGGTCTCCAACATCAACCCATAGAGGATACAATCATGACTCGTGTCTCCTCTTAAAGGCAAATCTTTTCTTCCTAGAAAGAAAATGAACGAGAACATTTAGTGCTGTCTGCTGTTCTTTAGCAGATATATCAGAAACAAGGGCATTTATTAGTGTTTGCTGTAACCCAGTAAGTGTTCGAATAGCACGTTTGTTAACTGGTCATTTCTTATGCAAACAAAATTTTGTGATAGACTTTAAGCCATTTAAAAAATATTTTTAAAAACCTTTTCATAAGCCCATGCTGAACTAAACATAGTAGCTTTGTGAAAAGAAATCATCTTCAAAATGCCTTGAAGGAAAAGCATAGTCATGAATCTGGCACGGATGTGTTAACATTTGTGGTTGTCCTCCTCCAGCTGGTTCTGGATTACTGCTGCTAAAGCTTGATTAATCCTGTAATCATCACACTCAGAAATTGTTAGCATTAACTTCCTCCTCGGTAGTAGTTTAATAAAAGCTTCCTGCTCTTTTAGTAGCATATTATTTCCTGAGGTACTTGGGACAAATCATGTGTGCTGCAGGTGCAAATTTTATCATTTTTTTTGTGATATGTTTTTGCATTACAATTTTTTGTACTGTTGTGCACCTGTTTGCAACCAATGTGTCTGGACTTCAAAGTAATTAGAAATTAACTAAAAAAAATTGGAATATGATATCCACTTTTAACCACTTACTAAAGTCAAACATCATTAGAATATGAACATAACCAAGCATTTTATGGGCTTTATAGGCAAGAATTGGTATTTTAAATCTGATGCATGTAGCTAGAGGAAGCCAGTGAAGGGAGTAATGCAGTGGTGTGGGAGAATTTAGAAAGATCGAAAAGACTTGCTGCTGCATTCTGGATCAATTCCAGATGTCAAATAGCAAAGTCTAGTGACCTGCACGACTTGTTTGGATTGTAATGAATGAATCCTTCTGATGCTGTCAAGAAGACTGTATCACATTAGCAATGATAGTTGCTTTTATCCCCCCTCCGTGTCAAATTAATTACAGTATACAGTTTCTGTAGTGTATAGTAACTGTGAAATAATAATTTATATTTAACATTCAAACCATAACATTTCAACAATGTACTAATTTATAACATTTTTATTCTGCCACAATTCAGTACAAATAAGAATGTTGGAATTGCAATTGGCAATGCATATATTTAATCAAATTAAATCAATTAAAATCACACAGATTAATTGCTTATTTAATTATATTCATAGTTTTAAATTGGAATTAATTTAACTGTTTGATTTTAGGGAGAATTTAAGGCAGTCAGTGCGGCACACGGCATAATGTCTTAAAGTGTGAAAAAAATTTTCATCTCTGAGACCATAAATCAATGGACTAAGACAGCGTGGTGCAATCATAAAAACAATGAACATGGAATATTTAATATTTCTAAGTGTAATTTCTTCAGCCTTCCAATATGCCATTTCAATGTATGGGTTTAAAAACTGCATTATGCATAAAAACAACTGAAAGGCATGAAGCAGCACAGTTCTGAGACTCTTATTGGTTGATTTCCATTTTTCAGGGGAAGCAGCTTTGGCGGCAATCATTATCTTGATATAGGTGAAGACAATAGTAATGATTAAAACAAGGAAAAGTATAATAAAAATCACAGCACGTCCATGTGCCTGCCATGCTTCCCCCAACATTAGCTCTGCAGTACACACTGCATAAGAGGACTGAGCAGCAGGGGGGACTACTACCCAATATCCTATAAAATTAAACACTGGAATTATAGAACTGATACACCATATGATTAAAAGCCCATATAATCTGGTCCTACTTGTGGAAATGTCAGCATGTCTCAAAGGCATACATATAGCAACATAACGTTCCAGACACATTGCCACCAAAGTCAGCGGTGTACAGCAGGCAAGAAACGTCAAAATTGTACAAATTATGCTACAAGGAATTATGTGCATGGCATACTGGAAGTATGTTCCAACTGAAAGCAAGTCAGTTAACAGCATAAGTGCAGAGTCCACAAATAGGGTTTGTGCAAACAAAATGTATCGTGTTTCTTCCCTAAAAAAATCCTTTTTCAGAAATGTGAATATCATCAAGCAATTTATATAGAGGAAAACCCCAACCAGTACCTGCAACAATACAATTTTATCACTTAAAGGTCTTGAAAAATTAAGCAACAAATTATTGCTTGAGTAATTGTTTGTTCCTGCACTCTGCATTTCTGTTAAATAAAGGTTTATGTGAAATAGATACACCATACAACACCCAAAAAGAATTACATGTGGTGCAGGAGGGAATAAACAGGCTACTGAAGGACATGCATTGTTCCAGTGTGTGCAAAGCAATATGGTCATGGTAATCTTCTTCAGGAATTTATACTGTTCTACTGATGAGAGGAAGTATGATGTAATAGGGATTCACCATGATTGGTGCTGTTGGCACTAATATTTAATGCTTCAGTATAATTCCTTTTTTCTTCTCAACAACTTAACATATCGATTTTAACATTCAATGTGCCCAGTCATGCTAACATGCTAACAATAGTAAAAGTATGCTTTTACTTAGCCTCCTGCTCTCTTATTAGCAAATAAATTGTTGCTTGGGACAAATCGTTTGCACTGCAAGTGCAGGTTTTATGCTTTTTGATGGATTCCTAAAAAAAAAATCCAGATTCCATAAGTTTTGCACTTTTGCAATTTCTTTTGTACTATTATGCACCTGTTTGCAACCAAACTGCCAGGTCTACAAAATAATTAGAAACAGACAAAAAATTTTGAACATGAGATCTACTTTTTAAACAACTACTAAAATCAAACATCATTTGAATATGAGCATAACCAACAAAAATATTCTGGCTTTTTAGACAATCATCAGTATTTTAAACCTATTGCACACAGCTAGAGGAAGCCATTTTACAAACAGGAGAACTTCTTGAAATAAATCATAACTATTAGGTTAGTCAAGCTTCATTTTTACTTTTTTTTAATTTGCATAAAGATGCAAACTTGAAGTTCAGTATACTGTTTTTTAACACACTAAGTATTTTAAAGCAACAGGACCTGAGGATCCTCCTGTTTATTCTTGCTCTTCTTGTCTTGGCTTATATTTGTATCAATAAACTTTTGCAGTGTCACATTTATCCACTCACTCACTCATCATCTATACCGCTTAATTCTGTATTCAGGGTCACGGGGAGCCTGGAGCCTATCCAAGGAGACTTAGGGCACAAAGAGGGGTACACCATGGACAGGGTGCCAATCCCATTCATTTTGGAATGCCAATTAGCATAACCTACATGTCTTTGGACTGTGGGAGGAAACCGGAGTACCCAGAGGAGACCCACCAAGCACGGGGAGAACATGCAAACTCCATGCACACAGAGACAGGAATCAAACCTGCCCAGGAATCAAACCAGGACCCCTGAGGTGCAAGGCGACAGTGCTAACCACTACACCACCGTGCTGCCTAGTGTCACATTTACTCCCATTCAAATTCACCTAAAGAGAGTCAGACTGCTGTGTAAAGTCTTCTTCAGCACATCCCACAAAATTCTCAATGGGGTTAAGTTCTGGACTCTGTGGTGGCCAATCCATGTGTGAAAATTATGTTCCCTCTTTCACAGCCTGAGCCTCATAAATCCTGACAATATCCTGGAATAAAAAATCCAAAAAATCTGGTAATTCAGTATATTCTGGTAGTTAGCTGACCTAATTTTTTACAGGCCTGTAAGATAGGCATGATGGGTGAATCACTTCATCCACCACTCTTCTTACCCTCATGTGCCCATCACTCTGGAACACTATTTTTAATAAGTATTTGTAAGGCTATATGACCTTAGATATTTTCCTGTTTATTCTCCACTTGTCTGTTAAAATGCAACTCACTCAATACATTGGTGCATGAGAATGATGCAAATATCTTGTTGCTTGCAAAGTTACTGGCAAATTGTATCACTGGTGTGATCAGCTAGACCATAATACAAATCTCTCCTTTAATCCATATTACTAAAAACATACCAATGTTAGATTGACAGCGATTTGGTCAGTGTGTGCGTCTGGGACTCCCTTAAGTCAGGACTAGATTGTTGATCTGGAGCACTAGGAGATTTCCTGGTTGCCTGGCTGCTCATTTGGTGATAGTGTGTGTGTACACAGGCAATGCTTTTTTGTTGTTGTAGTTGTTTTGCCTGATACATTTGTACAAAATTCCTACTACTAAGTATGACTCAGATCGCAAATTAGGTGCATCAAGGTGCAAATTATTTTATTGGCCTTTTCAGTGTATATAACCTGAAGTGCTGTGGTCGGCACTTTTTTTTAAGCCTCTGACCATTCTCTGCAATAGATAAATGTCTGATCTGTTTTTATTGTAAATAAATGTAAATTTTAAGGTTGTAAATATAAATTATTATTCTGGTGTTTATTATATGAACATAATCTACCAAATTTTCTCCTAATCTCATTCATTTATCTCTATCAACAAAGAAATTAAAACAAGAATCATAACTTCAATACTGCGACAGGGTCAGTGGCAAATTATGGTGGCTAGACATAGCTGGACCATCAAAGTAGCAGAATGACCCATTGACAATGTGTCAAGACAATTATACACTTCTGTTTGGTCCATAAAAAAGTCATTCACGATTGATGGCATATCTTTACCTTGACTTGCAATGCCACCATCATCCACTCAAGCATGACTGTACTGATTTGACCGATCATTGAGTATAACAGGTTAGACAGAAGTAAATCCCCAGGGCAGCAAAAAGAGAAAAGGAGAAAAAGAGAAAAGTCATGCATGGTGATACTGCTGATGGTTAGTTTTATAACATTACCCTTCTTAGCTATGTAGTCTAACTTCATATGTTACTGCTATAGACAAAGTAGCCACCAAACTTTATTCTGAGATAATTAATTTGATACACATCATAATCAATTTATCAGTACATTTTAAAGGAAGCCGATCTAAATTTTTGTGGATGATTACAATAAATGTTCATATGAACAATAAATTTGTCCTATAATGGAGGCTTACTTAATTCAAGGCTTAGTAATGGAGAATGGATGTTATAGGTAGCTATGAAGTTTATTTAAAACTATAGGTAAACATGGAAGGTTAAGATTGATGTTAAGTTAGCATTGGCAAAAACGCAACTAGCCTAACTAACAAAAAAAAATATGCCTAGTTCTAATGCTGTTCCACTAAAAACATGATTGTCTAAAATACTGCAGGGCTGAGCAGGCACAATCAGCCCAACTGAAGGATCATCCAAAAGGAGCAAAAGCAACAGTATAATTTGTTAACATATTCTATGGTCCAAATAATGTAAATTATGCTTTAACTTATGCATTGCATCAGGGTGAATAGTCTCAAAAGGTCAGCAAGGTGGAATGGATGGCTGTGAAACTCCCAGCCTGCAATGCTGCCCCAGTTCCCTGTCTTCAGTTGCCCAGGCACAGACATAACTTTTAAAACTGAAGAGCCATATATTTGAAGTACAGAGTGAGAACACGTCACACGCTTACTTTCCTCATATTGGTTGTCAATGATTAGCAAATACCCTCAACTGTCAAATTTCCCGCTTGGACATACTTGCAAGTAAGCTTGCAGTTTTATTTCAATGGTTTTGTGAATATATGTTTATATAGGACAAAGGCTTAGTGCATTGTACTTCATTATAATCACACAGTATTTATCAAAAATTTACTGTATATGGACACCTGATCATCAAATCCATGTGCAAACTCTGCTCAAGCTGCTGTCAAAACGTTTGAAGGGCATTGCTGTTTACTGCTTGCCTTTATAATCTATACGTCTTCCCTTCATTGAACTAATGAAGCCACATGTGGTTGTGATAGTTAGGTATTACATACTTTTGGTCATATTTTCTATATATTTTCTAATAGTAGTTCTGGTGAGGAAGAAGAGAATATGGCTGATTATCTACAGTATGGATTTCCATCACAATAGTATATCAAATCATAAAGTCATTAAATGATCTATTTAGATAAATTAGAAGTTTGCAAGTAAGATTAAGTATATTTTGTCATACTTACAAGGAGCATTCTAATCAAACTGGGTAAATAATGAGCAACAATATATTTCTTTGTTAACAAACTCAATGACATTTATAGAAGACTTCAGGTACAGTATGCTGATGAGAGTATTAGCCTCAATAAAACATTGGAATGGTGCAAAAGTTTTAAAGAAAGCTGCATGTCCATGAAAAGCAATCCTGTCCAAAGTGGCTCTGAGCTCACTGCAGTCATTCCCGTGAACATTCAGCAGAACTCCTTATCCTTAAAAATCTATTGATACTTTCACCAACTTGTGGAAGAGACACATTTGTCTGTAGGAACTGGACATGCAATCATTGACCAAGACTACTTGCACATCGACTTGGAGGTATTGCAATAGAAACCTTTTTACCACGATGCACTGGGATAAGTGAATTAGTGTAGTATGTAATTATATAAAGAAATAAAGGTTTTACTTTCATAATTGCGTTGTTTTTTCACAAAATCAAATTCCCAGTTTGACTGGAAAGGCCCTACTATATTAAAGTGGTTTTGTTAAAATAGGTGCAACAAGAAGTGGTTGAGTGCTGACACAAGTGTTATACAGTTTATAATTGTAAATTAATTATGGCCTCAATCAGGTAATCCAATAACTTCTAATACTTGTCAAAATTGTCACATCATATATTCATTCATTATTTTTCCGTCTCAGAGTGTCAGGGTAAAAACTCATGAGAAATGCTTTGTATCTAAGGGCTTGTTTTCCAAACAAGTTACCATCAATTAGGATCCAAATATATAGTTAACTTTAATAGTTAATGATCATGTAAATATTTTCCTACAACATAATTAGCCTCAGAGGTTTATACTAATTGTAGTCTCATGGTGCCAAGCATAATCACTAATGAGAACAGACATGTCTTTCAAAAACTTGGCAGTGAATTGCAGAAAAACAAGTGCCAACCCAAAATGGTATTTTCACTGACTTTCCCCATTGTCCTGCGCTGTAGTCCACATGGTGGTTTGGAAAACTGATGGATGTAGCATTGTCGATTGTTTTCATTAAAAGTCTCTTTTCCTTAAAAGTCAACTTTTGAACTTCTGAAAGATTGTCCCTAGATGAGAGTTCTCTTTAGAGATTATATCTTCCACATGTGATTACTCCTAGTGCAAACCACTGTGGCTAATTACGGTTTATGAAAATATCAACATGATCATTAATTATTAAAGTGGTCCAAGTATTTGGATCCTAATTAGTGATAAATTGGCTTGTTTGGAAAACAAGCTGTTTATATGTGAATATTTGGCTGCGCAATTGGAAAAATACAATTATTAATACTTTACGACAAAAAATATAATTTTAATTACTTTTAATTCAACTGGCAGTGAAAAACTCTTATAACTTCAGAATGCGGTGTTTTTTTCATGATACAAATTATATTTTTCAAAAAAACATTTTTTACTACTGTAATAAATTTAAAGTACAATATTGTAGATGACTCTTTTGATATTTTATATACAGTATTATTAAAAAGCTAAACAAAAGTACCCCGTGACCCTGAATACAGGATTAAGGGGTATAGATGATGAGTGAGTGAGTGAGTGAACAAAAGTAAAAATAAAACATTTGGTAATATTTTAAACAAATGGAACCTATATCAGGCCTGATTAGTAATATTCATGAGCACTGCATTACTACCAATATGAGCAATACTTACAAAATGATTTAAAGAATATTTTAAAACCAGTTGTAAATTCAAATAGAACAGTTCTGCTATTCTACAGTAGCATTGTAAATGTATGATTCATGCATAATACTGTACATTTGTTGGAGGTGTGAAAACAAACTTCAATTAGTACTGAATGCAGGGTAACTACTAGAACTTGACATTTTTATCAAGGTCACAATTGTTTTCTCGTACTGGTATATAAAATATGAGTAGTGTGCCCTACTAGTATATTATAATTCATCGTATCTACTTCTTTAGAAAGTATAGCTTGTTCATATGTAACTAGCAGTGGTGTAGCAGTCCATTTAATGGCATTTCAATATAATGACCAAGGGCACTGGCAGCCAAAATCTTGCATGCACTGTGAGAATTTATTTTATTTTATTATTTTTTTAAAGATTTGGGATGTTTTTACATCACTGAAATCTGATGGTCAATGCACATTTTGCTATCTTTTTACTTGACATTAAATGGTATATAATAAATGTGTACTATGGAATATAATCCGCTGGCAATCACTGTGGCAATGACTATATAATTTTCCAAAAAGCTTTTTTTATGACAATGGAGAACAATTATTTCAAAAAGCTGCGTCAGGTGTATTGCTCCCTGTGAACAATGTCGAGTTCAATAGATGTAGTTTGCCAGGATTGGTGTGGATGAACTTGCCCTGACCTTAACCCCAAAGACAAGGTGCAATCTGGCATAAGTTGATCTCACTAATTCAACTTGTGGCTAATTGTGCCCACATCCCCATAACCATGCTCTAAAATCTAGTCCACCAAAGTGAAGCTTATTATAGCAGCAAATGTTACTATAGCAGCAAAACATTCTATTATAGTCAAAATCTATAAAAGAATGTTTAATAGGCAAATAGGAGTGTAATTGAATAAAGTTTGCATGCGTGCTTGGTGGTTTTCCTCCGGGTACACCAGTTTCCTCCCAGTCTAAAGTCTACAAGTAGGTTAGGTTAACTGGCATTCCCAAATTGCCTGTAATGTGTGAATGAGTGTGTGAGTGCATGTATGTGTGTGCCCTGCCTCATGCCGTAGGTATCCTGAGATAGGCTCCAGGCTCCCCGTGACCCTTAATATAGGATTAAGCGATATAGACGATGCGTGAGTGTAATTGACCAGGTATCCAAATATGGCTGGTAATATACCGGATATTAACCGTGCCAACCTTACCAATGTTCTTTCAAAATCTGCCAAACAAACAAGTAAATACCGCAGAATGCTCAGTTATCATGTAAATACAGGCATAGTATTTATTTACCACAACATAAATCTTGAGTAGTAAACAGAAAACCGCATAAACAGCAGCAAAATAAAACACTAAGAAGAACAGGGAGTTTAAGTAAAACATGTAATCAGAACTAACCTGAAATCACCTGGGAACCCAGAAACAATGAGCAGAAACATTAAAGTCAACATAAACGTTCAAACATAAGAATTCCAATGGGGACAACCCATGACATTTTATACTCTTCATACTCTTATATATAATGATATAGGGCAGGGGTACTCAATTATAAATTTGAAAGGTCCACTTACCAAATTTCTATTCAGTCCGAGGTCCGGAAAAGTGACGGTCAAATTCCAAATAGAGAACTACAAAAACAGGCAATCCCAAAACTTTAGAACTATGCACAAAGAAACCTTCTTTGTGCCACCGGTTGTTTGAACTTCAGCATAAAAGTCAGGCGGAGGCACTGATGTAAATGTTCATTGTTGAGGGTGCTGCCATATCATATCACCATATCACCATTTTTCAGTCATAGTTGAAAAGGCAGATTCACTGAAGTACGTTGAGGGAAACATTGTAAGAATTTGAAGAGCCGTCTTCTGCAGGAGAGGAACACCTGCTGCAGTAACCATCTTTGTTCAGAATCTGACAAGGTCACAGTGAGATTCCTGCACTACTAGGTTTTCTTGTAGCTCAAAAAGCAGCACTGGCCCATTGGAAGACTTTTGTGGCTTCATTTGAGAATGAGGGTGTGAAGCGGTAACGTTGCTATAACGATGCTGTTACAGCTGCTGTGATTAGACATAGATGAAGCAGCCAAACCGAGTAGAAGCATCAAAGATATATCGCGTGGAATCAGTGCTTCTCACCATACACCACCTTATACAAAATGGCCTCAAGCACTGTGTACAAGGCACCAGTCTGCAGAATAAAAAGCAACCCAAACCAGACAATGCTATAGGAGCAAAGAAGAACTAACTTGACAATTTCCCTGGAGAGAGTAACCACAGGAAAGAGGAGACATTCGCCAGATGGAATGGCAAGCAGGTTCCTCGCTTCCATAACTTCACCAATGCATTGGGATTTCTCAATTCCGTTAGAAATTTAAGGGACCACGGATATGGTCAGATGTTTTGCAAATGAGCTGTATAAATGCAATAAACTAAGCATTTGAAATTCTGTTCTTTTTAGGTTATATTTGTAATGCTGTGTTGTGGTAATTCAATCAATATCTTATCTTATGAAAGACATTCAAATTTTCAAAAACAAGTAAGGAGACCACAGATATTGTACCAGCTAAAGGTCTGATGGTTTGATTCTATGTAGGGTAAACCCAAAGCAGATGGGGCAACTTCATTTGGTCTGTTGGTTTCTAGTTTCTAAAAACTGTGCTTTTCACTTTAGGGCTATTTTATCCACCGGCCCAAAGCATGATTCCATTATACTGTATAAAGCATTTTTCTCACAGATAAACTGCATGTGCCTGGAGATTGTGCTAGACATCTGCAAGTCTAGACATCTGCATCTCGGTATTCACTGGAATACTTGGTTTGGTGGATAGTTGCTCTGCATCTAAGTGGTCTACTATCATAGGTACAGTTTCAATCAAGTTTCGATTCCTTCACATAGGAGTCTAATCAAATTGAAGTGATCCAGTGTCCCAGTGCAAACAGAGGCAAGAAGCAAGATTGGCTGATAAATGCTTGTATGCATTATGCACAATCCCATGACATAAGACCTCAACAGAATCTCATTTGTATGCATTTGGTGCATGAGTAGCTTATGTACAGTATAACTTTAACAGCTCATTAAACCATTTGTCAGAAGAGCAGGTGAGATGGTTTAAGCTAAGTCACTTTCACTGAGACTAAGCCAGATACAGACATCGACACAACTCCAGCTGCAATGTCAGTGATTTCGGCTGAAGCATGGCTGATGTTAAGTTGTCAACATGCTTCCAGAGAAACTGTTTGCTTTCCTGGCTTCTCTACTTGCGTGGTTGATTTATGGTTGTAATTGTTCATGAATATTTATAGTTAAAAGATTACTTAGGCTGCAGCACTTGGAGAAGAGCTTACTCAAGTTCATGCCATGTGAGCATTCATACAGCTGTGCTGTTACTGCAGGAGTTTGTAAAAGTAGTTAAAAGGTTAAGGCTAAAAATAAGTTGATCGGCTTTAATGTAATCAGACAATATTATTCCAGCTTGAAGCCCACGTACATGTCTGTCTGTCTTTCTGTAGGGCAGAACACTCTGCCTAACTGGTTAATAAAGAAATTAAATTTACGTTATCTCACGCCTTGTTCATACTAAGTTGTACTTCTTTCATCGCCAGCCAAATACTCTCCCTGATCGGTAATCAGAGAATAAATCACAAATGAGAAATCAAAAAATTGCATGTCAAATTAGCTAGGCCTTTAGCGGCATCAGCAGCAGTGGTTATATGCATCCTGGGAGCCAGGGCACCGGACATAGCAGGTAATCATAGTTCTTTAGGTCAGCGTAGGTTCTCAAAGATAGTGATACTTGCTGGATCTAATGATATATGCCTTCGTCAGTCAGAGGTTAGCAAGTGTAACACTACAGAGGTGTTTAAATTAGCGAATGCAATATCTGATGAAGGAGTATGTACTGGGCCCATCCCAATGCGACGTGGCGACATGGCTTACAGCAGTTTATGGCCGCTGAACAGCTGGATGTCCAGGTGGTGCGCCGGAAAACAGTGTGGGCTTCATAGACTATTGAAGTACCTTTGAGGGAAAAGCTGTCCTGTTAGGGCTGGACGGTGTCCATCCCAGTCAGGAAGGTGCCCCTCTAATTTCTTGCAGTGTAGCACAGTCTCAGAACAGGTTTATCTGTGACTACCCAGAGCCCTGGTCAAGGAGCAGACAAACAGGCTAATCCAATTGTTTGCTAGCTGCACAGGGTCGTCACTCAGGTTACATTATATTGAAACTGTGTCTGTTCCCCAAGCTACATGAAAATTTGGAAAGACCTCGAGTTCTGTTTTAGTAATTTAATTACAGTTTTTCTCAAATGCTAAAACACAAAAGCCAATCCTCTAAACCAAATGACCAGTTGTCTAAACACATTTACTAAATCTAGCCATCATTTTCCAATATCATAAACACATTTCACATGACACAATTCACAAAACACAATCCTCCGTTCTCATAAATCTAAACACATTTTTCCTTGCTAAAACACAAGTTGCAAAAGAACTCTGCTCATAATGAAAGCTCATGTGATGCAAAATGCTTGCCACAGTCAGCAATATTTGAACACAATGAACACACCTGGCGTCATTCATTACACACAACGACTCAAAATTGAAGACACTTGTTGCTAATGCTGTGACCACATGTATAAAAGCAAGTTCAGAGTGCACAATTTGCAGAAGATTCCAAACGAACACAATGGATGAAGGCAGAGTCAGGGGAACAGGAATTCAAGTTAGAGGAGGGAGAAAAGCTGGCCATGGAAGAAGAGGAGCAGGCTAACAAGGGAGAAGAGAAGGTCCAGGAGGGAGAGCAAGGCAACCTCGCACCATCATTACGGACGAGATGCGAGCAACAGTCATTGACCATGGCATGACAATGGCTGAAGCAGGACTAAAAGTCCGTCCAAACCTGAGTAGGTTCACCATGGCCACCATTATCAGGGCATTCAGGCAACACAACAGGTATTGTACTCTATTACTTTCTTTGTCACAATACAGTTTTACAAGCCTGTGAAAGTAGTCTATTGGTTTCAAATCAGTTGATATTGTAAAACATGTCAATTGACAACACATGTTTCTTTCTTTGGAGTTGAAAGAATGCCACATAGAGGTGGGAGGGTTGCCATGTTTACAGCGGCACAAGAAACCCTCATTGTAGATATGGTTCGTAAGAACAACCTCATCAGACTCCGGGAGATCAGAGACAAAGTCATTGCTGATAATGTCAACTTTGAGAGTATTGATGATGTCAGCTTGGCCACAATAGACCGAGTTCTCCAGCGGCAAAAGATGCGGATGAAACAGGTCTATAGGGTTCCCTTTGAGCGCAACTCTGCACGTCACAAAGACCTACGTTACGAGTATGTGCAAGTAAGTATACATCCATGTTCACAGTACAGTTAGTGGACATACTGTGTTGCTCAGTGGCCTACATTACTTCTGGACAATACTGTGCTATCTGATTGACTGTTGTTCTGGACACCTGTGCACTTTCACATTTTCACAGAGGATATTACAGTTGGACGCGATGGCCAGACCTCATGAGTACCTCTTCCTGGATGAGGTTGGCTTCAACCTGCAGAAACGAAGGCAAAGAGGCCGTAACATCATTGGCCAAAGAGCCATCACTGAGGTTCCTGGCCATTGTGGGGGGATGGCGGGGGGGAGGGTAATATTACTCTTTGTGCGCCATGGGTTCGAAGGGGCTTGTCCACCAGCATGTTGTCCTTGGGTCTTACAACATCCAACGTCTCCTCACCTTCCTAGAAGAGCTAAAAGACATCCTCCTGGACCGCCAACAACACCATCCTGGGCCCGCACATCACATTTATGTGATCATTTGGGACAATGTCCCCTTCCACAGAACAAAGCAAATCAGAGAGTGGTTCGCCACCAACAGTAACCACTTTTTAAACGTCTGTCTGCCACCCTACTCCCCTTTCCTGAACCCTATAGAGGAGTTCTTCTCATTGTGGAGATGGAAGGTTTATGACAGACAACCATACACTAGAGAGAACCTCCTAAGGGCAATGGAGCTGGCCTGTGTTGACATCCCAGTGGCGATGGGAATGGATTCGCCATTCCAGGGCGTTTTTCCCACGGTGCCTGGCAAGAGACAATATAGCCTGCGATGTGGATGAGATCATGTGGCCCGATGCAGCTCAGCGACATGATGTGAATTGTGTGAACACAGTGATTGTGGCGTGAATAAAGTAAATAAAAAAAATTCACACCCTCATCATGCTTTCAAGAGTACTGTTGTGTGCAGTAGATTCTGTTTTTGCATTGAGTTGTGTTATAGTAGTGTACATGCAGTATTTTCTATAGATTTATACTCTTCATACTGTATGCAACTCACAAATCTAAATGCCTAATCCTCTGCAGAGATCTAAGAAAATCCGTTACTGTAAAGTTTCTAAAAATATGCATTGGCAGTTATGAAACAAAGTTTGAGCAAAATTGAGCATTGTGTTTTTAATTGTTTTGCTGTAATGTGTAATGATGTGTATAGTGTTAACATTTTTGAACGCTTCGAGCTCCTCTTTTGGTGTGAAAGTTTGAGTTTTGTGAGAAGTGAGAAGGTATGGTTGTGTTTATGTAGCTTTAGAAAAGGGTGTTGTGTTTAGACATTGGGGAACATGGAGGAAACATTTGTGAAATGTGTTTTAGCATTTGAGAAAAACTTTAATATAGAGACCATAAATTCAGAGCACACTGAATACACAGCCATAGCATGGAAGGAAAACATCCTGAACTATTAAAAGCTCTAAGTGTTGCTAGATCTATGGATCGCTCCACTCTTATAGGAACTAAAAATAATCCTAGATTTTTATTTAATACCGTAGCAAAAATTAACCAGTAATGAGACAAAATCTCCACAACAATACTTCATGAACCTTTAATAACAAAATCGTAAAAATTAGGCAAAAAAAAAATTACACATTCTTCACATTTCATACCAATTTCCATAATTTTCTTTTGATTATGTAAACAATGACAATTGTTAAAAGCGCTATACAAAGAAAATTGAATTGAAAATGCAATTAAAATCAAGTTTAAGTTATGTCTTAAAACGACTCCAGAGAGTTAAAGTTCACTTATACCACTTCAGCACTATTACTTCATCTGTGAAAATATTAAGTAATCCCAGTGAAGATATGAAAATGTTCAGGTATTTTACATGCCCTTACTGCTGGGATATGTATGCTCTAATGGCCCGTGTTTTATCTCATTGTGTTGCTTCACAATATTACTTTTTATTAGAGCCATGGTTTTGGGACAAATGGTTTTAAAAGACAGAAAGAAAAAACATATACTGATCTGTCCATTCATCTTTGAAGGTTCAGTTTTCATAGTCTACTGTCCCTTTTTTTGGAGCAAGTCATGTATCAAATGTTTGTTCCTGTTTGGTGAGGATTTGGGTGCTTTGTAGGTTCCTTACCGTCACTTCTGTGTGTGACCGGGGATTTTGAAGTACCACCAGGAACACATGGAGCGGTTCTACATCTTTTGTAGTTTATTCAGTTGTTTCCAAAATAAATTATTTTAGTGCAAATTTCTTAAAGCATATAGAAAACAGTGTTGCTCAAAGCTTTCACTGTTACAGGAAAAAAGAAAGAAAGAAAGAAAGAAACTAATAAGAAAAATAAAATATTAGTCAATGACAAATCTAGAGAGCTGATAGCACAAGTCCAATTTTTCACAGCTCCATCTCACTGTTTAAAATAGCACACTCCTGAACATCAGCACATGCACGGCAAGAAACATACAGCCGTCATGAAAATAGAAAAATGGAAAATTTACATTACAGAAAACCACCATGGAAAGAAATATGTTACTATTTAGTACAATATGGCAGTGGGAACACTGTGCAAAATAAAAACATTATAAGTACACCTCATGGTATGTTACTCTTTGGCACATTTCTTGTAGAAATAAAATTGAAAGAAACACTCACATAACCATGAACCTCTACTTTATCACTTTACAAAGGCTGCAACCTTCCCCAGTAAAGTAATACACGCACTGTGTCAAAAATCACATATTGTGCAAGGCACATTAAAACATTAAACATTTGCACATTTAAGTGTATTCCTGTTTTTTCATTTCAACAGGCCTACACCTCACATGACATTATACCATTGGACATCATTGCACATGGTATAAGTTAACAAATATAACCACTCTTGGAAATAAAACAAAAAATATTCATCCAGGCATGACACTCAACAAGAATATTCACAGGAAATATCATATTTACCGCCGGATGGCCTCCACTATGACGTGATTTTACTCAGAGCATGCAGCACCTCCTGCTCACTGCACGTCACACAAAATGTCTGACACAAGAACACATGTGCATTCTCCTACATGTGACACCCACAGCACCACCTCTTGGCCACTTCAGGGAACACACCAGAATTCACTGTTTCTCTTTATGGCATAAATCTTAAACAACAAAACCATAAAACAGGAAATTTCCCCATGCAAAGGAAGAAATAAAACGTTTATTTACCACCCGGTTACATGTGTCTTCCTCATACTCTGTCTATACAACTTCATTGGATTTTGTCCAATATTTGTCCAAAAAAACATTAGATATGATGATGTAATCTGACACAAAACGGATCATAGCATCCTCTGATCATAGCACCTCGAGGCAATGACCGTCATTTCTGTGTCTTCCTCTTACTCTGTCTATACACGGCAAGTTTGATTGTCTGTGTCGAGTGACACGTATAGCAACGCCTACCTTCCATGCGATAAAAAAGTGTGATATTCGCTGAAAAATTAATGGGTCTTATAACATTATCTGGAACCAAACTAATCACAATTTCCTTTCTAATCAACATTTTGATTTTATTCATGGTGCAGTTTTTACTTCAGCCAAAAACGGAACTACTTCCAAAGTTCCATTTAATTATGTCCAGCCAGTTTTACATGATATTGTGACATATTCTGACTGGACATACATACATGCATACATAGACATCCAGACAGAAATATCCAGGGAGAATATGCAAACATCATGCACACAGACACCATGCAGTAATCAAACCGGAACCTATGGAAGATATGCAGGGCAACAGTGCTAATCACTATCACCACCATGCTGCCCCCTTTGTGATGGGTCGTTCATGAACAATTCATTCGTTTTGAACGAATCTTTAATGTGACTCAGAAGAACGAGTAGTCTCGGAGAGTGATTCATTCATTTTCTACTGGGCACGCATGCGCAAAGCATCGCAAAACCTCTTTACTGTTACAGGAAACAGAAATGAGTAGTTACCTTTGAGTCTCTGGTCCGAGTCGTTCAGTCTTTTATCACGTGACTCCCATAGATGCCATGCAGTGCAGTACACCGGAAACGGAATTGAACAGTTCTCCTCAATGAGTCTTCCAAGTCCTAGTTGTTCGTTCTTTTGTCACGTGACTCCCATAGATGCTATGCAGTGCAATAGATTCAAAAGAATAAACAACTCGGACTAGAAGATATGATAAACAGAATAAGCCTCTCACCTCTCATATGTCTTTAGCGGTATTGTAATATTTTCATTACAGGACCTATAGCCAAAATTTGTGTATGTAGACGTGCTGGGGTCTGTTTATTGAAAGCATTACATTTTATTTTATTTCTGGTCAAAAGAACAAAATTTATTTTAAACAAAAATATTCGTTTTTGATGAACGAGATTCAGAGAACCAGGTCATTAAATTATTCAAACTTCCCATCACTAGTACAGAATAAACCTTTTATGAGATACATGTTATATTATGCTATGATAAGATATGATGTTATATCATATTAGTGTTAGTACCTCATTGACGGGTAAAGAGTTTGTAGAAACAGTTAAATGATAAATTAATTAAAGATAAAAAAAATTATATGCTGATCAGCATCTGACACTGAACTGCTCATAACTTCCCTTTTACTCAACATTGAAATTTAAGTTATAGTGCAACGTTCAGTTTTTATAGTATACGCACCAAGTGCGGGGTTAAGCCATGCTGTTTTTACGCTTTTGTTCCTGTTTAGTGAGGATTGTGGCAGTTTCTTCATGACTGCCATCATTTCTGTCTTTCGCCTGCTGTGTATACACGTTAATCTACCACGTTGTTTGGCTCTGCTGAGTGACGCATATAACCACGCCCACTTCGAGGGAATAGCGCTCAATTGATTGGCTTTGTTGCGTGATGCGTATGGCCCCGCCTACTTTGAGAGCGCTGAGTTGATTGGCTCGGTTGAGTGACGCGTACAGTCACGAGGGAAAATGCGTCTAAAAGTCTGCCACAAAACTGGTCATAACGTTTTTATTTAATTCATGCAAATAACGAAGGACTGGCAAAGCTTCATTAAATTCTGTTCAGCCAGTTTTGCATGATGCTGTGACAAGGTCAGCTGGACGGGCAGAAGGAATTTTTTGAGACTGGGTTCTGCTACTTCAGTGTATGAAACTTAAAGATATTGAGTGAGTTCCTATCAGTGCAAAGACAATAACTTTCCTTTATTTATATATAATTACTTAGTGATACTGAAAATGCAGATGAACTGAGCTACAGACTATTCAGAAACAAAACAACATGCAATTAAAATCTGTTCGTTAACCTGCTTGTTTGTGACTTAATGCACATATAGTTCGCCATAAGTATGATGACATTTGATGACCGTCTGAAGGAGTTGAACAAGGTTTCAGATGATTTCCATAGTTAACTGGAAGGAAAACAGATAGTGAAATGTGTGTATTGGCTGCTTTGGTGACAGGTGAAAGGTAGCTCCAACTGTAATTATAAGCCGTTATCCCGATATAAAAGAGGTCTGACAGATATGGCAGATAGCCATTTATAATGGTATTTAACTGTGAATTCTACATCACATAGTGACCACATGACCTTTCTGGTAATATCTCAGCAAATGTGTGTATATGAAAAAATAATAATAAATTATTTTGGCCTGGTGGACTGAAAAACTGAAATATGAGCATAAATTTGCACAAAATCATGCAATACTTCATGAGTAGAATTAACAGTTAAATGTTAAGTTGTAATGCATCGCGTACCATGAATAGATTTTATTTCTTTATTTCTAGATTTCAGTGCAAGGAATTAGCTTGATTGGTTAACCTAAGTAATTTAACTGTTGGACGGTGCTGGTATCCATGCAGCAGTCAGTGGTGTCTGTGGCCTTATACCAATACCAATACTATACTCAATACCAGAGGTGGAAAGTAACGAATTACATTTACTCGCGTTACTGTAATTGAGTAGGTTTTTTGTGTACTTCTACTTTTTAAAGTAACTTTTAAATTTTGTAATTTTACTTTTGCTTAAGTATGTTTTGATTTAAGTATTGTACTTGACTTCACTTTAAATCCTATCCGTTACTGAGTAAAAAAAAAAAAAAAAAGTAATATTAAATAAATAAACAAAAAAAAAAAATTGTGCAGGGAGGGAAGGAGGGGCTACTACTGATTGCACCCGAAACCACTGATGAGCGCTAACTCAAGAAAGATGGAGACGGACAAGAAAGACACAGATGATGGAGACCCAGATGAAAGTAAAATGCTGTTGAATTTGAATTCTTCAGATACAAACCCATGGCCATATTTACAAGACCACTTTGAATTTAAGTGCAAGAAAGGCAGCAGCTGTACTATGCGGTGTAAACTTTGTTTGCCAAAGACGACTGAATTGGCAGCTTACAAAAACTCAACATCAAACCTGCGCAAGCATGTTGAGGTAAGTTAAACATACTTCTTTTTTTTTTTTTACGTAGTTATTGTTCTGTTGCGTTGCATCAGTGCGTGACATTGCTAATGTTGGTTAGCACTAGGGTTGGAAATTAACAGGAACTTAGGACAAAATTATCAATGCACAATTAACGTTAAGCTATTACCAGTGTCACGATTTACTTAAGTCGATGAAAAGACTTAGAATAGATCTGCAGATGTCGCGTTTGAATTGGGCATTACTCTATAACCAATCATACACTTTTGTTGAGAATGCAGTGTCCAATCAAAGCGTTTTGATTCGTCACTGAGTTCAGTGCATGAGCTGACTCTCATTCTCATCATCATAAGTTAAATGACAAATTGTAATAGATTTTTTTTTTTTTTTTTTGCTGTGAAAGTGCATAACTTACAGTAGACTCAAGTCGTGGACTGCTACTGAAATAAACAATATTTATTTTATGATCAGTAAAGGTCATTAAACAATATATATATATTTTATTATCAGTAGACAGAATAACTTTTTTTTTTTTTTATAAAAATGTGAAGGCCTTCACTGATTTTGTGGCAGGACGGAAGCAAACTCTGAAACCACCATTAATCCCAATCAAACGAGCAAAAATAAGTGATGTAATGGCAGTTGGTGCAAACAAACGTGTGCCACAGGCAAAGGTCGACAAGCTCATGATTAACTTCATTTGTGAGGGTCTTCATCCATTCTCTTTGGTCGAACAGCCTGCTTTTAGAGACCTTTTACTTGCACTGAATCCTCAATGCAAAGTCATTTCCAGACCAACTCTCTGGAACAGAATTGATGTAGCTGCCAATCAGTTGAAGAAGACTTTGGTGTCGCACCTCAGTAACCAATGTTGCCACCACTACCGATTGCTGGACAGTGCACCAGCAAAGTTGCATAGGAGTGACAGCTCATTGGATAGATGAAGAAACCTTGCAGCGTAGATCTGCCGCACTTGCATGTCAGAGATTGAAAGGGTCTCACACCTTTGATGTCTTGGCAGGGGCTCTTGATGACAGAATAAGAGGAAAAGTGGTAAGAACCACAACTGACAGTGGCTCAAAGTTCATCAAAGCATTCAGTGTGTTTGGTGAGCAAAGCCAGACCGAGTGAGCAGAGTCCGAATCAGATCAGGACTCTTCTGAAGACCCACAAGCTGTCTACGTGGACACATTAAGCATCCTGGAACAAGACAGTGGTCTTGAACACCAGCTTCAACCGCATCAAAGGTGTGCATGCCACCTGTTGAATTTAGTTGCCACAACAGATGCTGCCATGGCAGAAAAGAACAATGATGCATACAAACGGCTGTCACATGCAGCCTTTGGGAAATTTCAAGCAATGTGGAACAAATCCAGTCGTTCATACATGGCAGCGGAAATTGTTGAAGATCAGTGCAAGCTCCAGCTCATTCGTCCAAATCAGACTTGGTGGAACTCTACATACATGGCTGTGGAGAGAATCATCCGGATCATACAAGAAAAGGGAGAGGATGGTATCACAAATGTCTGCGAAGAATTCAAAGTAAAAATGTGAGTATTGTTTTATGTCTATGTGTATATATGATACTGATAATAAAAAGTGCTTGAATTTGTTCTGCTTATTCCTTTTTCATACATATTCCCGCATGAAAGTTGTATGTTTTGCTACACAGGCTGAGCCCAGATGCAATAGTTTTCCTGACTGAGTATTGCACTGTGATGAACCCTTTGGTGACGGTTCTGAACATCCTTCAGTCTGAGACCAACACGCACTTGGGGTGGCTCCTGCCCGTGGTCTTTCAGTTAGAAGCCAAATTAAGCAGACTGGAGACAACTTCCAAGATGTGTCTGCCCCTCATCAGAGCAGTTCCGGATGGTATCAAAAAGCGCTTTGGTGGAATGATAAAAGATCCTGAACTGATTGCTGCAGCAATCCTTCTGCCAAAGTTCAAGACTACCTGGACTGAGAGGGCTGATATCATAGAAGCAGGTATGATTTCAATATTTTATTTGATGTAAGTGCAGTAAAACCAGTCTTTGCAGTTTCTGCATTATGATCAACTCTTTGCCACATTAATCAACTTAATTGTCAGAAATAAGTAATATGCATTGTTGTGTGCTCAACAGGACTTGTCTATGTGAGACAACACCTTGACCAGATGGCAGAGGCCGCAGTGGAGCAAGTTGGGCAACATTCATCAGATGAAGAGGACTTCCTTTCCTCAATGAAGTCCAGAAGGTCACAAGGTACAGGAGAGCTAGATGGGTATCTTGCTTGTATCTCAAACAAAATGGATCTGTTGAACTCATTTCCACACATCAAAAACCTTTCTGTCAAACTCAACACTGGCCTTCCTGACTCAGCCGCTTGTGAGCGTCTATTCAGTAGTGCTGGACTGCTATTCACTGCAAAGCGTGCTAGGATGAACTCGGCTAACTTCCAAAAACCAACTGCTGCTTAAACTTAACAGAAAGTTAATAGATTAAGGATGAACTGTTAAGATATACAGAAGGGCAGGGCAATAAAAAAAAAAAACATGTTCATTAGACGTTTGTTATTTGACAGGTCTATTATCTGACAATGGCATAGTTTTTTTTATGAATGCTTGAATGTCCCTGATCTATTTTTACTTACTTTTGCACTACTGTTTTAGTGTTTAACAAAAGGATGCTCTACTGAATCCACAGTTTATGCCATATTCAGTGGTTGGGATGTTTAATATTTTATGGCATCATTTGCACTAAAATGACTTCCCTAAATGTTTTATATGGTTATTTTATTTTTATTGTATTTTATTTATTTGTTTTTATTGCACTTTAATTTGTAAAGTTGTTTCCTCAATTAAAAACAACCAGGTTGAGATTTATATCCCTGTCTTTTTTTTTTTTACTACACTAGTTTACACTACACCCACCACTGTTGTTTTTTAAAAAAAAATTTTTTAAATACTCAGTAAATTTTACTCAGAGTAAAATTTTAGAAGAGTTACTTTTTACTTTTACTTGAGTAGATTTTTTGGCCAGTACTTTTACTTGTACTTAAGTACAATTTCATTGAAGTAACAGTACTTTTACTTGAGTAGCATATTTTATTACTCTTTCCACCTCTGCTCAATACCACAGGCTCCAAATATTCTCAATAAATACACATACATATTATGTACTTTCTATTTCCATATCCAGTACTGTGAAAAAGTCTTGAGTCACCTCTAAATTAAAGTATGTGGATTGAATTAAAGAAATGGAAATGATTTACAGAAATCAGTCATCTAAAGCTGGATAGGTACAAAGGAGAGCCTATAAAACTATTTCTTGAGATATCATCTCTCTAGATTGATTGATATCATCTCTCCCTAATTTAGTCATGTCCAATTCCTCACTAGGGGACTCCCACATTAAGGCTACTACTACCACTCAGTTGGGAGGGCCGAAGACTATCACGTGTTCCCACGTGATGACAGCATCTTTTCGAACTGCTCACTCACACACCATTGGGTGCTATCTGCTCCTTCCGTTTGCGTGAGCTCACAGACGCCCCTAATTGGCTGTAGAGCCGTGCAGTGGGAGTATTAAGTACCTCTTATCCCTCCCCTCAGAGAGAGCTCGGGCAATCAGATCTCTCTAAGCCTCCAGCTGCAAGGGGTTACAGAATCACCCAGGAATCGAACTTGCGATCTCCGGATGATAGGGCGAGCAACTTTACCACTGTGCCACTCGGAGGCCCAAAACTTTATTCTTCTCTCCTTTTTCGATGTCTTATCTGTGATTCACTCTCCAATTACTGAACAGGGAGTGTATTTGGCTAATGTCCAAATAAGCATAAACAAGGCGAAAGATATTCAACTTTACAAAATTGTATTTATTTGCATTAATATGTTAGGTAGGGAGAGAGATCTCCTGTGTAAAAAAAAATATATATATATGCAGACATGTATGTGAGCATTAACATGGAAAAAATAATATCACCGATTACCTTAAAGCTGATCGGCTTATTTTAGTTACCTTTTAACTATTTCTACAAACTCTTTTCCCCTTTAGCAATGGGTACTTTAGCTAATTCATAATACAAAGAGAAAAAGCTAAATATGAAGAAATAAGTGGTGGAAAAAGACACACACAACACTTTTTTTTTTTTTTTGGTTTAATGACCATGTCAAAATCAGTTGGTTTCCAAAGTTCCTCCCAACCTTCTGCATCCTTAAACTGAGCACCTGGGCTTGAATTATTGTTGAGACTATTTAAAAATCATGGCATGAATCTACAACAACCAGAAAAATAAACAAGGCTGTAGCAACTTCTAAAGAAAGCAACTCCTGTAGATGGACATCAGAAAATGATTGGGATGAAGCAAAGACAGTTGATAAACAAGCTAGCTAGCCTTATTTGCAGGTCTGTCGAATTCCATTTCAAGTATATAAACGGGCCATTGCAAGTTAAATCACAGTCAAGAAAAATAGACACTACAGTATAATGCAAAAAATAAATAAATAAAAGAATCTACTTAGTTTGAACTTGGTGTTGGACATGAGAGCGACTATCAAGCGATTGGAATATACTTTGTTTACTCACCCACTCATCGTCTATACCGCTTTATCCTGTATTCAGGGTCGCGGGGACCTGGAGCCTATACCAGGAGACTTAGGCATGAGGCGGGGTACACCCTGGACAGGATGCCAATCCATCGCAGCCATGATACAGCACCCTGGAGCAGATGGGGTTAAGCGCCTTGTTCAAGGGCCCAATAGTGGCAACCTGGTGGAGCTGGGGATCAAACCGATCAGTAAGTCCGTGCCTTAGCCTTCTGAGCTACCACTGCCCCATTTCAAACTGCCGAATTCCCGTAATTCACACACAACAGCTTTTAGCGTTTACACAGAATATTGAAAAAACAAAACTTTGTTAGTAGAGCCTTTAAAGGCTGGAACACCTTGATGTTGAGAGAGATCAAAGGGAAATGACCAGATTGGTCTGAACTGCCATGAAGTCCTACAGTAGTAACTCAAATAAGCACTCTTTACAGCAGAAATGAATGGTAACAACAGAAGAAGAGTACAATCAGATATATTTAAAACACTAGCTAAAACAAAAGACTTAATAAAATACACTCATGCAGTACATAACATGCACAATTATATGATTATGAGAAGACCATCATTATTATAGCAAAATATAATGGTCACGAACTGGTATGACATGCAGTTCGGGCGGGTGTTATTGCAGTTGGCAGAAAAGGCAAGCATAAGTGCAGAGAGGTTGTATCAACATAAAGTCTTTAATTGTGCACAAAAACAAAACATAGGGCTCTGGACAAACATACACACCCCCAGTCTCTTTTAACATATACAGACCTTTCTAGACATTTACAGACCCATCAAGCATTTCAGCCCTGTAGGACTAACCCAGATACTAGAGACTGGACGGGAACACTAGAGGCGAGAAGGGGAGCACGCTGGAGGCTACAGAACAAAGGGTCATACAAACAGCACCATACTTAAATAAACTCAGAATAAAACACAGTACACTTACACAAACACCACAAAACAGAGCCCCTATAAACAAACCAAAGTACCATAAAATACCCACTAACAGTATTAATGCTCGACCCAATTTCCCAGAACAATCAGCTATTTATAACCATATTAATGAGCTACCTCGGTTCAGGTGATCTCCAGCATTATCTGACCGAGGTGCCTTCTGGGAAACTGAGTCGACTAACAAAAAACTACAAAAAACAAACAAGTGCACACAGTGCCCTCTAGGGGTAGTCCCTTACAATAATAAAAAAATATTATTTTGCTAAGTTGTGCCCTGCGATGGATTGGCACCCTGTCCAGGGTGTATCCTGCCTCGTGCCCTAAGTCTCCTGGGATAGGCTCCAGGTTCTCTGTGACCCTGAATACAGGATTAAGCGGTAATGATGATGATTTTGCTAAGTCAACTTGAGAAATATGCAAATATTTAGGATACATCATCAGGATAAATCATTCAGTACTTAAAGCAACTTAATTAAACAACAAATAAATATATTACCTATTAAAATAGTAAAATGTGTATTATTATTATTATTATTATTATTATTATTATAGTGCTATATTGGGTTTCTCACTCTCTTGTGCTTAAGTTTTTGTTGTTTTTGTTTGTTTGTGTTTTAATTGGACTTTCTTGTTTCCCTAAGGCTGATTAACAGAGCAGGCGGCACAGTGATGTAGTGGCTTAGCACTGTTGCCTTCCACCTCCAGGGCCTGGGTTCGATTCCCAGCCAGGCTCGATTCTTTTCTCTGTGTCCATAGAGTTTGGATTGGGTTTCCTCCCACAGTCGAAAGACATGCAGATTAGGCCAGTGTGGCTGTAGTGTGTGAATGAGTGTGTGCCCTGTGGTGGATTGGCACCCTGTCCAGGGTGTACACCGCCTCATGCCCTAAGTCTCCTGAGATAGGCTCCAGGCCCCCCGCGACACTGAATTCAGGACAAAGCAGTACAGACGATGAGTGAGTGAGTGATTAGCAGAGCAATAGACATAGACAGCAAAGCCCAGCCTCTGGTCTGCATGGAGCTTGTACTGTATGTTCTCCCCGGGCTTGATGAGTTTTCTCCGGGTACTCTGGTTTGCTCCCAGAGTCCAAAGACATGCAGGTTAGGCTAATTGTCATTCCCAAATCAGAGTGTGCGTTTGTCCTGTGATGGATTGGCACCTCATCCAGGGTGTACCCTGCCTCATGACTCAAGTCTCCTGGGACCTTGCAACAGGATCTTTGCAATACTGTATGCAGGATAAAGTGGTATGAACAATGAGTGAGTGCACAAAAACATACCTACAACTAAACATGAAAGCACAGCTAAAAGCAGTATAAAATTATATTTTTCAGTAAATATTAAGTTTTAAAAAATCTAAAAGGGAAAACAAAGCAATAAAAAAAACTTAAATACAGGAATAAAAAAAAGGAAACACAACAAATGGCCTCTGATTAAAATGTGTTTAAAATGCAATGAAACAATCTTACCGCTAGATGGAAGTATTGACTCAGTAATGATCTCTATTTTTCTTATCATTCGTAAAATGTAACGAAAACGAGACGGTGTCAAAAAAGAAGAAAAATTACTGTGATTTTACAGTTGCGTATGATATATAAATGCAGCAGAAATAAAACTTTAGATAAAGAGTTTCTCCCACTGTTTACTGAAACCCAAATGCTTATTTAAGACTTTTATAATATTTCATACTTGTTGCACATATTTTCAATTTAGCAATATTTAAAAATCCAGCTGTTTTAAATTAGAGGGTTAAAAGGTTTGAAACAGAAATTTTCAGACAGCCCTGTGGTCCTCCTTGCTTGACATGATCACATTTAAATAAAAAAGAGAAACGAGAAAAGTTCACTTTACCACTTTAAAGTTTTTACAATTAACCATCAGAAATGGCCTTACTGCATGTAGCCTGTATAGGCTTCTATAGTTTGCTATGGTAAACTAGTACATAGCCTACCATACTATACTATACCCATGGACATTACCATGTCTAGTCACTGCACGATTTAATAAAGTACCAGGGTAGGTGCTCTGGCACTTCAGTGGGTACTATACTGTATAATGGTATGTACCACCTTACTTTGGTGAATACCATTATAGTTATTGGGTACTACAGTGGCAAAGTTCAGCAGGTACATATGTGTACCTGATATTAGATATCTTAGTTACAGACATGTGCAGACATGGTTCCATAGTACCGTACAACAGTATATGTTTGAACCATGTAACATACAGTAGTACAGTGTGTGACATAGTATAGTGTGGAACATGCACCATATCAGCAAAAATTACTTAAAATACTATATAGCATGGACACTGGTAACATACGACTACCACGGTAACTGTCCCATAGTAAGATTTCTTATGGGAGCAAGGTTTAACTTTTGATGCTATTTTGTGCCATTCAGAATTAACAACAAGCAAGCTTCCTAAAAATGTTTTTTCAACTGAATGCAATTGCATTATAAAAGCACCACAAAATAAGTTATTTACTTATGTGTAAAATCTCATATCTATCCACTCCACATCCCCTCCACTTTTGGAAGTGTCAAGACAAATTTGCACTGAGTGAACTAAGAAACCTTACAACTGAAATGATTTGCAGGTGCATATCAACAGTATGGGGCAAAAGTATGGGGCAAACCAATCCTTTCTTAGGGACTCATCGGACGTTGGGTTGTTTTGCCCCAAAGACCAGTGCACTTCAAGTATTCATCTGGCACAAGCACATCGCTTCCATAACACTTCCACTTTTGCCTATGATTCAGTGATTTTAATTGACTATAAGCGCTGTGAACGTCTTTCCCGAACAAGTTCATAATTATGTGTGATTTAGGTAGATGTCCACCTTAGATCAAGGAGGCACAAATAGATCAATTATCATTTCTATGCAAATTGTCCTTGTTTTTCTGTTAGATGTAGCCTGTTATATGATGAAATGGTATATAGAAAAACAACCCCATGGAAGCAGTCTCACTCACTCACTCATCATTTATACCGTTAAATCCTGTATTCAGTGTCACAGGGGTCCTGGAGCTTATCCCAGGAGACATGGGGCACAAGGCGGGGGACACCCTGGACAGGGTGCCAATCTATCGCAGGGCACATTCTATGACAAAAATTATGATAAACTTTAGTCATATGACCACTGATATAAACTTAAAAAAAAAAAAAACTAAAATGTATTTATTTATTGCCAGAATTAGTCAGTCTTTTAACTCAAAATAGAATTACTTAGAAGGATCTCATTACCAATACCCAAATATATTAAACACATTTTGTATGAATAACCATGACCCAAGATACTATTCAATTGGAAAAAGCATGCTGATATCTTTTGATCAAACTCTTAACAGAATACTCATACTCATAACAAAATTTCAAATCAATTATTGATGATAGACCTACCTGGAACCTATCATCTATTAAAAAAGTATTATATTTCCTTCAAGGATTTTATATTTCATATATATAAAATATTAAAGGGGAGGTTAACAACAACCTATAACATTATTTTATCCAATATATAATATTAACAACTGTAGGTTTTGGATAAATTTGAAATGACTGAACTTTTCTCTCTCACTCACTCACTCCTGTACAAAGTATTCCATGGAACTGGGGCCCTAAGCGGGTACACTCTGGACATGGTGCCAGTCTATCACTGGCACAATCATGCACACGCTCACACGCAATTTGAAAATGCGGAGTAGCCTCATCTGCATGTCTTTGGACTGTGTGAGGAACAGAGTACAAAGAAGAAACCCACCAACAACAAGGAGAACATGCAAACTCCACACACACAGACCCGAAGCAGGACTCGAGGTGCGAGGCCACAGTGCTAACCACTACACCGCCTGCCGCTAACCGAACTTCATTACTGTTATTACCATGTTTTGACATCACCAACACTAAATGGTGTTGAAATAATTCTGCCATATTGTGTAATAATACTAATAATACTAGGCTAATATTGATTATGTCAATATATTTAAAATACAGAACTCTGCTTCACAAAGGCAGACCCACTGTGAAAAAGCACCTGCTGCATGCATTCTCTTTTAGATTTTTATTGTTTTTTCACACCCCAGACAACATTACGAGTAACACAGAGCTGTGCTCGAGCCCACACACGAAGAGGAGAGAAAGGAATACACCTCAATCTGCATCAATGCCATCACACACTTCCAAAAGACAGTGTATCAACCTTATGCTGAATATACTGGAAAAAATACAACAATCCAAAATAGAAATAATCTCCAAATGCTAAAATAAAAAAGTACATATATGCACAATTGAGACAATTAACAAAACAGATCGCCTGTAATTGGGCACCTTTTAAGGGTTATATAAAGAACTGGTGCTGAGGTAGACAATACAAAGAACTGAAAGACAATTAATTCAAATCACTGTAACATAAAAGTACAATGTCACTGCAAGAAAATAATCTATATTTGAAAAAAAGATTTAATTTGGTCCAACGTGGTTTCTCAGTGCTTTGTCAAATGTTATGATTATGTATCAAATTTTATTTAATTGGCACAGATAAGGGAGCACTGAAGAAAAAAAAATGGCTGCATCTAGGGTACGGCAAATAAAACACAGTGACACAAGGATGCCACTTTGCCAATTCTGTGCTCTGCATATGGTTTTATTGCAAACCCTACAACAAAGGTTCCCCCTTACAGAAAAGCCACATCAACTGTTTTTATGCACTTCACATACTGTATCACATTTTACACATTTTATCATGTGGATTTTTTTTTTTTTACACGTGGTGCATGTCTTTATTTTGCTTATGTGATTTTTCCTACAATTGATGTCAAATATACTTAAGTTGACATGTGCAGTTTCAGTGCATATCAGGTTGAAATGTAATGTTACATGTGATCACATATTACTCACATGTGAAAAACATATGATCGCACATGAAATCAAAGTGATTTTTCCGTAAAGAGTAGAATGACAAACATTTTCACAGTGTATGTTTACACCTTCCCTAAAGAACAAAAGACAAAGGAATGAAATGAACTAAAAGTTCAATAACAATTAATTTTGACTGCTTTGCCCGAATCCATTTAATGGCTGTGATCTGAATGTGCATTAAAGAAATGAATGAAATCCCTGTTTGTTACAGTTCATTTCAGTGGTGAATTAGCTTCAGAATTTCTGGACATATGCAATAACTTAATATTACAATAACAATATTACAATTAAGTCTTTTGTGGCTTTATGGAAGATTATTTTCTTTCTTCATAAGTAGTGCACTTACACACTAAACAAGTTGACCACAATAAGTCTTTTTACTCGCACTGCACAGACAAATACCTGCGTATAACTGCATATAATGTGTTTTGAATCTCACAGTGAATATGTTGTGACCACAATGCAAGCAAACAGAAAAAAATATATTTCTGCCTTTTCTGTTAGGTATTTTGTGCTTTATGATACTAGTAGGCCTGCAAATCTTGGCAGATAATTACATATGAAAAACTGACACCCAGCAGCAGTGACCACAAAGCTTTACAAACATCTACTACTGAACATTGTCAACATTGTAAAAGAGGCACAAAAAGTATCACCAAAAACAAACACGATGTAAAAGTTACTGTAAAAGTACTTGACTCACTTAACTATAAACAAGTGGACAGATTTTGCACATTACAGAATACAAAAATACAACAATTTTTTTTCTTATCAAAGTGCCACATTTGGCTCTTGTCTTTTTTTGCTTTTTTTTTGCTTTTGCCTCTGTAAATGTTTTTACACACAATTCATGAACTGCGTGTCATTTGACAATTCCACTTTACAATCATTTTCACATAAAAAGACAACACTTCTATTCTTAGGCTTTACCCCTATACCATAGCTCATCAACATTTTATTAAAAAATTAATGGAAATAAAACATCAGAATTTGATGTGTTTCATTTTAAAGTGGTCAATTAGATATGGAGTGTAAATATGATGTCAGTCAAGTAAAGCAAGATCTCTGAGAATTAAGCAAAAGATAAGATTAAAATGCAAATCATAAACATAATCAAATGTGCTTTTGCTTTCATTCAAAACAAAGAGCCATGAAGAGGTAGCACATATAGGGCTGAAAAGCAGACATTTGAGCAGTGCTAAACCTGATATTAATGCAAAGAGCATCTTTGTGCAGCTCTCACTGAGTGCAGATTATGATGAGTTTTATTATGGCTAATTAAACCATTGTATTGTTTTATAACCAAATGTCCTGAAACAAAGCTCAATAAACCACAAAACACACAAAGGGGGTGTGCTGTTTTAAGAAAACATTTGCATTTGATTATTTTCCAAAAACAGCATGTCCTGAAGTGTGTTGTTACACTTATATCACACCAATTTATTTACCGAAGATTGACACATCTTACTTTTTAAATCCATTTATACTTATACACCTTTTTTATACAAAAAAGGTTGTTGCTGTTATCACTTAAATTATAGCAGCTATAAAAAGTCACTCCCTCACATTTTTGTTTTCTGTCTTTTAGTTTATATGACAAGAAATGCAGCATGTCAGAAAGCTTAAAGTTACAAGTTTAACTCTATCACACATCATTGACACTAGACACCTTGCAAAAACGTAAATGTGATTTTCTCTTTGATGAAAACAAATTTTATATATATATCACCATACTTAAAATCTTTTGTCGATTTATGTGGAGCATCTGCCATATGAGTCACTATTTAAGTTGTTACTATAGAAACAATAATGCATTAGAGAAAACTCATTATTCTAAAATTGTGATTTGCTTTGCAGCTAACACTTCTGTCAGAATTGCTGTTATAGAAAATGAATCAACAGCTACTGACCAATTATCAGTGCATGCACCAGTGCTGTGGTATAATAAAAAATAAATCAAGCACAAGACAATCAAATAATTCAAGTAAGATTTTAAAAAAAAAAAAAAAAGTCAAATATAAACCATGAAAAGGAAAGATCTGTAGAGCTGAATACTGCATAATCGTTTTTAATCTCTTCTAGTTAAGTTATCTTGATCTTTTAATTTTCTAAGTATTTAAAAGATCTCATTCTTATTCAGCCTGCTGTATAGTGCTCCAACACGATAGCCCACTGCAATGTCCAGTAGCCCATTGCAATATCCTATATAGGTACTTTACATGTAAAGTACCTATATAGGGCACGCACACAAAAATTTTTTTTTACTAAAGTACGCAACCCTAAATTTGAGTCTTAATCCACTAATACTGCATAACTTCATCACAACACAACATATGCACATTCAAATGTTAAGATTAGCCCTGCTACACTAATGTCAATAGTAGGAGAATGGTGGAAAGCTAATGAAAAGTAAATCAATTCTCTGAGCCATATTCATGATTATGCTATACATCATAATTATGACATCAACTCAGTTGTGAAAGTGCACAGTGTAGTTACTCTCTGAACACATCCCTGAACATCCTTGATTTTTTTTTTTGTTGTTGTTGTGACCATAATTTAGCAATTATTTGAGTTTACCTGTGATCAAATGGCCACTAGTAAGTGCTTCTGACACTCAAAATGAGCTGCGCGATTGACCTACAATGCTGAACAGAGATTGTTTTTATTTTACTTTTTTGCATTTTATATGATTTTGGTACATTTTCATGTAATTATCCGTTTTTACTGTGCATGTGGCTGCAATAAACATTTTTGCTCACTTTTGTCAATGGTTTGGATGAATATTTAAAATGTATAGGTGTTGTGAATTTTAAAAAAAAAAGTTTGAATTTTGAGTATAACAGGTGAAATGAAGCAATGGGCTATTTGCTAGTAAGATGGTCTATAAGATTATGAAATACCATATTATTTTTAAAAGGGTTCTACTTTTGTAATGTTGTCATTTATCAACACATTACACCCCAGACATGGATTTTAACTTGTGCATATGATATGATGTGAAAAAAAAGAATAGACATTCTACACTAAAGCTTTGATCACTTTCCCTTCTCCATCTTTGGCCCAGGCTTGGAGCAAAGTGAGTGAATGAGCCACCAGTTTCTTCTTTCCTTTCTTCAGCTGTCTTATACATAGCATAGGTACAGATAGGTCTTCTCGATCCTCCAATCTGGGGGAACATCCTCAGGCTTGTGGCTTTTCATGTGTTTCTGCATGGCTGAGAGGCTGGGGCAATACTCCTGGCAGATGGTACACTGGTAGGGTGAAGCTCCATTGTGGGTGCGTAGGTGTTTGATCATGGCTGAGTAGTCACGTGAGCGCTGGTGGCACAGCTTACACTCAAATGGCTTCTCACCTGAGGATCAAATGAAAAAGCGTTTTGCTATCACACTAATATAGACGTACATTCATGTCACTTAACAGTCAAACAAAACAAAACAGGCAAAACATGTCTAAGTACATTTGTGCGTAATCAAAGCAAAAGGCTGTCCAACACAAAATTAGACTGTGTGTAAGGTTTTTTTAGCATGGCCCATGTACAGTATAATTAATTTACAAATCATGATTATTTGCAAAAATGCAGTGAATGTCTCTTACTGTGCATTTTGTAAATCTCCAACAACCTGACTGCTAAGGGGAAAAAATGTCCCTGGTGATGTGCAATGAGAATGTGCAGTGAAAATGGTTAACAAGGTAAGCTAACAGCCTACCATTGTCAGCAGCAAACTGATTATTGATCTGTCATTGACAGTGGGTGTAAATGTCACTGATTTCATTGTTGGCTGTCTACTGGACTACTGGCTTTTGGTTAGGAGCTTCTCTCAGCTCTTATTATCTACATGCACATAGTCTAGAACCATGGCCTTGTTAGACAAAAAGAAGTCAATTATTTGACAAGCTACCTGATAGCATGGCTTAGCATCTGCTTATTGAGGAGTGAAGGGAAGTAGCAATCATCCTTTAATTTAACCTCAGTCAGTTTAATTCTCACACAAGATCACAGAGCCAACAAACAAATTTAAGTTATAGCATCCCAAACTAGAATCCTTATATAAGGGTTGTAAAACTCAGTATTCTAACAAACACATTTGCTGTGCAATCACCAGAGGTGAGAGTTGATGCAAGACTGATTAAGACTGACTATTTTTATTATTTATATATGTTTTTAATCTATTTTCTTTCCACATAACTTTCATGTTTCTCAACCAGTTCCACATAGTTTAGTTTAAGAAACATATAGGAAACAGTATAGTTTTTTTTTTTAGACATTTCATGCATTAAGAGAAAGTTGAAAAACTTGTACACGTGTTTGTGTAAAGATATGGAGATCTGACCTGTGTGTACGCGGTAGTGTGTCTCCAGCTGGTGTTTGAGACTGAACCTTTTACCGCAGCTGTTGCATTCATAGGGTTTCTCTCCAGTATGGATGCGCTTATGGCCCTTCAGCGTGCTCTCATCCCGAAAGCAGCTGCCACAGAACTCGCACTCATACGGATGGTCACCTGTTCCCAAAGAAACATCATATACTTACTCATACTCATAATACGTTAAAGCAGTTAAGATGGTTTCATTTAACCAAATCATCCCTTTGAACTCTCAATATGCTGCTTGTTGAGCAGAAGCACTTAAAATGCCAATAATCTGGGATAGTTGACTACAGGATGTGTTGATTGGATCTGGCTGGCTGCTAATTGCTTTTATGTGCTGAGTAACAGCTTCTTATATAATTTTCTCAGGCAGCAGCATGGTATGCGGTCAACCGTATAAAGCGTCCAATATTTAATGCATCTCAGCACAGTCGGACATGCTTTAAGTCATCAGCGGTGACCCATGCTTTTCATTATCTCCCTGTCGAAGTGGCAGCAGAACCTCAAAATAAATTGCATTTCTTGTTGTGTACTGTCACGGTTGGTGTAAACCCCCATCTTAAGAGACAATGCAAAAAAAAAAGAAAAAATCCCAAAGCACATCATGGCATACTATTCACATTCAATTGCACTTTTAGTAATAGTGGCAGGCTGAAATGAATGAGTTTTTTATCAGAGTGGAGAGGAAGGGCAGGTTGAAGCCCTCTGAGACCAGATATATGATGATATATAGAGCAGCAGTCTTTAGGTACCTGCATCAACTGATCAGATGCACCTTGCAAAAAGCCCTGCAGCCTGTCTGTCATTAAAGTTAATGGAGCTGAGGCGAGCAGCCGGTCGGCCAGACTCGCATCGCCGCAGGCATGCTAATGTGCTAACGCTCAGCCCTGGGAAGATTCGACACACACTAGTAATGTCAATTACCCAGCACATACAGAGAACTCTTTTCTAGTGTATTAGACTTTATATTTACTGTATTGATCTTTTGCTGGGTAGGTAGCCAATCAAAAGGCTGCTGTGACACAAACTGTGCAGACATCAGTGTCTTTGTTTAAGTCAGTAATACATGACCACACAACAGTCTGTAAAATTCAAAGTAAAATAGGCATCCATTATTTTAAAAAAAATGCTCCACATGGTCTGACAAAATGGCATTAAAAGGGTTGAAAGACGAGCTAAAAGGAGCTTCAGATAGCTTTCTGTGCCATAAACAATCCAGCTCACTTGTCTCTGTCTGCCCTATCAAACACAGCTGTGAACATTAGACAGCCGCCACTGTCTGCAAATGGCCTGCCAGTGAAACGGAGAGGGAACAGGAATGGCATATTAATGAGAAGACACTACATGTGCAGAATATAGAAAGGAGAGAGGCTTCAGAATCAGACAGACACACAGGGCTTAGGAAAATGATAAGGCCAGTTGTGCACTTTGACCCTTATGTATTGGCACAAGCACAATATGAACTACAACACATTCCCTACATTCTAAAGTAAGATAATTATCATGGGGTTTGTGATTGTATTCAATCAAAAAAAGCTTTGTTTTTAAATTGGGATTTATTTATCCCTAGTAAATGACTATTCCTGAACAGGTTCACAGTCAATCCCAAGTCCCAAGTACAGCACACATACAGTATATATATATATATATATATATATATACAGTATATGGCTTGGAATTACTTGTGTTAACTATTGCGATTAGCAGGTTAATTTTTCAGAAAATTCATTTCTTTCATTATATGGCTAAAAAAATTTCGTTCCAGCAGAAGCACAACTAGTAGGGTTTTGGGAATGCAATAGAAAAGCATTGCATTGTGGAGCATCAGCCATCATGGTAGCAAGTAAATAAGAAATCGTGAGAAACCTGTGTAACACAAATGCTTATGCAAAAAACGCTAAAACGAAAAGAAATAGCAAGAAGGGGAACAGGATTTCCCATGAGAATTTGTCAAAGAAAGCCAAGGACCAGTAGTTGTAGAAGACGCAACTTGTAACCTAATATAATCTAAAATGGTTTGTATCCATACAAGATTCTCAATAAAGAGTGGTGATCCCATCCTGCTGCTTTCATCATACTCACCCAATGTGTTTTCTTATTTTGTATTAGTGCAGTGTTAGTGCTTATGCATGGGTACATGACTTACAAATCTTCAAGATGCTTAAACAGGCATTCAAACAAAGTTATGTGGAGTCAAACCTGTCTTAGTCTGGATTTTTTCAACCCTTGTTCAATGAAAAATCCACAGTTCTGCTGAGACTTGTATGAAACTTCTATAGTTCCACTGAGCCAACTCTTGGCAGTTACGGTGTATTAAATACAAGTTGAACACTTTTCCTTCCCCCAAAATAGCTCTAGAGCTAACCAAAACTAGCTGAGTAATTGGCTAACCAGACTTCTGAACTGTACTGTATATATCCTATCCTACCCTCAAACACGTTGATTTTGGCTGTTCGAGCATCTGTTCAAGCACTCGTGCAACAAAAGTGAACTAATTATAATGTTCCAGTCCTCAGTACCATGAAACATTAATCCATGTCCATCATTCAGGATTCAACACAGATGTCAGATGTGGTCTGTGCTACTATTCATTTAAAGTAAAACCCAGTTCTCTGGACCACTGGCCATTTAATAACTGGTTTAAATAACCCAGAGTCCATAAATGGAGTGTGAAATTGAGATCACTTTTATCTGAGATAACTATCTGTCTGTGGTTTGACCCCTGTATTTTTAGATTATATCTGGAAGATTTTAGGAGGAAATAAAAAAACAATAAAAAAAACCCTCAGCAATTAAGTCTATTTGGCCTATGGACCAATAACCATGTAGAACGAGACTGACCTGTGTGGGAGCGAAGGTGGCGTTTAAGAGCTGTGTGGCTGGGGAAAGTTCTATCACACTCGCTGCAGATGTAGCTACGCACACCAGCATGGACCTCCATGTGGCCCTGCAGTGCTTTCTGAGTCTGGAAGCGTTTTCCACACAGGAGGCAAAACACAGCCATATCTGAGCCTACATGAGAAACAGAGAGAGAGAGAGAGACTTTTAGTGCTTAATCATTGTAAATTAAATGCTATGACATAATACATTTCAAACAGCTGTTTAATTACTTATAAATTCAGTGACTACAAACTAAATACGCCACCTCAGACTCTGGCTCTTGCTGATCAGTGTTCTGATCACCCACAAACTATCTCATGTTTCCACAGGTGAGGAGTCAAACAACAAAATATTTACTATGGAGGGCTTTACAACTTTAAGGATTGAAAAACAGGTTTGATTTCATTCAATTGTTCACCATGAGGTAGCACTCCAGTACAGGGCACCATACACATTTTATTTATATACAGATGCGATTTTTCTCTGAACACTGGTTCTCACATGAAATACATAGTGGATAGTGTTTCATGAAAATAAGCTTCTTCGTTGCTGTGATTGTTATGTGACATCATGAAACCTAAAAGATCACCTGGCTGTCAATATTTAAGTGCTAGACTAGAACCACGAACCGACTTTTTCGCTGTGGAAAAACATAGAAAGGTCCAACCACACGCATTAGCATCAAGCCCGGTACTTGCTAGTGAAAAAACACTATGTGTCTTTTTTTCCCTCTTATAAACTGGCCAGTCTGGCATCTCTTGCTTAAAGTAAAGCTGTCTCTAATTTAAAATCTATGTGAATTCCCAGAGGTGGGCTTATAAACAGTAGGCCAGGATTGACTTCCCAGTCAATCAATCAGCATTTGCCTCAGAGCTCAGAGAAACAAGGGGAGAAAAAGCAACAATAGCACCTGAGACACATAAAAATCAGCTTCTGGTCGCTATCACTGACAGCCTGCCAGTAATGGAAGTCTTGTGCAAATACTGGCTGAGACGTACTCTCCCATAGTATGTATTTCTATTATTTCCCAGTTTAGGGCTTACGAGGTCACAGAATAGGGGAACAGCAGAAGGGAATTTTAAATCCTAACAAAGCACATAAATAAATGTATAAATAATGAAATGGAAGAAAGAAAGAAAGAAAGAAAGAAAGAAAGAAAGAAAGAAAGAAAGAAAGAAAAATACACCCATTGTACACCTTACTTACTATCCTACTAGAAACACTGTAACTAGGATATATGGATTCTTTATATATGAGAGCTTACATATTATTTCTAATGTGCCATTGCTGGATTTAAAAAGTCAGTACACAGTACATTACATGCTACTTGTAACCAGACAAAGAAAAAAAGGAAGACAAGTACAAAGCTATCCCTACTTGCTGTGTCTTTAGGAATAATTTACCTCTACAGCTCCATCTATTTATACCATCTCTTTGGCTCCTGAGAGAGCACAATGTGTTTCTCGTACTCTTTATATATCTCTGTTTCTCTCTTCACTCAGCACACTCCCAGCAGAGGTTTAATGGTTCTGAAGTAGCTGACAGAGTTGCTTAAGCTGAGGTGAATGGGCCTGTTAATGGAGCTGGCCTCTCTCACAAGATAAGTGTCAGCCCTCCACACTAGCAGGAGATACAGTAGCTCTTCCATCGGCTTTATACAGCTTTCTTTTTTCTATACCTACAATTTAACCCTCTTGCTCCGTTCACTACTTAACACCGGAGGTTGCATTGCTGCATTATGATTCTTATTGCAATATAAAAGTAGAAATGTACATTTTAATTCTTATTATTCTTTTAGTCTTTGTGAATGTAGATCAAAATATAGAAGTGGACAAATAACAAGTTACTTTTCCTGCCTACTAGACATGTGAAAGCCTAAATGAGTTGCACAGTCCAATGTTCTGCTTGCTTGGATGTTCAATTGACTAGGTTCTAACTAAACATCTTAAACATAATTTACCTTGAACGTATGGCAAGTACTATGGATGACTTCATGTAGTAGTCATCATCCCTGCTCTTGATCTATCACATTTGCACTCTTGACAAAAAGGCAAAAGTCTTTGGCTAACATTTCATCTATGACCTCATGACATTTCTAATAAGACTTAACGAATCTACAGACTTTATATGGCTGCAGCTCAAAACCAGTTAGTTAGAACCAATCAAGCATTTTGGATGAGAGGTCAAACATCTTCTCAGTCCTCAAGCAAGCTGTTTAGTTGCCACTACACAGTACTTTTGGGATAACCATGACCTGAATGACTGAGAATCTCAACAGACATCTGAACAAAAAGCATTTTTGCTCAATTAAGCGTTGAAATGTAAAGTGACTGTTGTGCTAGCGTTAGAGTTATATTTTTGTTCCACATTGCAGTGTACATTGCTCAGTTGTCACTCTTTTACATCCCTTCATATTTCTCATTCTGGAAATGCATGTCTAGCATCTGTTCCAGCTAATTAATATGGTGTGTAAAAATACTTCCTACCAATAGCAAGACAATCCCAGATGCATAAGTGCAGTCTTAAATTCTGCATTTTAAAAACTGAAGTGGACAAAAAAACACTTTACTGTACATGTACTGTATACTGTATATTAATGGTCATTCAATTATCGCTAAAATGATTACAGCTAACTAAAAGGTCCTTTGGATATTTAAGTCTAATAATAAACGGATTTCTTAAATAATTATTGTTGTTAAATAAGCAAAATTGTATAATTGTTACTAGAAGAATTCTATAAGTAGTTGATTTATTTTTAAACTTTTATACAAGTGGAATTGTACCAGGACTTTTGATTGTGCAGAATAAAAAAACACAGTTATAAGAGTAAAAAACTGCCTTAATTCTCTATATAATGCCCTGCTACACTAATGCACTTATCCCAGTGTTTCACAAGTGCTTGGATACCATCAAGGTAGATAGTTTTCTCAGTACACCGGAGCTATGTTCGCACAGCCTGCTTCACGTCTGAAACGCCTGGCCTCCCAGGAACTCCTTTAATTACCCAAACATGTCAGTACCATATGGGGAATACCTTCCAGTCAAGTTTCTGTAATGTGCAAGTGGTGTTCGCAAATGATTGTGTGTACAGTCCCCACAGACAGATGCATCCCTTCCGCAAGTTAAAACATTTACACCGCTCAAATATTTTACTGCAGCTGAGTGTCACATCACTGTACGGTGAATGAAGTACTTTCATTCATAGGAAATTTCATGACAAGTCCCGGTTTGACTTGAACGCTTTTCCAGAAGTAGACTCCGCAACTGTACTTTAAAGAGACATTTTATGTGTAAGTAAGGTATAAAATAGGGCACTGGACTACAGCTCCTATCAGCTATCAGTTCTATCCTATCTATCAGTTGACTTGCCTTTGTTGCAGTTACGTGTAATTATTCCTTGTTCATTGTTAACGTTCCCTAGTTCCTTAGCCTAGTGACCATAGCTGTTAATGTGTTTTCATTTTGTTTATAAAGTATTTGCACTTTGCCTGACCAATTATCACTGCTTAAAATGAAAGTGATTGAAATCTTTTTTAAATGAATCATTCCTATATTTGTATTATTTAATTAAAATAAATAGTTTTAATTAAGTTTATAAAGTTTGTTATGACCAATATCAAAACTTTACATAAGCGTTTGGAAAGGGAAGTTTCTCTGTGATGAAAAATGGGATGAAAACAAAGGCTCCTGCTGGAAGGTTGAAGATTTTAAACCATTAGCTGCAAGTGGGGTGAGAGGTCAGGGGAAGAGGGAGGCAGATTAGAGGAGTGTGTATGCGGGGTCCTGGTCGCCCACTGAGCATGGACAATAAGGAGTGGAGTGTGACTGAACTAAAGAGAACACATTGGGACCTTGCTACTGACTTTACTCAAATACCACTGCACACAGAAAAATGACATGGGCTAGCACTGGCTGAGTGTGATTAAACAGATAACGGAACAGGAGACAGACCTCAAATGATATCTAGGATATTATCCGGAATAATCTGTTTTTTGTTCTCTCTTTTTTTTTTTTTTTCGATTTTGTTTCTGTCCAGTTTCGTTTAATATTTCAATAACGCTCAGTAATTGTGACGTTAGGCTTTTTCCACCGGTAGTGAAATGTAGCATTAAATTATTATATTAAATTTAAAGTGTGTAAGAGAGAGAGGGAGCCAGGGCGACAGAGAAAGAGAGATCAAATACAAATATGGGAACAAACTGCTGCTCTCTTTGGTTGACGATCAGTTACAACAGTGGAGACAGCCTGCCTGCTCCTTCCCAGTTCTACAAATCCATTTTAATCAGATATGAGGAAAGAAGTGAGGCTGAGTATAAGAGAGAGAGTGATTAGTATACAGGAGCCTGTGCCACAGCTTCATTGACATTCAAGTGGGGTTAGCATGTTGCATTTAAAATGCCGTCTGATGAGGACTCCAAAATCAAACCATTTGTTACTGCCATTGAAGTGCCTGTGGGCAATAGGCAATTAAATTGGAATTAGTGTGGGGAATGAGATACAGATGATTCATATGGAGAGCAAGAGCTGTCAGAGAGATGTTCTGGAATTCTATTAACGTAACCAGGATGGATACACTGAGAGTAAACACACAGCTAGCTGCTTAACTTCACCGCACGCCATGCAATCACTGTGGCTCCTTATCTAACCTGACTGATTTATTCCCTCTACAGTTCAAAACAATATGTGTCAAGAAAGAGCATGATTTAGCAAGGCTGTGTGAATTCTGCATTGAAGAAGAAGAAGAAAAAAACAGTTAAATGAAAACAGAGCCACTGCAGACTTCTGCTTCACAGGTCATTTTGAGTTCATTTACTTTTCTTATTTAAAGGTTGTGGGAACTTAAGACACGTACTACTAGATTTTCGGCATGCCCCCACAACCTCCTTAGAGCCCATTCATAACAGGCCAAATGTTGACCACTTTACCCTATTAATAATTCAAAGAGTTAGGAGTCATTTCTGAGCTCAAATGGTCTCGGCTAAAGCCCTCATGCAAGAATGCATTGTACCTCTGGCTATGATTTATTCCAGAGGCCATCTGGACAGTGGGGGAACCAACAGCCTAAATGTCCGAATGACCCATTCTATTATTCCTCGAGTCATAGGTCCGACTCTTTCACATTCTCAGGGTCCTCTAAAAAAATGGACCTGCTGAGAAGGCTTTTCTGTCTAACAAAAGTACTCGCGGCAGCATCTCATCCGACATGACAATGACTCTTTTGTTACAGGGTGTTTTGTTTTCTTTAAGACAGTCACTGGAACATGAACAATTGTGGATTACAGACTATCAGAAATAAATGAGGAGCATGTCAATGAGGGATTTAAAATAGATAATGAGTGCAATGGAAATGGGAAATTTTACAACTGGTACCACCTGATGCCTTGTTATAAGCACATGGAATACCTGCGAACAGTTAAGGAATTGGGGAAGTGTAGCGAGAAAGCAGAGGAAGCGAACAAACGAGAAATAAAAGGAAAGAAGCAGCGAGAAAATGGTAGCGAGAGAGAGAGTTTCTCTGCAGGACATCAGTATTCCAGCATAACAAGCTGCCTTTCACAGCTCATAATGAGCCCCAGGTCACAGGAAACAGGTGCTTGGTAGATTATCAAAAACACACAAGCACGTCAGAGAGAGCCTTCGCCTTTTATGTATTCATTATATTCTGTGTGAATAATTATTGCTTGAAATCAAAGACGGGGTGCAAAAAAAAGAACAAAAAGCTTTCACTCCAAAAATATGGAAATCAAAAAATGTGCTAAGACATGAAACAGTTTGTCACTGACACTTAAATGCCACCTGTGTTATTTTCAGTGAGTACTCTCAAGACATGCATGCTAATATGCATTATTAATAACTATTCGGATAAGTTTTTCGACAAGCACTGGCTCTAAAGAAAGAAGAAATACTCCTTGCATGCCAGCAGGGGGAGTGCTGTGTGAAAACTCTCTGCCAGACCACAGACCTCACATGACCCTCACACAGCATCAGTAACAAATACCTCTCTCTCTCTCTCTCTCAGTCTCTCTCTTACACACATACAATACAAACATAATGAGTCATACTGTGATTATTTAAAGTAACCATGAGATTATTTTAGTATCACATATTTTTAACTGCACGATCCCTGAAATATTTATTTCATAGAAATATGCAAAAACCGTTCATTAACTCCAGTCTGAGTTTCTTTTTATTGCTGCTCTGAACGGTTTTCTTTTTAAATCTATTGTTGTATGTTAACAATCATGCGGCCACTGATCTCACCATCCTGAAGCCTTAGGTCGATACTGATACTGCGTCAGCCCGGGAAGATTTTCTTTGCTACCACCATCGCCTCTGGCTTCATCATTAAAGATCTAATCAGCTGAAAAGCTACTCTGTGACAATAAATAGTGTTAAAAGCTCTATACAAATGAAATAATTGATTTGAATGAAATTGAATTAGGTTTATGCAATGAAAACACCACATAAGCAGTGTGAGAAAACAAAAGCAATCTTAGGTTAATCTATATTTTAATATGTAAGAAACAGTCTAATAAAAATCCATCAAATGCCCAAAGCATCAATTATATTAGGCAATTTTATACCCAAATGACCATCATGTAAATGGAAGTTCGGGATTTGATTTGATCAGGGTTTATTTAAAGTGTGAGAAATCCTTAGGGACTAAAGGTAAATTCTACACCATCATATATTGTTTTTTTTTTCTTTTCTTTCCTTTTCTTCAAGCTAAGCTGAAAACAGCAGCTGTGGTCTTACTGCCTGCCTTGTTTTAGAAAAAGAAGAGAATTTGCTTTTCACACTGGTCAGATGACCCCATGACCCCTCGAGGGCAGGGACACAAAGGGCCTGAACTGGAGCAGAAGTTATATACCTAATTCTGTTCCCACACATTTGGTAGACAGGGGATAAACTATACCACTTGGGATGGTTTGCATAGCGTTATATCACAAATTTAAAGGACTGTCCTTCTTGAATTATTGGCAAATATTTCTGTAAAGATTTAATATTTAACAAATGGAGAAACTTACATTGAGTAAATGATTTTTAAAAAGTTTGGTAAAAAGTAAACAATCTGTGATTTTTTTATTGCGCAGAAAGAGAAAACACATTTAAAACTTTGATTCTCATATTTCTCTTTATTTCTCCTATTTTTATATGAACCTTTATTTCTCAATATATCCCCAGCTTCTCTAATGCACTTATCCAAGTGTTTCACTAGATCGTGGATACCATCAGGGTAGAAAGTTTCCTCAGGGTACTGAAAGCATGATCGGACTTCCTGATTCATGTCTGAAACACTGGCCTCCCAGGAACTCCCTTAATTGCCCAAGCTTTTGGACTGTATGGAGAATATGGCAAAACGTCCAGCGATTTCCTGTAATGTGCAAACAGTGTTCGTGAATGATTGTGTGTACAGTTCTCACAGATAGATGCATCTCTTCTGTAAGTTGGTGCAAACGTATCCATATGTTTCCAAGAATCAGGCATTCTACTCACTGAATGTTCACGGGAATGACTGCAGTAGGCGCAGAGCCACCCCAGCTTGGATCATCATTTATGGACTTACAGCCTTCTTTTAAACGTTTGCACCTGACACATCACCAGACTCATACCCAAGACATAGCTGGAGGTGCTTCACCTGCTCAGTCCAGAACACATGCAAATTTGTGAAACTCAAAACTCCTCCTTTTTTAGGCTAATACACTAGATTAAGGTTAACTCTCATAGGTAAGGGAGAATAGGCTTTTCTTTAAAATCTTCCCAGAGGGAGAAAAAAAAAAAACTCCAAAAATATCCTGGTGGTTTTTTGATTTTTTTAAATATATTCCTTGAAAATTCTCAACCTGTGCCGATAAGCAGCTGGATGTATTCATGTCTCTGTCTGCAGTTTATGTGTGATAATTAATCCCTGTATTCACCAACAAGTTAGTCGTCTTTCTCCCAATATAAACTAAATTATTCCCACCCTGCCAACTGAAGCCTTATTTACACTGTGAAATAAACAAAGGCAATCAATATTTATTCAATAAAAACCTTATAACAGGCTGTTTTCAACAACTCAGGAATCTAATTACATGCTGCTTTGCTCAGCTACAGATGGAGAGACAGGTCTCAAGTGTCATGAGTATCATGGTGGTATGAATAGAAAGCAGATAAGAGAGAATTTGTTACAAAATACACAGTTTATAAATGGCTTTAAACCTCACACATAACAAAAATCAAATCAAGAGTCAAGTCTCTTGGTATATGAATGCTACATATTATTGAAGAGTTTGGGGGAAAACCAACATACAGCCACCAGAATAGCATCAATACAAGTTTGCACAGATTCTCTGGAAGGGATGAAACCTCAATTGATGCTTTAATAACGGCAGTGGAGAGCAATGACTATAACATTACTGCTCGACTGGTTTGAGATCTCAAAAAGGCTACAAAGGCCCTGGTATAAGATTTACTTCATTGCTGAAACAGGTTACACAGACATATGATAATTTGCATCCTCATCAAATCATTCAGTAGGCATTGTGCCCTTTAAGTGACGGAAGAGTCATCCTGAAAGAGACCTCTCATTAGGAGAGAAATGATTCATCATGGGATGAATAAAAAATTTCAAGGGAAAACCAACCTAAAATCATCCAAACCCAAAACCACGAGAGCAGGGTGCTTTTTACAGCACAACAGAGCCACCAGATTTTCCTTTAATTAATCACAGTGTATATAAAAGTCTATATGACACTATACAGTACAGTACATGCCAATACTTACAGTAGTATGGCAGAAAAATGGTGGCTGAAGAAAACAGAAGGTTTTTTTTTTTGTATTTGTTTTAATATTTTGTCACATTTGTGATGCGTTCCATGTACTTGTTTATCCAAGCATGTCTTGTTAATTACAGTATGCTGCTGAATTGATGATTGTTTGGCTTATTTTCCCCCTTTCTTTATAGTATATACGAACATGCCAGATAAAAATTAGCATTTTGAGTCTGGTAAAAGTACATTTAAATTTTTTTATAAATAATGATTAACACAATGTACAATATAATATATAATATTATATTATTATTATTATTATTATTAATATAATAATAATAATAATAATAATAATAATAATAATAATGGGTTTCCTCCTCTCTGTTTTCCATATATACTTCACATGCTGTTATGTGGACTACAATAAATAAATTATAGTGTATAAAAAGTGCCCTGTGACAGAATGATGTCCCGTCCAGGGTGTATTGCCTAGTGTTCTTGGGATACAATCAAGATCTGCCAGAATCCTGACAAGGATAACATGGTTAATGAAGACAAATCAATGAATGAACCAAGTACTGGTGTTGATTAATGTGTATTGTCCTTGATAAAGAAAGTAAGTGAAAAAAAGAAAGAGAAAGAAGTAATGGGTTTATTTAAAAAATTGCTAAAAGATCTACATATAATACTGGCAAAATAATAGATAAAGATAAAAACTATCTGTTTTAAGAATGAAAGTATGGCTCAATAACCTAAAATGACAGAATTTTTTGATAAATATACTGATAAATGTACGCTTTCAGAATTTGTTGATTTCAAAGGGAACAGAGAGCTTCTGTTCTTTGATATTGGCACTGACAGGTACCTCATTTGACCCCTCATCTCTGTGAGCGAGAGAAGCTGTGGGGCTAATCTACCCGAGTGAGGAACAGCTTGCTTAATAATTAACATAACAAGATACATTGCTCATGTTTAACCACTGTTTATTCAGCGGCCCAATTCAATGAAGTCAAGTCATGCTGCCCTAAATGTTTTTCTCTGTAGGTGACGTGATACAGCACACGTTGTGATGTAGATAAGTAAAATAAGAGACGGTGATGTCCTGGCCTGCTTTCAAGAGTGGCCGGTCCTGAGACGTTAGCTGTAGTTTTATTTTAAGACAGCCTGTAAGTAGGTCAGCTCTGAGTTTGTGACAGTGCTCTGGCAGAGTATAAACATCGGCACATGATGTTGTTTTTCTCTGTCTGTGCTCGCACCAAAATCAGCTCTCCTGCCACCTTTTTCATTCCCTCGCTCTATTTTATAAACTGAACTTTCAAAGCTTTAGCGAGATGTTCACCTCCGGCTTTCTTGCATCATTCCTGATGGAGGTGGATAGATGAGTGTTTTATTTAGAAAGCTCTGCAGGCTCTTCAGAAAAAGGAAAAAAAAAGGGAAAAAAGTGGATCCTTGGCTTGTCTCCAAGTTCAATGCCACATTCTAACAACATGTTGAAGCAGAAAAATCGCACTGAATAACTATAGCAGCCAAAACCCCAGCCATTAAAGCCAATATGTTTGTGCCCCAATTTTTCTTTCTTTCTTTCTTTTTTTTTTTTAAGTTGTGGCCTGGATGTGAAGCCAAAGTGAAACAGAGCACTTGCGGTTTCCATCTTTGGGACAGCAGATAGAAACTTCTGGGCACCACCCTATGTCCACAGGCATTAACTATTGATGCAGTGTGTGTTACAAGAGTTACAGTTACATGCCAACGTTTTTAAAAGAGATATCGCGTTTCTCCTCATGGAGCACAGGTGACAGATATTGCACCCTGATCTCACTGTACACAAACACAGGCGAGGGTAAAAAAGTGTTTGGGCATAAAGGTCCAATGTAAAATTAAGCTTATTACAAATTAAATCTGCTCTAATGAGTTAATAGTAAAGATGATTATCTCCTCAACTTCATGCTCATAAAAATGATGGCAGCTTGCTTTAATTAGGACTCACCCTTTATATAGCCTCAACATGTGGATCATTAGCCCGATTGAGCACTTTTATACCCAGAGAGCATATTAATTAGTGCAGTCTGGAACACCTGTAACAGCACAGAGTCTATTGTCTGTCTTTCACTACCAGCGGACTGACTGGGTGCTGCTTCTCATCTAACACAGATAACTAGAGGTCAGACCTTTAGGTTCAAGGACTATTTGAGCGATTTGAGAATGTTTCATTGTGTGCATGCGTGTGTGTGATGTCCATGTCCACAAAGCTCACCGAGCTGATAACCTATTTACATAAGAAGGACAGCATGATACTGTGCCACGCACAACTGTGACCCAGAATGACCTCGGGTTTATTCACTGAAAGCAAACAAAATCAAGCTCTAAAAGAGCCAAATAAACCACAAAAAGAAAATGTAATGGAGTGCATGGCCATAACGACGAGCTCCGTTCAAGTTAAACCAGACTTGTGATGTAACTTCTGGTGAATCAAGGCGTAAAACTGACATTTACAGAAGACTTCAAGCACTGTGCGGTGATGAGACTCTGAGCCTCAGTAGCAAATGTTTTAGATTTTAAGTAGAACGTCCTAGTATAATGATCCTGCCCAAGGTGACATGGATGATATCAGCCCACCGCATTCGTCCCTGTGAACCTTCAGCGAGCTTCAACCGGAACCTTACCGGATAACTAGCCACCAATTTGTGGAAGAGACGCATCTATCTGTAAGAACCGTACTGTCGTTCACCATCACCACTTGCACATTACAGGAACTTGGCTGCCACGTCATCTGTACAGTCCTCCAAGACCATCTCCACATGTTTGGGCCATTAAAGGAGTTCCTGGGGAAGCCAGTGTTTCAGACGTGAAGCAGGACGTCTCATCGTGGTTCCGGCGCACTGAGAAAACTTTGTACCTTGATGGTATCCAAGCACTAATGAAATGCTGGGATAAGCGTATTAGTGTAGCAGAGCAATAAAGGTAGTTTTTACTCTCATAACTGCGTTCTGTTATTCTGTTATTCAAAAGTCCCAGTTTGACTTGAATTCCCCTCATATCAACAGAACACAAGGGCCTAGGTACCCTAGGTTTTTTTTTTTATCTTACAATTGCAACTTCCCCTGTCATATTTAATATGCAAACAGCATGTGATACTATTTGATAATAAAAACCCACTATGCAAAAAAGTATCCAAGAATATCAAGTGATGACTAGCTCTTAACTCTCAGAGCAGCTGAGGAGGACACTTCAGGTTTGCCCACAGACATAATCATTCTTTATTTTTAGCTCTCAGAAGACACTATGTTACCAGACTTTTGTAGATAGGTATGTAGCATATGTAAAAAGCTAGTATGTGAAATTACTGAAATATAATTAATATAATTTGTGAGAAAATGTGATATGAATGTTAGTGTTTATAATGACAACTGTTGTTTTGTAAAATGCAAACTAAGATGCTGCTAGCCAAATCACCTTGCTAGTTACAGTAATTTCAGCTAATATATCCAATGTTAGCTGCAGTTAAATCCTGGTATAAGAAAGGATGCATAACACAACAGAGATGAGAAATTGGCAATAGATGTAGCACTCATGAGACATGGCAGGTTAATAAATAAACGGTGGGTCATATTTTTGCACTGTGGACCACGCAGACATTTTGATCATGTTTATGTCCTTGATGAAGTGATGAAAAGCCCTGACGTACTGCTCCAGCCTAAATTCAGACAATGTTTAATATGCTTTCCTCTTCCTTATCTCTGGAATATGTAAACAGCATAGACAGACTGGTAAATGCTTGGGTGTGGTGGCAGAAGGAAAACGACTACCTGTGTGAGTCTGCCGATGGGTCTCCAAGGCATCCTCTTTAGAGAACTGAGCTCCACACTGATCACACACCAGTGCTTTTGGTCCATCTAAAACACAGGCCAGCAGAGGACTGTAGTAAGAGTTACAAATGGCTGGGAACAGCTGTGTAGTACACATTTAATGCTATTTATAACAAGACAGCTACGGAATTCGGAAATGTTCACTAGACATGTAAATTTTTTGTGCGCAAGCTGAAGATGAATGAATGTGTGTATACTGTACAATCCATAAATTTCTACCCCTCGTACACTTGTTAGGGCGATTTACATAACTTATCACACAGATAAAACAAAAGCTCACTTTAATCCTGCCTGCATGTGTTTACAGTGAGTCAAAGAAATGAAACAGGAGATTATTCACCAAGATGTCAGGTTTGTTTAAAGGTTTATATTCACTCCTTTCAGAGGGAATCGTTTGTGATAACTTCACTTACATGCGCACACACACACACACACACACACACACACACACACACACACACACACACACACACTTTCTCTTACTTTACATAGATTAGCTGTAGATCAGACAGGTGTACTTCCTCAGGAATATGAAGCTGTAGCTGCTTGCATCTTTGCTTTGATTTGCAACAGGTACAGTTTTCCATTGTTAAACCATATCAGTGCAAAGGATTTTTTTAAAAGTCAAAACTAGAGCTATAAGTAAGAGTAAGTACCTGTACTCTTCCTTGAGTATTTTTCATATGTGATACCTTTTACCTTGAAAAATTTGGCTTGTAGTGAAGTACATTTTTAGACTTCAAGTTCTTCTACTTTTACTAGAGTATTGTGTTTATGTACTTCTGGCACCTTTGGTCAAAACTGAACAGCAGCAAATCCTTTGCTAGGAAAAACATCCCTTTATGTTTTTTTTTTTTTACACCATTCCAGAAAACAAGTTTAATTCTTTCTCTGTACAATCATGTATCATGGGGTTTAGATTAAGACTAAACTACTTTTAAAGTATATTTTAATTAGCATATTAGTATGAGGTCCATCTACTTTGTCTGCATCTGGCAAAAATTGAATGAGCACAGAATTAGTCGTGTGAAATGAAAAAAAAAGCCTGTGTAGGGCATGATCAATGCAAGACGCAAGAAGCCAAGAAAAATGCAAGAGGAAGAACTTAATAAGGTTGTAGTAACAATAGCATTGACTAGTTAAAAGACATGCAGTAACTAACACCTCTTAGTGACTTTGTTGACATACTACAGGTCTGGTGCCAACAGGAAAGATTCGATGCGAGTGGAAAAATTCTGAGTGGAAAGAGTTCTCATTGGGATGTCACTGCTTTACGACATAGTAAGCACATGATAAGTGCCTGGTAAGAGTGCGGTGCGATCTGATTAGACATAGCAATAGCTCGGTTCAATCTCATTGGACCTGGTGAGCGCATGATCATGCATATGATAGGAAATTAGTGACAACATGCACATTGAGAACCTGACAAGGAAAATCTCAGAAATATTGATAAATGCAATTTTTTTCATTTTGACCCCACTCACGCTTCATTGTTCAATACTTCAAACCTGCAATGTGAACTTCTTTTTCTTCTTCGCAGTTTGATAGGGCTCGAAGGACTTTTTTGCTGGAGAGTACAAAGCATTTCTGTAATTTGCTCTGTGGCAGCCTAACGAGACCCTTCACATTTTTCTACTTTACATAGTCCTGAAAAAGTTTTCCTGAACAGATATTTTTTCCCCATGTATCTTAACTTGGATTACAGTCCTGACATTTTCTGGTTACTTAAAAAAAGTATAAGATGCCCTGTCTGAGGTCATTAAAACATTTTATGTCATAGTGTACAAAGTGTCTTTCTGTTTTGATGATATTGTGATGGAGTAGGTGCATCACAGTCACTTTGAAAGCCGATTAACGCTGAATTGGTTCTGTATCATTATGTCAGGTAACTATCCAAATACTGGATTGTACTTACCACTGAGTTTGTAGAAAGACAAAAAGGCAAGGTCAGACTTCAACATTTCCACATCTTTTTTTGCTAAATATATTTATGTATGTTAAAAAAAAAATTCAAAAATAAGAAAAATTAAAAAAAAAATTTCGTCTCTCTTTTCTCTCTGTTACTGTTCGGTGGCCAAAAAGCAGTTAATGTAAAAGCACTAACATCAAATCACATCATATAGTCAATATTGTAGGCTTATAGCATAAAACACAGCTCCACATACTTACTCCACATAGACTGCGCCATGTAGACTGCAACTCATTTGAGTCAAAGCCATGTGAGAATTGGATTTATATGAGGGTGAAGAAATCTGGTGCAATCTAATAATGATGTGTCTCATTCCCTCAAACCTGCATGTGCTGTAGAGGGGTCTATTAAAAGATGTCCCAGACACCTGTAGGGTTGGCCTAGTCTACCACACAAACAGTGAAGTAGGCCACAAAATATCCCTAATTTTGAGAATGTGGTGTTCTCCACTGAATCAAGCACACCACACTCTTAAAAAGTGTTCTTTATCGGGCTTTGTGGTTCGGCAAGAATACCATTTAAACACAAGAAAGGGCATATTACCTTTTTTTGCCTTTCAAATGAATGCTTATTTTTGGTGCCGTGTGAGACTTTGGCATGGGATGGCCAGAACGTCTCACATATGCAACCGCAAGCACAAGCAAACAAAAACACAGATTTAACTTTCTTGTAAGCAATATTAAAAATTACAGAATGGCAAAGAGGAGTTTGCTTCTGCCTTACTGGGTGAATCAATACTAATGACTTCTAATCATCATAGATTAATGTGGTATCTTTAGGGTTTAGAAAATGTTTTAATTCCAGGAAAAAGTTTTAAGACTAAAGCTTCATGAAGCGATTCTGCCTAGCACTCCTACTTTACTCTCTCAGTGGTAAGACGCAGCGCAGAGGAACTCAAATCGGGACTTCCACCATCTCCAATCCAGCCTAGGAGCATCCCACTGACTTCGGCAGCAACAAAACAAAAAAGTCAATAAAATCTAAATCTATAATGACCCAAAGCTTGTCAAGTATTCAGTTTCACTGAGCTGCTTCTAAATAGCTTTATTATGAGTCATTAAAACGCCCACAAACTTGAGGAAGCCAGCCAGCGAGTGCCTAAATTTAGCTGCTCCTCCACAATCCCTTTTACATTTCATTTCATTCTTGTACTGCTGCCTCTAAAAAGCAAACCACAGCTGCACATGTGCTTTTCAACTCATCACAAACAACAAGCAAAACATACCCAGCATGAATGCATGAACAAAAAAGTTCCTATTCCACCATCTTATTAATAACTTGAACGGTCAAACGCTATTTCGTGGCTTCAAATACACTGTAATGTTTTTGAAACAAAAGAAGGACGCAGATATTTGCATATATGTACAAGGCAATAATCATGTTTGGACTAATACGTGTTCTCACATGCTTCCACCCCACCTTGTTCCCTACAGTAATGAAGCAATTTCGAAACAAAATGGCCTTCTGTAAACAACACGCAGAGCACTATACTGTCCATAAAAACACACACACACACAAAAAAAAAAAAAAAATCACCAAAGCAGCCTCCAGACTTGGGTGCAATCACCTTCCATCAAAACACTTTGTCTGGTGTGAAAAAATAGCAGCCTGGCATGTGCTGAATACTAAATCAGGCCACTGGAGAAAGCTGCTTGTGCTACTTGGAAATCATCGGGAATTATAGATTGTTGAACCATAATCAACAACATCAATAGGATTACATAGCATTTAAACGTCTTTCTTTTGTATTCATATGAGAGTGTCCGAAAAGTCTACATACAAAGGGTAAATTAACACTTTACAATCTTTAGCAAACTGTCCTCCAACATTAGATGGAAAATATAAGATCTGGGGATCTAAAATAAATAATATATAAACTTCTAAATAGTTTATATGTTATTTATTTAGGTCATCAGATCCAAGCCCACTTGACTTTTTTTTTTTTACCTGTGGGGCCAGCAGAAGGCCGTGGTGTGCCATGATAAACACGAAGATCATGGTGTACCAGAAAAAGAAACAGCACAAAGATCATTTAAAGGAACACACAAGTACAAATACAGTTCATTATAAAGTTCCTCATGTGTGGAATAAACATGTGGGTTTACAAAGAAATGGCAATCATGTAGAAAATGTTTCGTAGATACATCAGTTAAATATTTGTAGAAAAGCTTACTTTCCTCGTTTCTATGGAGACTTTGGGGACACCTTGTACATTTAAGTAGCTACTGAATACTTCAATGGGTAATAATTGTCTTGTGTAAAAGTAATGTAAGTAACTTTTGGCACAGAAATACTCATAAGCCTTTACCACACCTCATTATGCACAAACTTCTATCCGGTTTTTATTTTGACACACACATCAATGAGTTGCCTGGCTACAAATGATTGGGCCAAGTAAGTGAAAGTTTGACTGCATTTTGAACATTCAGACAACAACAAAAACTTCAAAAGATATTTCAGTCTTGAGCAACATTACTCAGTGACAGAGGGATTTTAAAATGACAGCACCCTCCAATTCTCTCTTAAGGTATCAATATTATTTTGATGAGGGAAATTTTTATGCCCACCTAATAACTTAATCAGGAGCAAATAAGTTAATAAGGAAATTGTTAGTAGTAGAAATTGTTAGGGAATAAACAATTCCGTACTCAATGAAAAAAGATATATGCTCATATAACCTCATATAATTGAGCCAGGTTTGATTCTCAAGTAAACGTATATTTACACCGATCGCCTATGACATTAACATTTAATATTTATTATTGACCAGTAAACTGGTGACAGAAACATGTTCACCAAAGGGTCATTTATGCCAGTGTCTGGTCTGCAGAAAAGCTAAAGCAGCTCCAAAACTAGAGCTGATGCTACTTGCCAAAAATTCAATGCTGTCAACAATAGAAAGGAACCAGAACACACCGCAGCAGGCAAAGAGCCTGGAGCCGTCGACACCGCCTCCAAACTCGCCACATCCCAATCCAATCGAGCACCATGGGATACGCCTGACAAATACATCCGATCCGATGGAGGCTCCAGGGGTCTTGTGGAGTCACACCCCAAGGGCCCAAACCTGCTCAGGGATTATAACTGGAACCTACATAATACTGAGCCTAATGGTTCGCAGTGTATTTTTATGTTTGATTGGTGTATCTTAAAATAGGTTCTAGAAGAATCTTTGATTAATTACTGTACCAACAAGCATATTCTTTCACTTTCTATTTCAGTTAGAACTTTAGTTATCATGACTGAGTTTTTGCTCACTGGCCTCTTTTCTCGAATGACTGAATACTATAAAATATTTGTGGATCCATATCCATAATTTATAGGCATTTCTAAATGACATTTCATCGCAATCTTAGTTTCGTGACAAAGAGCCAGTGGTCGATTAGTTAAAAACGTACTCAAATAGGAACTGGCAAGGGGACACACAATGACACATCTTTTACCATATCCATTTAAAATTCAAGACACATACACTGATCCATTGCATCATGCTGTAACAGCACTCAGCCAATCCCACTGTTATCTAGTGAACCAATTCTCAGAAGGCCTGCTGTCCCCTTTTCTGTCTGTCTATTTTCCCTCCTGCTTTCTGTTTTTGTTTTTGTGTACTTAGGCCTCCTCCTCCACCTCCCTCCCGCCTCAGTGCTTATGCCGTTTCAGAGAGCAGTGGCTTGGAGAGCACTCAAGTTTGATTAATTTAGGGATTTGGGTACAGTATGTTCCTGGACACACATCTGCGAGCAATCATAAACGCGGCGGAATGCTGGCAGAACATCCAGACCTGCAGGCAGCTGATGATGTCATCAGAGCGAGGGAAGAGCTGGCGTACCGCCAACAATTTCAAAGCAACAGTGCTCTCTCAGACAGCCAGACAGATAGAGAGAGAAGATGGGAAGGGGGGAGAGATGGGGGTGCGGTGGAAATTCACAGCGAGAGCTTAGTCTGGAGTTCTGACAACAAATTCTTCACATATTTCTGATTCTTCTCTCTTATACACTCATAGTGTACATGAACAGATGCAAGAAGAAGAGATTTTACATGGAAGTACCACACCGCAGTCATTCATTCAGCATTCGTAAATTAGGGTTATTACTAATTACTACTTGGGGTCAATGCAATTTAAATAAAATCGTCTAAAAGCCCTATACTAGTACAGTATATGCCCTACATTATATACTAATATGCACTGTGGTCTTTCCTGATTTCTATTTCCTTCTACATTTAAAACAATGCTGAAGCCATCTAAAATATGCAATAATAAACCAGTTGATATTGAGATGTGTCTGATACTTATGCTCAGTAAAACCTTTATAATGGCTTTAATCTGAGGTGGTGTAAATAAATTATTTTTGAGGCTGGTAACTCTAAATGAACTTTTCCTCTGCAGCAGAGGTAAGATTTGGTTTTGCTTTCCTGGGATGGGAGACAATTTCATAATGGTGATTGATGAGATTTATAAATGCAATTGACAGTACTGTTCTAGAACAGTTGACTTTCGTGTTAAAAAACAACAACTGTCTGTTGTTGTTGCTGTTGTTTTTATTGTTATTGAATTACCTAATCATTCGTGTTAGTTTTGAGAAAAAAAATCCAGTTATTGTTCTAGAAATATAGAAAATGAATCCAAACTTTTGACTGGTAATGTATAAGAATTAATATTTTAGCTTGCGCTGTAGAAAAATATAATATTATAAAATATAATGTAATATACTATAGGCAGCTTAATATTGTTTCAAAAAATAAATACATCATAGAATTTCTGTTGGTAATATCTTGTGGTGTCCCTTATGTCATAGAATTCTGCATTACGTATCCTTTTTCCTTTCTCACCTCACAACCTCCAGCATAACGAAGCTGCAAATGAAGGCCCGAATTAACCAATTAACATGATAAACTCCATGAAATACATGACAAGGTGTTTGCCTGACATGCCCTTAGTTAATTTGGATTTAAGGAAGTTTCTCATGACAAGAATTTCAACATACAGACCTTGTGTGTACACTGTACATAATAAGGTTGCCAGTTACCTGGACTTTTACCCCTTTCCCAATGTACAAACCAAAGAAGGTTACTGGACATGAAGGTGAATGGAACTGACCAATAACCATACTGACCATATATGACATCAGCTTGTTATTGACCAAATACATTACAGTACTGAGTAAAAAAAAAAAAGTCTACTGAATAAAAGATCTGATGCTGGGAAATAAGAATAATTATTATGTTTTTTTCCACATTGTCTTCTTCTAAAGTGACAGTAGTACTAATCTGTTGTGGAATAGTGGAATGTAATAGTGCAAAGTACCTGAGTGTGACAGCATGTGCATCCTCAGCCGTAAGCTATCCAAAAAGTGTTTTCCACAGAATTCACAGCCAAAGGTTTTCATGTCACTATGCAGTTTCCTGAAGAGAGAACAAAGCAAGATGGATTGCGTTACAGTCAATGGAGTAACATTACTAAGGTATTGGGAGAGTTTATTAAAGCCTTCACTAGCAAACCTGCTCAGAAGGATACATTTTACTTGCATGTATGTTTATGAGGACACTAGGACTGGGAAATGTAACAGGTAATATAAAAGTGAAATTGAATGAAAGTTTGTTGCAGCTAATGAGTTTATGCTGAACCTCATCAATTACAAATCACTTGTCTGTGAAGCACATTCAGAATGAAACTAGAGCATTTTTAACTGCAGGAAATGGAGCGTCAAGGTTTGCCATAATCACTGGAACAGCAAATTGAGACTGAAATGTTCGTGCAATTTAGCATGTTTACAGTAGATCTTTTGTTAATTGTGTTCTTGCAGACAGCGAACTGTAGAGCTAAATGTTTGTCTCAAGGGAGGAAGATGCCTAGGAGTCAAATTAAGAATGTTTTAAACAAAGAAATGCACCGATATCACATTCTTCAGAGCGTTGATCTGTCGTAAACAAGAGAGTTTTTTTGCATAACTTTTCTTACAGTGTAAGATATTGTTTATTTACAATGCATCAGTGTTTATTTACAATGCTAGTAAATGCAATGTATCATCAAAACACATACAAAAACTACACAGAACGTAGTTCTAACGTAACATAGTTATATGCCTGTGATTGCATATATGAAGTTCTCAAATTAAACAAACTGCAATTTTTCTCTTCCCTATAGTTGGTCACAGGATGGTGCGGGTAACTTTCTTTCTTGTCAATCAAAGAGACACAAGCCAGTTGTGATTGTCGCTGAGCTCATGTATGCAGAAAAGGGCAGTTATTACTTTCCTTAAGCAGTTCTAATAGTTTCAGTCAATGGCTTAACATTTTTTGAAAGAAGCACATTGTCGCATTCACACTCCCTGCTTGTTAGCTGTCGGTTGATAAAAGAAAGCTGGCTGGTGGGTGGGAACTGGCAAACGGCCAAATTAAGACTAAGTGAGGAGGGGAAAAAAACACACTTAACACAACTTCCTTATTATAAATATTATTAAGCTTGTATTATTTGCTGTACAAATTAAGTATCTGTTACTCTAAAAATATTATAATTCAGCAAGCCTCAATGTATTTCGACAAACATACAGTATATTAATATTAAGAAATAAAGATATGTGAGTTGCTCTGCAGCCAGCACTATTATCAGAGCTGCTGTTATAAAAAATAACTCAACACCTTCCGACCAATCAGAATAAAGTATTAAGCAGCGCTGTGATATATTGCACAATGCCTCTAATAAGTTTCTTATTGTTGTTTGCCTGTTTTCGCCCCCTTTCTCTTTTTTTATAAAACATTCTCTTTCTTTTTTTTAGAAAACATAACATACTGTAGAGCATTAACATCAAAATTAAAATGTGATGTGAGATACAGTACAGTACAACTGAACACATGCAGAAATAGATTCCTTCCAGACTATCTTTGTAGCTGGCCAATAAAGTATTAACCGTCGAAACAGAGTGACTTAAGGGTTTGAGAGAAAAGGCAAGATTTATCAAAAATTAAACACATGCTTAAGAGTCTGGACAAATATGTACAGTCTATTTTAATAGAGTGACTACAGCTCTGGAAAGCCTGTTAGGAGAACAACATCAGGCCCATATCCATGTCAGACCATTTCTAATCTGGCTCATTTGTTCCTAATATTTGTTTCAAATTGAATGTGCTTAATGCCGCTGAAATCCTGGGTAGCATGGTCTGTTTATCTGAGTCATGCTATACATATCAATGACTTCCAAGCAACCCCCCCCCCCTCCCACCACCTCAGCTCTTTCATATGAATTCCAGCCACACACCCAGACACACTGCAGGCGCGTGCGCCACATATCCGAGCAGCAGGCTGTGGCCGTAACCTTTATTCCTGCTAGATTATTAGTGCCATATAATCAGTAGCCTCAGACCACTGACAGACATGCCCAGCATGCAATAATGTGACACAATCCCTTCTGTTTCTTAAAAAATCCTATTGGCTATAACTCAGCTCAGGGAGACAATGATTTAAAGCAATTAGACGAAACCAGTCGCGTGTATTAACAAAGTAATATGTGGTTCTAGAAATGTCACCATTACGACAGATACCGTACACTATATGTGCTTATATTTTCACTGACATTCAATAGTTTTTGAACATCTTCAGGTTTTATTATAGTTCCTTATTACCCTTCGATCACTATTATCACCACAGACCGAAGTAATACAAGATAACTTAATGTTTTGTGAAACTGATTAACTGGTAGCACTCAGATCCTAATGGGACTCGGAATGAGTGCTTTATTAAGAGAAGACCTACTCTGATGGCAAACCGGTTAGGCGTACAGATAGAAGACTCATAAAGGACTCTTAGACAGTACTGGTAGTAATCGTTAATTCAAGAACATTTATTTCGTTGAAAAGGGCTTTAACATTTTCTGATTTGATCATACTACTATTTATAACTATTCTCAATGTTGAATTAATTCATTAATTTATTTTCTTTACCGCTTATCTTGTACATGGTCGTGGGATGCCTGGAGATCGCAAGAGACTTTAGGCATAAAGCAGCCTGTACCCGGACAGGGTGCCAATCCACATGCACACACACACGCAGACTCACTGAGAATTTGGGAATGCCAATTAGCCCTATCTGCATATCTTCAGACTGTGGGAGGAAACCGGCGAACCAGGAGGAAACTCTCCGAGCATGAGGAGAACATGCAAACTGCAAACATGCCACCGTGCCGCATACACTGAATATTTAACAGCAATTTTTTGATACCTTTGTGAGATTTTCTGATCTTACAGTAATTAAAACAAACAAATATACAGGTATATATAGAGCTCAAAAACGTTTGACTGGCAATGATTGTGCCACAGCACAAGAATCTAAAGTAGTTAGTCTGACACCTCCACTTATACGATTATTGCTCAGCCACAGAGTGCACTGCAGTTTAAAAGCTGGGGGGAAAAAAAAAACTCATCTGCTTAAGCAAAAGACAACTAATGCAAGAAAAACATCGCTCTGTCACACACAAAGAAATACCTTTTAAACAACATCCTGGGTAGAATCCTTTATTATTTCCGTATATTATTCACCTAGCAATTAAAAACAACTACTGTGAAGGATCAGTTACCTGAAATGGAGAGCCACAAACACTGCTAAAATATTATTTAGATAAAACAATCCAAGGATAAATGTAAAAGGGAGAGTACAAAGCCTATGAATACACATGGCACTGACTGTTCGCTCAATCACTTGGAAAAACAATTCCAGCTGGACAGAGAAAAACAAATGTGAAAAGATAATGGTCCATTAGTCTCTACAGGCCGTTGTTACACATTCCCATTAAAATTCAGACATTAAAATGTCTACTTTCTCTAAGGAGACAAATCGTTGAACTGTCTGTTTGAGACAGGGCAGAGAGCTTGTGCTTCTGGAGTGGGCCACTAGAAGTGGCTTTGATTAATGGCAGGCCGGGCCCTGCTGGAGCACCTTTCCCACTGAGAGAGCAATTCCAGAAGTGATGTGTGCTGAGGGATACTACAGCACTGCTGAATTACCAATGAGTGTGCTGTAAGACAGCCAGGTCCAAAAACCGGTAGTCAAACTGAAGAATAGAACGGGAGCAAATATAAACATTAATATATCTTAAGGAAAGTCCTGAAAAAAAACTTTTTTTCATGGTTGGATTTTAACAGATATACAGTATTTGTGATCATTTGGGGTAAAACACAATCCAAACCACTGCCAATTTGCTTTTAAGCAAATATTTGCTTAAAAGAACTGCTAAAAGATGTTTTAGACATGTTTATAAATGACGTAGAATATATATCACAGTAGAATATTACAGCACACTATCACCACTCCCTGGCTTGGTTTTTACACAATTACTCTAAGATCAGTAACACAAAATTGTAAAAAAAAAATCTGTCTGGATAACTCCTTTGCCCTGTGCATAAAGTGGGAGATTTGTGAATGACTCTCCTCTTTAAACAGGGACCTGATAACCATTGCAAAATGTTTGCAGCAGTTTATCTTTGCTCTAGAAGCATAGTGACCTGAAGGTATTGTGAGCATGAGAGTTTCATAATAACTCCCCCACAGAGGAAGGTGCCTACGGAGGCTCAGAGCAATCTTCAGGTTCGATTGTAGGGGTCATTTACGATTTCTGAAAATGGCCTTCCAGAGGCATTAAATGTCAGGTTGGTGTGAAACAATAAAACTGTGTCTAATTCTTTTATGCTTTTCTCACTGTCAGAATATGACAGTATTAACAAAATACAGAGTGCATTCTTTCTTCTTTTTACTTTAAGACTGAACACTTACACATTACTGGTTTAATAAAGATGGAAGAACTGGTGACAATTCAAAATGTAAAAATACAGCCGGAATCCTAATTCTGTATGACATGGTCATATAGCTGTAATTACGTTGCATCATTGTCAACCCAAAACACAAAACGTTTTTGAAAATTAGAATGACTTTGATAAAATTATATCAGGATAATATTAAAGGCATGACCCAAACACACTGTTGGAAATACAACCTCGAAACAACATAATCTATAAAAAAAAAAGTGCTATAGCATTCTCTTTGTTTCATTTTCTTTCCTAAATATTACTGTGAAGTGCATCATACTGAAGATCCTAAATGCAGCAAAACCAGTTCTAGTGATAACAGCAGCAAGAGGCATAATAAATGTTATTAAAGTTCACAAAGGAGCAAAAAATAATGTTCACACAGTGTCCAAACTGCAAGATGTCTGGTTTCACAGATCGATCTTGGCAACATAGACATGTAAATACATGACAAACTCACGGTCACTTGTTACACTCTCACTCACTCACTCGTCCTCTATACCGCTTTATCCTGTATTCAGGGTCACGGAGAGCCTGGAGCCTTAGGGCACAAGGCGGGGTACACTCTCCACAGGGTGCCAATCCATCGCAGGGCACACACACATACACACACTCACACACTGGTCACTGTAACATTGTAACAATGTTTTTTTTTTTTTTTTTCAAGTTTTGTTTTTGTTCTTTATATAGTTAGTTTGTATGTTGGCCCGTATGGGCAAAGTGCATACAAAAGTGAAAGCGCAAACATTGCGAAATCACGCTGCAAATCCAAAAACACACCAAATGCCAAAGCACATGCAAACAAGATATTCGCTACGCCGGAAGTGCTCCAGTGTGGTAGGCGGGGGAGTGATGAGATCGATTTGACATAGCAGCTAAACAGACCAGGAAGTACCAGTAAAGGAGATGAATGAAGTTGCATAATAAATATTAGAATGCTATGCTGTAATGCTGGAGTCCCTGCTTGCACTCTGCACTAAATATACATTCACCTTATACATTGGGTGATTGTGACCATACCTAACTCTTATCTCTCCTACTCTTCTTCTCTCTCCTCCTCTCTCACTTTCCCTCTCCCTGTCTGTCTGTTGAGCTATACATGTCGCTCCTGAGCTGCTAGTGATCCAGACCCCCTCTGCCCTCTGGACCTGTTTGACCGGCCCTGGTATCCCCGCTTCCTGGTTGGAGAACTCGTCGCACGGAGCACCGTGCGGTCTGCCTGGGATGCGTGTGGGGACTGGGGACGGTTCCATTTTTCCGGGTAGACGCGGCTGGACTCGGCTGATGAAGACAGCTATTCTCTGAGGACTCATGACTGTAGTCGCTCGATAGTTCAGGACTGGAGTTTCCTACAGTCTACCTGAGCCTCTAATAACAAACTGGACTCCATACTAACTTAAACATATCTCCTGTTATACTGAACGTCCATGATACTAACACACAGTATGATGCAGATCAATCCCTGCTATCCGTTATCACCCAAATGAGGATGGGTTCCCTCTTGAGTCTGGTTCCTTTCAAGGTTTCTTCCTACTGCCAACTCAGGGAGTTTTTCCTTGCCACTGTCGCCGCTGTCCTCGGCCTGCTCATCAGGGCCAATCTTATCATTCTGATTCATTCACATTCACATTTCATACAAACTTAAATTATTCTTTTGATTGTGTAAAGCTGCTTTGAGACAATATCAATTGTTAAATCCGTTATACAAATAAAATGGAATTAAATTGAATTGAATGGAAGCAAATAATTAATATGTATAGATTTAGGAATGTACAAAGAATACATGAATTGCCTTGATTACTAGTAAAGCAAAACAATGAACAGATATGTTGCTTACCTGTGAAAAAAAAACTATTATATATCATAAGGTCTACACAGGTCACATTAAAAATATTTTTTAAATTTCATAAGTGTTAATAATGTCACTAGCAAACGGCTGAAAAGATTTATGAACAGCCTATGTCTCACCATTGGGTCTAAAATGGTTGTGTTATACTGTATGCACACTGCATTCTCATATGGTTGCTTGAAATGATTATTAAGACTTAGAGATGAGGAAATGCACATATGCTTCAAATCCAAACAAAATAACAGCCCACAGTAGCAGAAAACAGACAGGTGGTTGAACGCATTAAATGCCTACGTTTAATGAAAATAATCCCAGCAACCACCTGATTGATTTAGAAATAAACTCAATACCTTTGTGTTTTTGGCACTCAACTCTCTGCTGGACGACAAACAAGCATTCAGTATTAATACTAGCACATTTGGTCAGTATAAAACGAGGAATGCCCTCATTCTTCTATGCTATAAGGTCCGTCAGACCATTCTCAGTAATTCCTAGAGATGGTTGTGTAAAATCCTAGTAGATCAGCAGTAGATCAGCAGAAATACTCTGGCCAGCCTATCTGGCACCAACAACCATGCCTTGTTCAAAGTCACTTAAATCAACTTTCTTCCCCATTCTGATAAAAATTATTAAGATTCAAGAGATTGTCTTAACATTTCTTAATTCTTAAAAAATGCATTCGGTTGCTGCCATGTGATTGGCTGATTAGATATTTGCAGTAACAAACAATTGCACAGGTGTACCTAATGAAGTGGCCAGTGAATGTATATTATTATATGTTATATATTTATTATTTTCCTTAATCTTATTAATAATGTTGAATTCTATGGTGCCTTATATGGTGTGGATTAATGTTATATCCCAGCAGTTCTGAGAACAGAGCCATCTATAATTCTGATGATCGGTTTCCACAGTAACGGCTCATTTATGTTAATCGAAGACTACTGTAAAAGAAGTTTTGCTTTCCAGTTTCTCAATAACATGACAAGCTGTCTTTTATTTGGTCTATCGATTATTTGAAACATTTGCCTTCTAACTGCATACATAAATACATGTTCCTAAAAACACTAGCCCTACTATGTGTCTGGAAGTGTAATGTATACCATGAATTTTAATTTTGTTACTATTTACGACCTCCTTGAGAACAATCCACAAATTTAACTAATGTTTTTAATTTTTTTATTTTAATTAACAGATTGTCCGGAAAAAAAAAAAGTCTGTACTCCCCACAGCTACCTCCACCTCACACACACACACACACACACACACACACACACACACACACACACACACATATAATAAAAGAAGGTTTAAACACAAGAAACAATTCGAGAGAGGGGATAAAAACCACCATAGGAGGGCCAGAGGTCAGTGGATTGACCTGACCCCAAAGGAGTTGACCTGTAATGTTTTCAGTGGAGATAAGGCCTGAATGCATCCTGTGTGTGACTGATAATATGCTCAGGGGGACAATGTGATACAGAAGGACTTAAAGTCTTGACCAACAGGATTCCGGAGGTTCTTATAGATGTCAGAGATTTAAAGATCTTTCAATAGGCAGGTAGGGGTTGGGTTACTAATGAAGCATGACAAAGCAAACCCTCCCCCTTTACAGATTTTTAGGCTTTAGGTACATCTCCTTACAGGTTTGCAAAGCTATCTACTAATGACTTAAAGGCTATTATTGTTGTAAGATTGTCTACTTACAATCATACTTGAGCCATCATGTTTTAAGTGAGCACTTTAAGCATAGGATACTATGCCTAAAGTAGCCTCTTTGCCACCTATAGTTCATTTGGTGATCCATTTATCTATTTACAAGTTTAAAGGCATCTATGCTTTTGGTTTAAAGTTGTGATTCTGGTGCACAGATGGATACGTTGAGTACACAAAAGAATGAAAAGAAAAGCTGTAGTTAAGAGGACAATGGAGCTTCTTTCAAGCCCTGAGGGGGTCTGCGAACACGGCATGTTTCCCAGGATTAACAAAAAACTGAAATGTGAACAAAAAGAGCTTCAGTCATGTTGTTGCTTACTTTATGTGATTACTGATTAATCAAACTGGTCAACCCAAGCCTAACTCAATTTTACTGTAAACACACAACTGACTATAGTAAACATACTGTAATGCCTGGCCAAAACTGGTTATTGTTGCCTTTCATCAAACAAAGATAAAAATTACAGGAATTGAAATGAATTTAAAGTTAAATTATTGGAATTGGTTTATAAAGTATCCAATACCTTATTAAAACCTGGACGGATAGTGTTAGAATTGATGAAAATGGTGAGAATTGATGAGTCCACTCACTCACTCGCTCACTCATTATCTATACCGCTTAATCCTGTATTCAGGGTCACGGGGGAGTGCACAAGGCGGGGTACACCCTGGACAGGGTGCCAATCCATCGCAGGGCACACATACATACACACACTCACACACTCATTCACACACTACAGGCAATTTGGGAATGCCAATTAACCTCACCTACATGTCTTTGGACTGTGGGAGAAAACCGGAGTACCTGGAGGAAACCCACCAAGCACGGAGGGAACATGCAAACTCCATGCGCACAGAGACAAGAATCGAACCTGGCCGGGAATCGGACCCGAACCCTGGAGGTGCAAGGCGACAGTGCTAAGCACTGCACTCATCATCTTTATTGATGAGTCCAGATTAATGATATTTTAGAGTGATGGGCGCATCAGGGTAAGAATGGAAGTGCATGAAGCGATGCACCCACCATGCACAGTGCCCACTGTACAAGCCTCTGGAGGCAGTGTTATGAACTGGAGTCCTTTAAGTCTCCTAGGCTGAGTAAAATGAAATCAGCTGATGGCCTGAACATACTGAATGATTAGATTATCCCTTCAATGGATTTTCTTTCCTGATGGTATGGGTATAGTCCAGGACTCAAATTGTAAAAGAGTGGTTTTCACACATGAATTATCTACTACGATGCATCTTATAATCAAATCTAAATTCAGTCAAATCAAATATTCCTGTGTGACTTAAAATGTTTTGGCCAGGTGGTGTATGTGTTTGAAGGCTGTAGGACTCCTGTTCCCTAAGACAGTCACACTATATGGCATTCTAAATCTAATATTTTGCAACATTATTCTGTTTACTATCATTTATATCATGTTGAAAACTTTCCTTTGCAGTAATTTCTTCAAAAGACCTGTGTGATGTTACTTTACTTAAATACTGGAGAAAATATTAATATGTTTGTACTGGGGAAATGGTATGCAGTGATAAAAACCTATGTCAGTATTGCAATTTCATAAATAGTTCTTTAAACAAACCATAACACATATAACAATATTTTTGATGAAGTAGACAAGCATGATTATATTAGAAGGAAAATGTAAGTATTAATTGCAATTTGTTTGATATTTAATGCAAATGTAATGATGGTCACATATTTTATTCTGTTTTGCAGCAAAGGCTCTTGGTCTGTCTATTAATTTATGGTTATAAAATCCATTTTGTGGTTCCCTTTAGCTGAAAATCTTTAATGAAAGTCTGGGGCACTTAAAGAGCACCCATTTCAGAGAATCACCGAGCTGCTCTCTCTTTCTGCCCCTCATGAATCATCTGCAAGGAAAAAGAGACTCCATACTCCATAGTTTTTTAGTCTCATTCAAGTTGTGTTTCCAGAATATCTGGCACATATAGTTCACTCATCTATTTAGTCGTCTGAAGTGTATTTTGGGGATACATCTCAACTACATTAACCCCAGATATACAGATACATTACAAATTGATACATTCATAATAAGAGCATTAACTGCAACTCACATCTTTACATGAAAACATAATTTCTCCTAAGAGAAGGTTCTATTGATTATGATTAAGTATTTTTAGTGCATCACTTTTTCCACTTTATGTGTTATAGTGTTGGACCTGTTTTATGGATTTGGGGACCTTATTACATGTTGTTTTGAGATATTAGGCAAAACATATTCACACGTAGTAAGATGAATATTTATAGCTTAATAGTTTTACAATTAATTAATTATTAAATTCTTAAAATATTCCAAATTAAATGAAACCTTACTATTCTGTAGGGTTCAAATATTGTCACATAAGGTCCTTTATAGACAATTCTAATAAATAAAAAAAATCCTATAATAATCAACATTACGTAAAGGATAAGTGCTAGTAAACTCAGCAGAGAACAAAATTTTTAAAACCTAACATTGTTCCACTGCATTTTAGCCTTGAAATATCATTACTTGAATTGAAAAAATGTTTCACCAGTAGATCCTAAACAAGGTCAAAATATATTCTTTGATAGACGAATATTGATAATAATCCCCATCAATAATTTTACTCCTTGATCCTGAGATACGAAGGCAAACTACTTACACATGTACTTGGAAGAAAAATGCACATTCCTCAAGAGACTTGAAATGTGTAAATTGATATAATTTCATGTCTTATGTGCTGTCTCCTCTCTGCAAAGCAGTTTTCTCTATCAGATACAATGCAGAATAAAGGAGTGTATATTAAGCTTGCTGAGACTGCCTGCTGTAGAAAAGTGGACCAAATTACCTGTTGACAGGTGGAGAAGTCTCAGTGAGAACTACAGAAATTATTTGATTCCAAAGATTGCCTCAAAAGGTTGCGTGACCAAATATGACATTCAGGGTCCCATCATTTTTGTCGCATCCGTTCATCAGTTAATGTTCTTTGAATTCTTATTTATCACTACTTTTGTCAGATTTCAGGATCTTTCTTTCTTTGGAAGGGTACCAAGACATTTGTCCACGTGTGTGAAGTGGTTCTCCAAATATTAGCTCATGTCTTAAATCTTTGCCAAAACATGAATCAGAACATAAAGAGGCCAATGCCATTTTACAAGTATAGAGTATATTTACTTCTTGCCGTATCAACTCCTATAAATGGTCTATCAGGGCTAAGCACTGTGGAACAAATCACAACTTTAATGACAATAGTCACAAGAAGAAGAAAAAAAATCAGCCCAGACTGTCACACACCTTACAGTAGCTCTTTGCAGTGATTCTTCTCTACCTCCCAGGGTTTTACAACTTTATGCATATTAAATGTCATTTCGAGGTAACCATCCATCATAAAAGTCAATGTTCCTAAGAGTTGTTTGCTTTTAGTTTCTCCTAGATTAATATTTTCACAAAGGTAAATACATAAAACAGACATTCCTGACATATTCTCTTGCCTTTGTGTTTTGATGGCAGGAGTCCAGAAACCTGGGCAGGTGTCACTGGGTTCAGTTTGGATATAGTAATAAATAAAAAGCAGTATCAGGTGTGGTGCAATTCTCTCTCTCTCTCTCTCTCTCTCTCTCTCTCCTGCTCTCTAAAGGAGGTAAACTCACTCTCACCCTATCTGTATAACAGAATTACATAAAGTTATAAGGCTTATATACATATATACACACCCTGTCTTCTGTTTGGTGTACAGGGGTCAAGCGACTTGAATGTCTCTCAAATCCAAAACTATGTACATATTACAAGTGGCAACAAAGCCTATGAATATTATACATTTTTGGAGTCACTATGAAAGTATAAATAACTAACAGCAATTTATCCTAAATAATTGAGCGATATCATAAGAGAGAGAGTGCTGTTGTGCTGAATATCAGCACGGCTGAGATGTTACCGTAGGCACAAGGCCGCAGCTCCCGTGATGAAGATATCACAGTAATGCTGCTTATTCAATACAACACAACCTCGAGAGTTATTTTGCTTTTATAAAATTGTCTCACAAACACAATATATTTTCAATCGATTATGATTTGGTTGGTTATTTAATCAGTTATTTTGCTCCTCCAACACATATCCTTCCATGACCCCATAGTTTGCATAATTGACGGGTGAAAGTAGTCTTTCAAATTCTTTATAGTTTCCATTTATTCCACTTTAAAATATCAACTAACTTCCAGGTTTTCAGGGTTGAATCCCAAATGGTGTTAAATGTAAACACGGTGTGTTATATGGTGATATACCATATATATGATATGATGCTATATATATGCATGATATATATAGCTCGCACACAGTCCAGAGGCAATTTGCAACGACTTATAAAAAATGACTAAGGAGGCAAAGTATTCTACTGTATAAGATGGTGGCAGATCTGTTTTCTTGCTGAAAATGTTTCTGCAACTGGTTTTGAATGTGGGTTTGGCAGGCAGCTGTTCTCCCCTCTTTCCAGTACAGTGGACCATACTGAGCTACTTTTACCCAGGCTATGACTGACAGTTAGTGTAATTAATGATTGTTAAAGCACCTGTTATGTTTGTGTAGATATAGTTAAACGTCCCACTGCTTTAATGCTTTTTATGTATCAGCCTCTCATCCAATCAGAATACTCAGTTGGAACTAACTGTTGTATAAAGTAATATACAGGAGAATTAATGTGCTTAGTCTTCAAACAAAGTTTCAAAAGAGATTTCAACAAATATTTCTCTTGAAATATTCTCTTTTCACAGGCAAATAAATATTTTTATAAATATTTTCTAACAATTAAAGACTAAATAAACACAATAAAACAAAGGACTATTTTTAATAAAAACAAAAGATTAGATTTTTTATTTAACATTTATGCAAATACATGAATATTTAATTATATAAAGCCTCATTTGCATAAACAAATCTCATTTTAGTTTTAAGATTTAACATTCAATATAGATTTTTTTTTAATACTGTGTTCAACTGTAATGTCTTGCCTTAAAAAGCAGAAAAAGAACCAATGAAACTACTAACACCTTGAATGTGCAAAGGACATTTTTTTATTTTCTAATATTAAGAGGTTTCTGGTTGTGAGTCAGGTTACTAAATTTGCCTTGGTCTCTTAAGTATTTTTTTTAAGCATTCGGCATATTATATTAAATGTTTTGATCCTCTTAAGATTTTCACCTCTACATGAAATGAGACATGAAATGTATTTAGGGATTGCAAATATTGTGTATATATGAGGGATGTTCAATATTTGAGGGGTGTTCAAGTCAAGCCGGGACTTTTCTCATAAACGCCGGTATAAAAAAACAGAAGCACGGTATGGTTTAGAACCCACTGCCAATGTTCCTTTGAATATTCAGCAAATGATGAATGCCTGATCCTTTAAAAATCGATGGAGAACTTATGGAAGAGACACATTGGAAACTGTACACACAGCCATTCACAAGGACCACTTGCACATTACAGAACCTCAGCACGGAGTTATTGCGACATCTCCCATACAGTCCTGACCTCACTCCATAGGTTTGGGCCATTAAAGGTGTTCCTAGGAGGCCAGACTTTTAAACATGAAGCAGAAAGTCTTACCATGGCTCTGGTGTACTGAGAAAACTTACTACCTTAATGATATCCACTAGAGAAACACTGGGATAGGTGCGTTAGTGTAGCATGGAATTATAATTAGAAATAAAGGTACTTTTTCTCTCATGTTATGTTATTCTGCATCATCAAAAGTCCCAGTTTCACTTGAACGCCCCTCATAATAAATGAATCTATACATATAAAAGTTACATTTATGTCTATCTAAATTACTTTTGCCACTACATGGACTTGGAAATATTGCTGAAAATTAATTACTTATAAAAAGACGTGATCATCTTTCAAACTGCTGTCCCATGTGAACTCTACCGTACTTTGATTAAAATAGTTTGGTGCCACTTTATGTCTCTTCTTTTCGGAATTTGTTACTTTTTACTTGCATCTCTTTCTTTGTAATTCTATGTCAGTCATGTTTCTTTCTAAAATATTATAATGATCCCTAGCCATGTGACTAAGTATGCCTTTCAGAAACATCCTAAAATGTCTGTAACAATTTGTGTTATATATATATATATATTTTTTTTTTTAACCTCATTAATTTTTTTGGAGGGGAGCTGTCATGTTATTCATGTTTAACTGAATGAACGTTTAAATCATTGTTTAAACATTCAGCTATTCAAATGGTTAGACATTTATTGTGACTCTTTAAGGTAAAACTGAAGCTGAATACATGTTTAATCACAATAATGTTGCCACAAAGTTCATATACGAACAAACATTTTAATCACCTACCTCTGTAAACAAAGTTGACCTGTACGAACTGTGGTTATTGGTAACTGCACCACTTTTTATGTGATCAGGCCCTTAATCCCTCAAGATCTCAGCCATCTTATCAATAATATATAATCAGAACTGAATAAGTTGGTAAACAGTGGGTTTATAATTGAAAGGTGAATTCAGTAGACAGACAGACAGACAGACACTACAATAAAGATTTTGCCCCACCTGTGTTGCTCTGCAGTCTCACTATCCAGCAGCTCCATGTCACACACACTGCAGCGCTCCCTCTGGCCCTCATGTTTTGCACCTGCTGTGCAATTGCTCAGTTTGCTGAAGAACTCCCGCTGAATGAAGCTCTGGTGAAAGAGACCGCCGTAGGCACCAAAGTCTGCAGACATAGCAAGGGTGGGTGGCATGTGCAGAGATGAAGCCATGGATACAGATATGGGCAGCATGTTCTCATTCTTATGGTTATACAATGCTGCAAGATGTCTCTCAGCCAGACTGGCAACGTTTGCTGGTCCCACTTGGCTGGCATCTCCATGTGATTCAGGAACACCATCAGTGGAATGGAGCTCCCTAGCACTAGTGATGACGGTGCCTCTAGTGGGGGTTCCCGGAGTGCCTCTGTGCTGTTTGGACTCACTGACGCCATCTCCATTTCTAGAAGAGCTACCCTCGTGGCCGTCTTCCTCGTCCACTTGCATCATTTCTGTCTTAATCTTTTCTAGCAATGGAGAAGAGTTTTCTTGGGGGAAAGCGAGGCCTTGTTGCACAGTCCCTGCCAGGAGAGACTGGCCAATGCTCATCAGACTTTCTACAGCAGCCCTCGTCGGGCTGATGGTATTAAGGCCCAGTGGCGCTGACACTAAAGGCTTCTTGTCAATCATATTGCCTATGGCCAGTCGATGGCGGCCAGCAGAGCTGTAGTTGCCCTCCTGTATGGAATGTTTTTTGGACAGAAAAGTGCTCTTTAAATACTTCATCCGACGCTCATCATCATCTTCTGTGCCATTCTCATTCGTGTTTACGTCCATGTCGTTCTCTTCAGATGACTGAATGGTCTCCAAGATCTTCAGACACTGCTCCTCTAAGTACTCGATCTCCAGAATCTCTGCAGCATATAGCAGGTCATCTAAATCTTCAAGTTTAGCCTGGAGTGTGGCAGTGTAGGCATATTCCAGGATCTGCTGGAAGGTCTTTGGTGAGAGGAAATCCAGAGTGTAGTGTTGGCTATTCCGATGGAACAGGATTTCAAACATCTTGCTGACGCACGCCAGTACAGTTCTGTGGGCATGGAACTCCTGGCTGTCCACCATAATGACCACATCGCACAATGTCCCCGACAGACGCATCTGGTTAGCCTTCTGCAGGAGACTTGCGGGGTGCCCAGGGTTTTGGAGATGGATCGCACCCATTTTAGTCAAATCCATCATAGCAGCATTAACAAAACCATGTCACGGCTTTGTCCTCTTGCTTCTTACTTCTATTAATCTGAGAAGGATTCAAGGGAAAGCTGTGTTAACCGGTGGGAAAGGTTGTCATACAAGATTAAAAATGACTAAATAAATACTGTATGTTCAAACTTATTTCAGCTAGCTGTAGTGCATCTTGAAAATGATTTTATAGAGCTATTGCTTTTGAAGCATTTTATGAACAGTTACACACTAAGCTGAAGTAATGGGAAGGTGCGCATATGATATGATTGCAATCCATTGAGTGATTAGTGTGATATATATTAATGAGGGTTAAATTAGAAGGATGCGTTTTAAATGAAGGGAAAAACGTGACTCTAAAAGCAGCAAATCAACAGATGTCTGACACCTTGGTCGGCTTCATTATGTGCATCTAAAGTGCTACAATCTCCTAAGAGATATCTCCTAATTGATTTCCCTAAGACAAACCGAGATGACTATGAGACGATGACCATTATTATTACAGCTCAACGCTCGCTCAAATCTATCTCGTCGCGCACGTGCAAAGAGAAACCGTAAACACGTCGATAACAACGCCGTAAAAGTAACCCCGATAGCATTTCAGAAATAACATCTCGTTTCCAGAGGCATGCTTGAAGAAGCAACAATTTGCAATGCCATGCCACAGGCAGAAACGCGCCAGTCCCATCCCTTGCTTATGCATGGGTCTCACTCTTCATTAATCACGCACAGAGCACCAAAACACAGCGGAGATGATCATAAACGAAGGTCGTAATCTGATAAATGACACTAGATTATATCGGCAGCAGCACTGAATCAACAAGATCACCTGCGCTCGCGATGTGGCGATGGCACCTGCCTGACAAGTTGAAATACTCGTAATAATATTAATAATATTCATACTACTACTAATAATAATGTAGCACTGTCTACTTAATTTGATTTCACTGACCCCTTGTTTGCTGTAGACGTTCTGTAAAAAAAAAAAAAAAGTAATTACACTGAGCTGGATGTCTCGCAACCGCCGAGCGCAACTGTTTCGTGACTTTAATGTAATCAGCTATTGTTATAATAATCTCGGACTGTGGTTGGCGGTAAACAAACAGGTTAAGAAAACGTAAAAGTATACAATAAAGGAGGAGAGTAACTCCGGCTTACCTCTCACTGTCCGCGCGCGATTCAACAGCTGTTTATTAAGGCGTTACGAGCGCAGCGCGCGAGCGAGCTGGATTCACAGAACCCGCTTCACGCGCACGGAGTCAGTGCGCGGCCAGCCAACCAGCGGCGCGAAGTGACGTCAGGACATTGTGTCACAATACGCGTTTAAAACGCGGGTCTGAGACGTGGCGCGGGACTGATGGGTCAATAACACGGACTGTTGGACTTTCGTGTGCGTCTCTACACTGAATAGCTGCGACTACCAACCAGACCCAGTTTCAGGACACACGTCTATATACGTTTGCGGTCACGCACTGTAAATAAATCCGGTGTTGTATTGGGATCTCTGTGTTTAATGTAAAAGTTAAAAAGGTTGTGTGTAGTCCATGCGAACAGGTATAACTTTGTAGTCATGTGTCTGCAAGGTAGATACATACAGTAGCAAAACTCTTTCGTCCTCTAATACGGCTTTGACTTGAATACAGGGTCGCGAGGATCCTGAGGCTATCCCAGGGCACAAGGGGGGCGGGGGGGGGGGGGGTGCAGTCTTTTGCAGGGCACACACATACACACTTTCATCACACACTATGGGCAATTTGGGAACTCCAGTTAGTCTAATCTGCATGTCTTTGGACTGTGGAAGGAAACCCACCAAGCACGGGGACAACATGCAGCATTCACACACACCCAAGGCGGGAACTGGACCATGTCCCTGAAGATCCAGGACGACAGTGCTAAGCACTAAGCCACGGTGCCATACAGCAAAACTTCCAGTGTTGAATTATATATCAGAAAGTGTTTAACACTGGAACATTGTTTCAGTGGATACAGTCAGGGACTGATTAATGGACAGTGTGTAGGGGCGCCAGATTGACTAGACTATTTTTAATTATTTAAATTTATTCAAAGAAAACAGCCCTCTTGACCACTATTTGGCCATGAGAAACATATTTAACGCATTGTCGTGCAATATTGTTAGTGACATACTGTGTAATATTTGTAGCACGTTCTCAAATGGCCCTAAATTACTAATTATTTGGTAAAACATTATAAAGGGGGCACCCACACAAGGAGTATGAGCCTAGGGATCTTTACCCTTGTGTTGTTCATGATTTTACATACTATGTCCAATTTCAGTGTTCTCTACATCCATGTGGGTTTCCTCAAAATTTCCCCATGTGTGTACGAGACTGTTGACCTAAGCTGGACTAGTGTGTTCCTGTCATAGACTCTGAAGCCATAAAACCATTTAGCAGGATAAAGAAGTTACTAAAGATGAATGAACGTATCACTTCAACAGCAGGGCGTCACTGGGTTCTCACTGGTCTTACACCACTGGCCAACAGCAGCCACCATCAAATAGCACACAGTTTTGTACAGTAGGAAGAAAGAGACGCATTATAGTTCAACGTTTTTTTGTTTAGTGATTTATATAAGATTTCAAAACCATGAAATAACACATATCGTATTAGGTAAGAAACAACACTACAGTCAATTTTTATTTTAAGACACAAAGGTCAGCTGTTGTGGAATAGCTGTAACTAGAACAGTGCTGTCAAGTGCATTTGCAAAACCCATCAAGCACCATGATGAAACTGGCTCTCATGGAGACCATCCCAGGAAAGAAAGACAAAAATTTATCCCTGCTGCAAAGGAGAAGTCCATTTAGCCTTACCAAGCCTCAAAAATCACCAATTACAGTAACAGTGTCTTAGATTTGAGTCATGATGAAAGCTTTACAAAGCTTACGTTCTGTTCAAAGGAGATTATTGCACAATTCAAATGCGTTCAGTATTGGTTTACAGTATAAAAAGAAATAAAAATAGGAAACACTTATTGAATTAAAAGGTGTGTCCAAACAAAGGTGTTACTGGTACTGTATTTACTGTAATTGCCTGAACCTGAGTACAAAGTCAATATTATTTTGTTGGTTTGTATTTTTTACGTTTCATTTATAGAATTTAGGTTAAAGGAACCACTCACGTACATTAAAGTAACTTTGCTCCACTGAAAGGTTTTATCAGTGCTACTCCCTAAGAAAATATATATTACATTAACATTATATATTATGTTACAACTATTTAGATGGCTTGAAATGTTTTCTTCTGAGAACATTTATTTGAATTTTATTTTATGGTACTTTTTTTTTTTAATTATTTAAATGCAAAAGTAACTCCAGTGACATCCAGAAGAACATTTAGATCTCTACTGAAGAAGCCAAAAGTTATGATGGCTCCTGAGATGGACCAGACTCAATAGGAAATCAATCCTCTTCTGGTCGGCACTGGATAGTACGTAGGAATATCATTAAAATTACTCATGCTCAAATATGCTAGGTGGCCTAAAGGTTTAGATCCATAGGTCAAGAAGCAATTGCTTTAAAATTCAAGCAACTTCTCTATGAGAGGTATCCTGTAAATAAGAACGAGTTGGATGTGATCTTCCAATGTTAGTTTCAAAGCTATCTTGGGTCTGAAATAAATAGAAAATTCTCAAAATTATATAAAGTAAAATGTCTATGGATACAGACTTTTGAGCTACCCTCTATACTCTAAAACCACTCTCTCTCTCACGCATGTATTCTCCATACCACTTTTCCTGGACTGGGTCCTTGAAGAGGCTTGGTCCATTTCCCAGGGGTCCCAGGGCATTACGCTGGGTACTCCCTGGACAGGGTACCGACTCATCTCAGGGCACAAGCATGCATACATACTTACACACTCATTCAAACACAAAAGGGCAATTTGGAAATGCCAGTTCGCCTAATCTGCATGGAAACCGACCAAGCACAGGGAGAACGTGCAAACTCCATGCACACAGACCAGAAGACAGAAATCAAACCCTTACCATGGAGGTGTAAGGACACAATGCTAACCACTACGCACTACAGTGCTGCCCTTAATATGAAATCAAACAGTTTTAAGTGTGTTCAAAGGATGTTTCATATGAGTATCAGTTCTTACAAAGTCTTGCTCACATTACCACTGAAGAAGGAATGAAATTAAGTGGCGGCTATAAACTGCTTTTGGGAAATGCAGGGTTTAAGAGAATCCATAGAAGCAGAAATAGTAGACAAGCCAGAGAAGTAGAAGTGCATCAGGATCTGGAACTGGCATTACATCAGGCAGCAGGAGTACATATATAGCTTGGCATATATTTTAGACTCTCATACATGTTACTCTCTTAGACTCTCAGTACCTTTCAGCTGGTTGCATACTTAATAAAAACAGCTTCTAACGTTTGGAAATATCCTACATGCTACAGTGGTTTTGGTGGTTCTTTAAGGCCAGAGAAGCAGTGTGAGTGGTCACAGTAGAGTTCTCTAGATCCTGTGCATGCGTGACCTCTTCAACCCTCTCAGCCCGAAAATCTCTGATGCAGAAGAAAACACCTAGCAGACCTATTTTCTTTTTTGTTCGTTTCGGGGAAGACAATCCCACGCCTCAGTTCACTGAACTCAAACAGCAATCATGCTACACAGCTCATGAGAAATAGACTATCATATAAGATGATCAATGACTTATTCAAAGACATGACTTTTCAAAGACTTTTTTGTCACAGCTACAGAAGTCAAGATGCCACAGGGGGAATAAAATCTGTCTCACTGATCTGTTTGGCAGCGGTGGTGGCATTCTGATGCAATTCATTTCAAATTCAGTAAAAATATTTCGAGTATCAGCTTGGAGAAGAATTAAAAGAATTAAAGCATGCCTAGATTCATTCGCCATGCGGCTCTCGTAGTGTTAACCCATTTAACTGATTTTGCTGTTACTGATGCATTTAGCATTGTTGGTTCTAAAAGTAGGGTCTAGGATGCATATCCAAGGAGTCTGCAATACTTATTTTAATTTCCTTAAAACAGAAGAAATTACATCACTGCACCATACAATTTATTCTATTTATTAAGTTTCTATACTCGTTCACCTGATCAGTTTCATTAAATGGGTTTAATCCAAACCTCTCAAACGATTAAGCCAATAAACAATGCTAACTCGCACCTAATGTGTTCTGAAAGAAAAGGATTGGGGATTAAAGCACTCCATGGTTCTACTAAAATTAAAATAGTTAAACACCCCTGCTTTAACACTGTGTGTCGTCTGTCACAAGACAGACTTTCTCCACTGGAGACGCAATTTTGGTTTTTACAAAGCACACCAGTGACATCTGGTGGTCATCACTGGAACAGCTACCCAATATTTCCCCCCAGACTTTTGAACTGTATGCAACTGAAGAATACACACTGAACAGATTTACAGATCATCAGACATACATTCCTCCCAGCACTAGATGTTTAAACCCATGTGGGGATCAGGAGCCTTGAGACTCGTATGCATCTCAAAAATAAAAAGGCCGAACAAGAACAAAATACAGACAATTAGGGAAAGCAGACTTGAGATTTTAATTAGTTTAATCAAAATGTGTTAGAACAACACAACTTATGACATGTTTTTGATGTTTAATGCACAGTTTTACTCACTGTCCTACATTACTTTCTTATAAGAATCCATCTCAGAAATACAAGGTACACTATTTGGTTAGACTGGTTTTGAGTATACTGAAAGTGGGGAAAATAATAAAAATTGATATATACCTTGAGCACAGATAGTTACACATTTCTTATTTGTACCCCAGAGGCTGAATATCTGCCATTGGATGGAAATACTGTATATAACACGCTGAACACTAAAAAGAAAAACAAGGGGAAAAAGAGAAGAAAAATCAACCTACACACAGCTCTGGGCATGCACGTATAGATCAAATCTGCCATCTGTGCCCTACACTTCTCCTGGAACATTAGTGATGGGCAAGCAGACATTCATGCAATTGGTAGTAGAGAATCAAGAACGCTTTAAACGACACTTTAAAGGAGTGTCATATTGATCCTCTTTTACACAGACAGATGTCAGCTATCAATTTACATAAATGTTATGTCAAAGTAAATTCAGCTACCTTTCACCATTAAGCTATGCAGATATTCTCGAAAAACGTACAGGATACACGAACACAGTGCACAAGCTTGCAGTCAGCTGTGTAATACAAACGTATAAAAATGGTCCGATTTCTCTTAATTTAGAATTTGAACTAGCATGTTTTAAAGAAAAAAATAATAATTTGGGAAAATCCCAGTTCTCAGAGAAGCATCAAGAATATCAATAATAAGCATGTGAATGCGAAACAACGGAATATAACTTACTGTGGTGAATAGAAGGCTATTCGTTTACTGCATTTTACTGCATTATACAGTATGTAGTATAGTGGATTTTACATTACATCTTCAAACACAGTGGTTTACAAACAAACACAAACAAGAAAAAAAGAAACCAGAATGTAAACCAGATTTGCAGTCAAACTATTAAACAAGACTAGCCCTCAGAAGACAGATAAAAAACAGAATGTAATTCGTAAATAAAATAACAATAAAACCTAGCGAATCACTGAACATGTGCTGTGATCCACCTTAATGCAAGATGTCTGGTTTTCATAAACACACTCCTGAAAAAATATCAAACGTGAAATTTGCAGCCAACTCACAAAAAAGAGCAACAGAAACACTTTAAGGTTGTACTTCATTTAACAAAAAACGACTGCGAAATGGAGAAAAAGGCATACATATATTACGTACACCAGATTTCAGTCTTAAAGATGTACAAGCTTCTGATGCGCTTTGTTGTTTCAGAAACAAAAGCTCATTAAGGGCACTGTAGAAAGAACATTTGCGCGTTCATCGTGACGTTGCCGCTTTCGTCTTTGGGCTTGCCGGATCATGCCTTACTCTCCGAGGCGTTTGTTTGCGATACCGCATTTGGTTCTGCCAGTGCCTGGGCCTTCTTCTTCTTCATCTCGTCTTCCTCAGCTCTGACCTCCTCCTCTAGGGATTTTCTGAAATTTATAGGCCATCATTCATTATAAATAAGTATGAAAACAGGGCAAATGGACAGATGTCCTGGAAACATACTAGGATGACATCTAGTGATTATTTAGAGAGAGAGAGAGAGAGAGAGAGACGTACTCGTTTTGCGCAGCCGACAGGTGAGTAGTGGCGTCCTGTGGGAAATGTGATATACCTCCATCTATTTGGAGCTCAAGGTCCTCTGAGGAGAGAGGGGCACCACTGCTCTGTGGATTGGGCTCGCACGGACTTCCTAAAAGCATTGGCTCTGCCTCCAGATCTCTGGCTTCTTTCTCTGTACTAAGAGCAAGAGAAGGTGGAGCCTCAGAGTCCAGTTCTGCAGATTTAATCTGATCAGCTGAAGGGATACTGGACTGAGAATCAGCCAGATCGACTAAAGGAGGATCAGATGTAAGGAGTGACGCGTCTAAGGGCTGGCAGGAGGGTTTAGGGGTGGATTTGGGCTCAGAAGGAGGAGCTGTAACGCTGGAGGTCAGAGTGGTGCTCTCACTAACAGGGCTGCCCTGACTCAGATCAAACGTGTCAGTGACTGTGTCTGAGTTGGTGGCCAAGGACAGAGGCAAGTCCACCACGGTCGACGTGACATCGGTTTGTCGTCTGGTAGAGCAGGAAAGGAGAGAGAGAGAGAGAGAGAGAGAGAGAGAGGAAGAGAGAATGGATAAACTGACACTACTCACTTCAAACATGATGAAGCCTTTACCAATAAAATAATGACTGTAATGTCAGTTTGATGATGCAACTGCTGTCAAAAAAGGTGTTTGTTGCTATAGAACTTGAAAGAAGAGAAAGTAATGAATTGAAAGAAATAGTGACAAAAACAAAATCTAGTTGAAACAAGTAAAAGAAAGTGCAGTACACACTTAGATAAATACATAAGCACGCATATCAGATAAAAAATGTAATAAATACTGTAGAAGAACCAAAAAAGAGCAGAGGTGCAAGATTCCGTGTATAATGATCATCTGTCACATTTTACAAATCACTTGTGAGTTTGTGCAAGTTTGCCTTTACTTTCATCTAAAAAAAACGTACACACCACTGTTTCGTTTCATTCCATGGGATCTGCTTACACACACCTGTATACATATTATATATAGACATATAGGCAGATTATACGTCCAATCTGATTGTATTCATATTCATCCAAGTTCACCATTTCTTCAGTCACATCCCTGTAGTGTACATCACAACGCATCACGCAGCACACACTTACTCCGGCTCAGTTAGGGGTGTGGTCTCATTCGGCTCGGCATGTCCCCCCACATCATGATTCGCTGCGACTCTGTCCTCGTTCCTCAATTCTACAATGGGCTCTTTGGACTCGTCCTTTCTGTGAAGAGAGACGTAAGATCGTTTACAGCGGCAACTCTCTTTTGGCGAGATGTAGATTTTCTTTTGCAATTTTACAACCTAATCGAGATAACAGAAGGAGTCAGAATTGAAAAAAAATATGAAATCACCACAAATTATCTGTTCCAATCCACTTCGACAGTTTTTTTTTTCTTTTTCTGGTGCATTTGATTTTGAACTTGCAACATAAATCCTACATCTTTGAAAATTCTCTTAGAAATCTGTTACACTATAAATATGGTTAATTCATTGGAATTTGGATTAGTAAATATTCTAACTCTTAGAAGTTAATTAATAAACAACAGTGTTTCTATTGACATGGCTGGACAGTCAGCTTAAGTATTTATTACAGGACTTTATAGGACCTAAGTAATGTAAGAAAATAAAAAAAAATATATATATATACAGTATATACAGTAGATTTGACATGTATCAAGCAATAAAAAAGGAGAATTTGAAATAACTGGAATCGCTCTGTAAAACTAAATCGACAGTTGTGGGTAAATGGGGGAAAAGGCTTCAATTTCTATTCTAGAGTGAACAGGTACAGTATGTCAGGGTAAGAAGGGAAGCACCCACTGTACAAGCCTCTAGTTTCAGTGTTATGATCTGGAGTTGCTTCAGTTTGTCAGGTCTAATTTCAGAAACATTATGTGACAGTAAAATGAAGTCAGCTGATGACTTGAATATACTGCATGATGAGATTATCACTTCAATGGATTTTTTTCCTTCCCTGATGGCATGGGCATATTCCAGGACTCAAATTGCGAAAGAGTGGTTTTGGGAGCATGAGGAATCATTTTTATGCACAAATTCTCCACCATATTGTGCACCATAATCAAAGCTGAAGGCATCAACCGAAATTTGACTTTATATTACAAAAGCAATCGATTGAAATACTTTGCGACAGACAACCTGACGTAGACAGCTTCTCAGGCCAAACATGTTCCACAATAGACAGACATTTTCACTTTCCCTGTGGCAGAGAATTGTCAAAATCTTTTCGTAAAAACAAAAAATATAAAGACAAAACAGCTATGATGGTCATTAGAACATCACTGATACCTGCACCAAGGCTATAGTCATCTAGATAACAATCACTAAACTCTACCATTTAATTTACAGTTAGTTAATTAACTTTATGTGGAACATAATTACGTGATTACAAGCACCTCATGACGAACTGTAATTTAGCCAAGCTGATAAGCAGCACACTGGGAACTACAAATCACCCTGTATTGTTTTAAATAGTAGCTATGACATTTGTCTAAAATAACATCATAAAAGCACTTCTGCTAATATTACGGCGCAGGACTACACCGAGTCCAACATACGCAACCGAATCTGAAAAATATAGTCATAAGCAACAACGTGTTGTGTGCAGATGGAAATCGTTTATGTTCTGTTTGGGTGGTAATGGGAAATGGAAAAAAGCATGTCAAGCTCTTTAGACTGGAGGCGTAAAATGGTTGAAATTGAATGCACGCTCTGTCTTCTCTTCACAGTCTGACAATGTCTCATATCTCCTCTCTGCTGTTTTTCCCTCAGCTGTCTCCATGTCAGACTCTGTATCCGACTTGTGCCTTTTTACTTTTCTCTGTCTCTGCTCTACGACTGAACATCAACAAGACTATTAATTGTTTTTTTTTCTCTCCCCAAAATAGTCATCCATAAGAGTAATTCATTTTAATTATTTCTAGAGACTGTCCTGCCATATCTCCTTAATAAGTTCTTAAATAAAGCATTGACTTGATTGATAGGTGATTTTCTGCAGCTAACTGGGTTTAACGCAGGGCTTAGTTCAGATTGCATCAGGTACCACTGGGGCTGTCGTTTTAAAAAAAAAATAAAAGAGAAGTTTGTGTTTGGATTACTAATATGTCATGTCCATGTGCTGTCTCCAATTTGTGTGCCAGAGATGGAAGCCACTGAGGCTTGAGTAGTAAAAAAATTGTAATCTTTAAAAAAAAATTATTTTTTTTTATCGCTGTTCACAGTTGCATCAAATGATTGTCGCACCAGGACTAATTTCACGACCTCTAGAGTCTTTCTCATCAGCCACATTTTCCTTAAAGTAGATTACAAAATCTCAGAATAATAAAAAACTGTGTGATGCCAAAACTGGGTCTGTCACAGTGTGTGTGTGTGTGTGTGTCAGAGGGTTAGCTGCTACAAATCCCCGTTGACCAGTGCTTATAAAACCCAAAACCAAAAAATAATAAGGCAGAAATAATTTATATTAAACCTACACTATAAGTATTTATTTTAGTTTTTGCAACACATACTGTACACTCATCCCCCCCATTCATTAGGAACACCTATAGATGTGCAATTAACCAAACAGCCAATCAGCTTGCAGCGGCACAATACATAAAACCATGCAGACGCAGGTCAGTTTTCAGTTGATGTTCTGCAAGGATGTACAGTTCCATTTCTTTTAGTAGCACAAGACAGTGTACTTACCAGCAAACATCAGCAAGAAATAATATGACAGTTGATGTCTGGTGTCATAATACTTTTGCAGATTTGCATCTAACAATGTGATCTCAATGTATTAGACAAGATTCGCCACAGTTGGATGATTTTAGTGAGCCTGTGTCCACTGTCGCCTCAGATTCACATTCTTGCCTGACAGGAGAGGAATTCAGTGCTGTTGTGACATATCCTCCTAAACATTCAGTGTTCTATGGTTATGTTCTTCTCACCATAAGTGGAAAGCATTGTTATGTAAGCTACCATTGCCTTCCTGTCAACTCCAACCAATATGTACATTCTCTTCTGATCACTCTCTTGAGGAATCCAGCAGTTTCCGAAAGGGTTCTTAAACCATTCTGGAACCAACAACCATGCCGTGGCTACAGTAAGTCACTAAGATTAGATTTTCCCTCATTCTAATGTCTGACTGATCATGAACAGAAGCTCTTGAGCTGTATGCACGGTGCTGCTACAACATCATTGGGTAACAAGTGCTTTCCTAATAATGTGTACAGTGATTTTTTTTTGTTTGTTTGTTTGTTTTGGTAAAATAGCAGCAGCGAAAGGATGTTCAGTGAACCGAGGAAAAGAAAAATGAATAAACGCCTCATCTCCTTACACAAGTGCAGCCTTTCCTGCCTCTATGTCCTTGCTCTTTGGACCGGTCCTGAGTTTGGCACAGATACACATGAGCAAGCCACACTGGTTGACAAAGTAGCAGGTGATATCCACGACCAACAACAGGACCGAACACACCACGATGACCATCCCAACAGTCAGCCCTGTGCTGAGGCCCAGGCCATCCTCCATGTAGTCTGGGGGAAGACAGAGAGACAGGACAGGAAATGATAGATAGATAGATAGATAGATAGATAGATAGATAGATAGATAGATAGATAGATAGATAGATAGATAGATAGATAAGCAAAAAAAAACAATAACTAGGAAGTCATGAATTACAAATCATAAAAATGTAATGCACTATAGTAATCATAACATTTATATCAGTTACTAGTTTTCATGGCATTATTATTTAACTTGTGGAATTGGCTTAATTAGAAACCAGATTAACTGTTTTTTTTGACTCATGAAAGAAAAACTTTAATTAGTTACCTTCGATTATTCACCTGTGATTCTTGCGCTAATATGTTACAGTATATGTTCGAACATTAATTATATTTTATACTATTCGTGACAAGCTTCTGCCTAGGTTCGTATCTGAAGATGCTTCATTTCTTATTCATTGTATTTTGGTCCAGCATGGCTCTGAGAGAACACACCAAAGTCAGAGGTGATAGTACTCCCTGACTCAGCTGCTCCTTTCAGTTGGAAAATTGAGCTGGTGAAGCCTTTCTAAAGAAGTTTTATTTCTGTTGTTGAACACGCAGTTCTGCAAGTTCTTCATATCACATGAATAAACAAACACGAATCTGAAGATCAAGCCGGTCTCCTAGCTACTGACTCATCTTTGGCGAATCTCGAGCACTCATCAAAGCTAATTCTAATTCTGCATTAAGGCAGATGGCTGTGTTAGTTTTACTTCCTACATGAAAACAAATGTCAATATCAGTTCATCTGTTCTTTATATTTTATTCTGCCTTTTTAGCAATATTATACACTGGCAAAAAAAAGAAATTAAAATAAAATAAAATAAATTCATCTGTGATATGTATGCAAACTTACCTACTTTTAATTTCATCAAATGGTTTTTATCTGTTTATTTATTAAAAACACTCTACAAAGGTACAACCAACGATTGTTTTTATAAACTTTCTGTACAAAACCATTTTAAATCATGGTATGAAAAAAGAGTTGTGAAGGTAAGAAAGTGCAAACAAGGCTTATTACGATGCGATTACAAAAATAATATTTGTAATAATCTGATCATTTTGATGAATAACACATTTCCCCACACATTTCAAACTTATTTCCCTATTTATAAATTTTTTGATTTTGTTGATTTTTTGCTTTCCAACAAGCACCAATGTTAAAATTATAATATAAATAAAAGTGAATTGAATAATAATTATAACAATAATAATAATAATAATAATAATAATAATAATAATAATGTCATATATTTTACATGTAATATTTGTTTAAGGTGTACAGTTCTATTTCTTTTAGTAACACAAAACAGTGTACTTACCAGCAAACATCAGCAACAAATAATATGACGATGATGTCAGTTGTCATTTTGTCAATACATTGGCAGGTTTGAATAAAAACAGCAGTAACGAAATTCAAAGTAAAAGCGAACAAGCCGTTGTACTGGGATCGTACAGATGATACTAAATGAGGACAAAATGATAATGCAGGCAACCGGTTTATATATAAAAAAAAAGTATTTAATAAATCCAGATATGCACATGCCTAGAGGGTACATGCCGCTGTTTTGCCGTTACTCCTGTAGATTCACAGAAAGCCAGTCTGAGTTGCAGATCTCGGAAAAAGTTTTCGATGACAAAGTCTTTCCGTAAAGATCATATAATGTACAATTTTATACAGTTTGTTCAGCAGTTAGAAAATTAGTTAAATATGTACAGATATAAGCAGGACCAGATTTGTCGCTTATAAACCTAGTTAAGTGCTTTCCCTTCCCTCTTTCCTGTACAGCGCACTCGGCTGAAAAGAAAAATTGTGCTCTAGGGTACAGATATGATCAATGGATACTGAGCTGTCTGTTTTGTTAATTGTGTTAATCCACACTTCAGGCTCAGTTGTATCAGCAAGAAAGATCAAATCATTAGCAAAAAAAAAAAAAAAAAAGAAAAAAGAAAAAGTCCAGCCACGATGCCCTGAACACACACACACACACAAAAAAAAACACCTCTCACATATAACACTATCAAAGCAATGACAGCAGGAACAGCGAGAGCACCATTGGAAAGATGGTGCACATCACTGAAGAGCTGCCAAGTGTGACTGAAGAACACACGCATACATGCGCACACACACGCACACAAATGTGTCAGAAATACACATTCATTGAGATTGTATGGGAGGACAAAAACAAATTAGGCACGAGGATATTGTAGAAAAAATATATTGCATGTGTGGGAATGTGATGATCCATCCATATCCAAGACCAGGCACAATGACACACGACAAACAGAGAAAGGAAGAGGGAATGGGAGGGAAAAGAGAGAAGAAACAAGAGAAATAACAGTCAAAACCACAGAAATAAAGTTTGGAAAAATAACCAAAAAGTGCACTGATGCTGCGGAGGAAAGCGGAATGGAAAAAAGCAGCCAGGTTCAAAGCTGACGCATGTGAGGGTGAGGAACAAGGTGGCTAATGTGCTGATATCAGGTTGCCTTCCTTCAGAGCAGTGTTCATCACGCACAGACCTGATTTCTGAATCATTAATAAATCATTCATAAAGCTAATTATATCGGAAAGGAAATAAATATCACAAACACAAAGTGAAAAGGGGAAACAAAAAATGGGGGAAAGAGGTACAACACAAATGAAAAAATAAATAAATCTAAATAAAAAAAGACACAAATAAAGTAGGACCAGGTCCTTAATAAATTTAATCTGACCCAATTCTGTGTGAGAACAGAGAGAAAAAGAAAAAGGAAAGAAAAAACTAACAAACACTATACTTATGCAAGAGTAGACATAAAACAGAAAAGGGAGAGAGGAAAATGGAAAAAAAAAAAAAAGAACTCATCAGAATCAAGACTTTCACAAGCCAAAATCCTGGTTAGAAAGGAGGAAAAACTCTGAACTCAGCAGTGCTCAACTTATCCAGGCCTTCGGGTGAAGAAAAAAGCTCTAAAAGGAAGCAGAGGGCTGGACATGACGGATGACTGCGGCACCTGGGCCCTGTTCCACCAAAACCCTAAATGAAGTGTTGCTGATAAAACAGAACTCAGAAGCTGAATAATTTAATGGACTGATGATAAAATCCCCAAAACTCTCATTTGTGACTTCTGAGTAAAATGACAATACCTGTTATTCCTCATTGTAAAGTGTGTTTCGCATGCATATTTATCACTGACAGTACTGTACATGTAAACAATAAAAAAAAGGAGTTGTAGTTGTTATTGTAGTAACAATATGCCTCATTAAAAAAAAAAAATCCATGTTATATTTAAGGTTTTTAACTGATCTGCTGCTTCATTAAATTCTTGTCAATATTATGTTTACAACACAACTATGGTTTAAACCTACTGTATGGCTTGAGCAGTTTATAAGGCTCTAGTGCTGTTGTTTTTTGTGTTAAATATACAGTAATGTCACGTTATATTCACTTGTATTCTTCTGCTTCCTGAGTGAAACAGGGTTTATAGACTACAGGCAGAAATGAAGACTCAGCAGTTTATTTGCCCTTTATGGACACTTATTACTAAAGTGAATTATGGGTTTATGCAGGAAATGTACAGTACATATGCAGTAATGTATCAACATTATAATAAGGTGCACAGGCTATGTTACATTTTTTCAGATATGCTCCAACCAGTTAATGCAGAACCGGACTGCTATTTAAAATAAGCTTACATTGAGGAGTGATATAACTGCGCGAAATCGCTAGAGGTTCGTAAAAATGTGGTTGCAATGCCTGTCTATTAAGCAAGTAAGTGTGGTGGTCTGGAAAAACCCAGTGGATGCTGCTATGCTTAAATTTGGACTAAAAAGAGCTGAAATTGGCCAGCTTTCTACCAGCCAGAGGCTTGGATATATTCTTGTATTACACATCTAAAGACCTCACGGTATCTTTTCATATTATACTATATCATGTCATCAGTAATTGCTGCTATTCTCTTTGGAGCTTGGGTTTTATGGAAAATGATTATATACAGTATAGTGCTGTGCAAAAGTTTTGATCCACCACTCAGTTCTTTATTTAAATGATATTAAATGAATGATGTAAAGTACCAGTCAAAAGTTTGGACAAGTTTGGATTTATTTTCTACATTCTAGACCAATACTGGAGATTTCCAAACTATGAAATAACACACATGGAATTAGATAATTAGGTAAAAACAATAACAGCTCAGCTGTTCTGAAACAGTTACTCAATGCCTTCACCTATGTAGGTGTGTCCAAACTTTTGTCTGGTAGTGAAGATTAAAGTAAAGAAATTGGAACAAATGTTTTACTGCGACAGGCAAAGTGCCTAAAGATGCGATTTTAAAATTGGTAGTTTACCTCAGCAGAAACCTCAGAATCATACTACAGTACTTGCATTAACCTAACTTAGAAAAAAAAAAAAACATCAATATAATGTATACTACAGGGCCAAAGTTTATTATATGCTTAATAATGATCAGACATTTGTGCTCGATGCCCAACATATTCTAGATTTAGTCCTCACTTTATTGTAATAATAAATTCCAATAAAGTTATGCCACTAGTTTTTGGAGCATGGCGGTGGAGACGTGTGTTCATTTAGCCACTAGAGCATTAATGAGTTCAGGCACAGTCAGCGTTCCAGTTAAACCCAATATTCCATGTACCTCAACTTTGGCAAACCATGTTTCCATGCTTCCAGCTTGCACAGGGGAATTGCAAAATATTTGGGTCTTTTGCTTCCATTGAAGGAAAACTGTAAAGCTACAGCATACAAAGACATCCATAATTGTGTGCTTTAAACTTAGTGGCAATGGATTGGAGAAAAGCTACATACTATACTGTACGAGTGTTTGTCCACAAACTTTTGCCAAATCTTGTATTTCACTATGACGACGGAACTGTTACTAACGTTCTAAACTTGCCATTTCAACTAATAACACATTAGTTAACAAATTAACAAATGCATGTGCAAAACCCGCTTCAGGTTGTGAATCATATATTTGAATGTTTTATTTATTACATTTTAAACAAACTGATAAATAAATAAAGATATTCATTAAATTAAATTATTTGAAGTTATTATAAGTATTGGTGTAAGACTTAACAATAGAATTTGCACAAATCAAATTTAAAGAAATATGGATACGGCTTTAAATCTCTAATGAGCAAGTCAACTTCCGAACGGATGAAGAAAAAAAAAAACCCTAATCCATTTAAATCTATTTAAGAAGAATCTCTAATCTCTAAAGTCAAAATTTATATATAGTAGAGAATGTCTGAATTTCACAGTGTGAAGGGTTTTCCCAGGCAGCCACACACACATACGGTCCTGCAGCAGTGCAGAAGGATAGCTGTCGATAGCGTGATCTGGTGTTAAATAAAAATGTCTTAGTACATTAGTTCTTTAGACAAGCAATCTAAACCTCACTCTAAACGTATCTTGATCGCAATACCTTTTTTTTTTCCGAGCTGTGATTTATCCTAAGGAATTACCTTACCAATTGGATCAGACAACAGATTCAGTTAGGCTTCAAAAATCTCATTTTTATGGACACCCCTGTGGAGGCACCTACAGATATTTGGCTGTGTGAGTCCCTTATTGGCATGCTGCTCAAGAAGCAGCAGCAAAAGCATGAGGGGTAAAACAGCAAAACAAACGGGTTTTGGATCCCATCCACTTTTTTCCTGCTGGGCCACAGAACACATACACTGCCTGGCCAAAAACAGTCACCATTACAGGAGGATCAAATTATTGGCCTGCCTCAAGCAAAGAGAACATTAAAATGACTGGAATTGGTTTTAACTGTCCAATGTGTTTTAGTAAAGTGGTTAGAAAAAATCATGAATGTCTACGTTTGGAAATGGCTTAGAGAATAAGTTGACTAAACAGCTCTGTGGTCATGAGAAAACCATTTGTTATTGAGATTCATTTGAAAAAAATAACACTTGGAAGTATTAGGATTGGACTTTGGAGCAATCATCTGCTCATCATCTGGTCTAATGCGTCCAGATTGACCCTATTGCCGAGTGAAGGGCGTGTCAGGGTACGAAAAGACGCACATTGAGTAAAGCATCCATCATACATAGTGCCAATGTACAAGCCTCTGGAGGCAGTGTTATGATGTGAAGTCAGGTCTAGACATTCTAACATTATGTAGCAATAAAATGAAGTCAGCTAATGACTTGAAAATACTGAATGACCAGGTTATCCTTTCATTGTTTGTTTGTTTTTTCTGATGGCATAGGCTTATTGTGAAAGTGCGATTCTGAAAGCATGAGGAATCATTTTCACACATGAATTGGTCCACCACATTTTGCAATATAATTAAAGCTGACGGTAGTCGAATGCAATATTAGAGTGAGCAACATTTTGGGGGGGTGGGGGGGGGGGGATCAGGCAGTGTATGGTGAAGCTTCCTACAGCTACACAGCTATGCCGATATTAATAAATATAGGAAAAGTGTTAATAAGAAAAGCTCTCAGGACTGAGCTGCACCAGATGCTCAATACGTTGAAATGAGTCAAGTGAATCCAACTGTGACCTCCACTCATCTGACCACACTGAACTCTGCTCGCTCTATGGTGCTGCAAAGCTCAGATTTGACACAAAAATGACTCTCAGTAATGACCTGGTCTCAAAGGGGTGCACGGTTCCACTGATCTACTTCCCTGATGTCGCCGGTGAGAAATGAAAGAGTGACCAAATGATGCAGCAGGGACAGTGACTCAGACAGTTTTAACAGTGCTAGAGCTTCTGGACATCATGAGCAAGGTCAGTAATAGACGGAGTCCACTGTGAGACCCCTACAATAACTCGATGTTCCTCTTGAGTTTAAAGAACTCTCATAAACAGAGAGAATAATCTTCGTTTATAAGACATGCACTACTTTATTAAAAGTATAAATGATGCCCAAACACCAAACTAATAGACGAACAGTTGTTTGCTGTGACTCAGCATTCATCATAGTGCAAGTGGCCAAAGGGTGAGTGAGAAAAAAGGCGATTTCTCACTGCATTCATGTACTGCATTGGTGCCATAACAGTTCTGAGTCAGCCGTTAATGTTGTGCGTCAGTATGTGTCAGAGCGAGGGATGGATAGACAGACGGATGGATGGATGGATGGTGGGAAGGAAATGGGGTGCAAGGGAAAGAGGAACTCACCCGGTGTGGTGGATGGCACAGAGGATGTGCGGAAATTCAGCGAACCAGGCTGGGACTTGCCCTGCTGGTTCTCGGCCACCACAGTCACGTCATAGTCAGTGTTCCATTCCAGGTCGCTTAGGAGCACGTGTCCACGTGAGCTCGGGACACTGAGCTCCTCCTTCCAGACCAAATCTGCACTCTGTATTAAGCACAATCGGTGAGGCAACGTGCGAACTCAAAAGTTCTACATTAAAGCTGTTTGCTTGAATTTTGGCATGTTGTTATTCGATTTTACTTATTCATCTGATTTTCCTTTTTATCTAGGCTTTCATCAACCATTATGAAATAATGAAAATTCTAATTGGTTAGAAGTAGTCATTGATTTTTGATAACAGCGTGGCTTGGAAAATAGTTTCATCTGTGAGGTTTATATTAGAAACCTTAATCTAAACTTAATGATATGATTATTATTATTATTATTATTATTATTAATTATAGCCTTTCTAATATAACAAGTTACATAAAAACCTAGGGATGTTCCACATTTTTAAATCAGTTTATGTGCAACATCTCTATGGAGAACACTCCATTTTAAACTCCCCTGTTTGGGAGTAAGTAATAAAACAAACTAACTTGGTGCATGGACGTTCAGCAACTAAAACTACAAATAGATAAAAAAGGATGAGGTATCAGGCATCAACTAGTAAAATTGTTCTCACTGGCAATTTGCTGTTGTGTAGGAGGTAGAAAAAACATTTTGCATGCCATGCTCTTGGAAAATAATCAACATTTGGTATAGACTTTAGTGACATCATGGGTCATTTGTATTATTTTTAATAATAAGATTTTTAAGGTTCACTACGGATTTGTGTAAATGATGTTTTGGGGGTCCAACTAGCAAAACTTTAAAGTAGTGCAATCCCTTTTACACGCATGCGTTAATACAGCATATATATATATATAGATATATATATAGATATATATATATATAGATATAGCATAATATACTTTCAAAATATGTGAACACTTACAGCTTTATAGCGGATGAGGTAGTGTGTGATGGGTGAGCCTCCGTCATCCTGTTTGATCCACTTGACTTTCAGGGCATTGCCTTTGGACTGTAAAGTTCCCTCCAATCTGGGGGGGCTGGGCTCCCCTGGAAACACAAAACCGATAATAAGAGTGAGCATACATATTTCTGTTTCTCTATATCTGAGGCGACCTCATTTGTTGAATTGCTTTTTTATGTATGTTATTTTGTACTTTGCCAAAAAATGACACTCATTTTATTTTCTAAGCATAGGATTCTGACGATGATTAAAGAGATTACTTTAACTGCTAAATCACTGGTGTACTTTACACACAGTGTAGTAAACCTTTATTGTGCTTAATACAAGCTATGCTATAAAGTGCACTTGGCTGAGAGCAGTGCTCTAAGAAATACTAACAATAAATGGATCGCTATTTACCGGCATCCAGAGACCTTTGGTTTATATGTGTGGTAGCCTGGGAACAACCTTTCACATCTCATTTTCTATTATATGTAGGGAAATCCTTATGTTTGAATATTACAGTTTTCATGTAAAATTAGATTAAACACAACGTGAGTGGAAGTTATTTGAAATTCAGAGTTTTTTTAGTATTTTATTTTTTCCCCTTATGCTTTAATAACAGTGCGCAGTTGAGCTGACATCAACTAACGGTCCACTGGAGATTCATCTGAGGAAAATCTGACCTCCAGTACAAAACAGGTAGCATGGTCAAGATCACAAATGGTGACGTACAAATAGTCTACTTCACGTCTAATATCAATTTTTAACTTATATTCTTTGATTTAAATATAAAAAAATTCTAAAATGTTCAGTTTATTTCCAATTTTCAATGAAAATCCCAGATTTTTAATGAGATCTCAGACTTTTGGATCGTTCTGTATACGAGTCTAAAAAATATCAACTTTCCTGAAGTTAAATTTCTTTTTCTTTGTGTGTGTATCTTAAACTACATGAGTGAAAGCCACAAGTTTGGCTCCAACGCAAGTGAAAGTTGTTAAGTCGTTTTTGCTTGAGTTGAAGTACTGGAGTACTTGCTTTAAAAACACTTAAGTATTCTCCAGCATGTTTTCTTGTAACTGTCGAAGTCTTGTTGAATTGCTGCTACAATGCACTTACAGAACTTTATGACCACACACTGAGTGTTAGGACATGTACCTTGTAAGCTGTAGTATAAAAAGCTTGTAAAGCAGGCTACAAAGCCTATTGAGCTTTTGCAGACATGTGACCACTTTGATGTCATTCACGTCAGTGGACGGCAGAAGTACGGTTAACTGACGTTAGACTATAATGTTTGCTGGGGCAAAAAACTTATTGACTTTAGATTAATTTTTGTAATTGAAGTTTGACAGCTTCTGTTCTGCTGATTATTTTTATATGCAGTATATCGTGGTCGACTTTAGAACTTATTCAAAAGTGAAACAGGCATTTGAAAATATATACAAATTTATGATTCCTCCTGGATTTGGTGGCATTTGGAAGCCTTTAGCTCATTCTGTGCTTCTGTCGCAAATGAGACGATGCTATGAGATATGATGTGCTATATACCTTCATAAAATGATGTGCAGATAACTAATACTGACATTTCAAGCTTGTTAACTAATAGCTCTGGTGGGGGATTACTTTGTTACATAAACTAGGCCGTAAGTTTGGACGGCTTTTTTCCCTTAATAAATTAAACCATCATTTAAAAACTGCATTTTTTATTTACTCTGGTTTATTTTTGCATAATATAAACATTAGTTTGATGATTTAAATTATTTAAATGTGACAAATATGAAATTTTGTACTTTGTTTATGTCCGCACCTGCGGTTCATCAGTGAGAAATCGTACTTTTAGACATCTTTAAGCAGATTAACTGTTTGATCACAGTACTGTACATCTAACTGTTTTTTATGTCAAAAAATTTTCTGAAAAAAAAAAAAAAAACTCAAAACCCCAGGGTTTGTTTTTTTGGCTGTTTGCAAGAAATTATTGTTACCAACAGCCAACGGTAGGGATGGGAATCCCCAGGGGCCAGCTGATTATGTTATCACTATACCTAGAATCTAATTTCATCTGTATTGTGATTTTGAAAAAATCAGGATTTTATAAATATCCTAATTTGATTTTAATTACTTTAATTCAGATGCTAGTACAATTCGAAACCAACCTGGCAAATAATTTGCTTTGGATTACAGAAAAACTATAAGCATTAAACCACCTCAAATACAACATACAGCACATAAATTAAAAATTAGTTTTGAAAAAATCAATTTTGGAGCCAATCTGGCAGAAATCCCAATACATCACTGAATCTATTTGTTCCCCATCTCTACACAACAGGCTTTTCCAAACCACCACACATATTATATATCCTATACAAGACAAAATGAAAAACACAGCATACAGGTATGAATGTGCAATTTTTAAAGCTTAGTATAGAAGTAAAAAGTTAAAATTAATACCGTTTGGATAAAAAAAGGAAACACCTACAATTAATCTCTTGTTTCGTCTATACTCGGGCACATGTCAAAGTGACATGTTGCATTGTGCGTAATGTGAGCAACGTAACCTCTCCTTCACGGACCATCGTTCATAATCCATTAGAGATTAATGGTCCATGGATGTTAATTTGATTCCCGGCATTGGTTGGACATTACAGAACGACATTCAAAATAAAAACGACATTAGCGGGAGCTTCGTGTGTAAAGACGATGCGTGAACAGACAGCAATGAAAAATGAAAGCCTTTAAGCCACATTAACGCAGTGATTAGCTACGCTTGTAAAAAAAAAAATAAAAAAAAAGGAAGAAGAGCAGCGCAGTTAAACCACACTGTTTTAGGTGAAGCTTTGGGATGACTTCTGCACTTATAGAAGTATTTCCTGTTTGCATGAGAATCCCTGGTGTTGTATAAATACCTGCAGTGCTGAATTAATTATTACAGCATTAACACTCCCAGTGTGAATGAACGCCTACACTATTTATATGTCTCCAGCTGGACTTACATAAACACTGTGTGTGTTAGCTAAATGCCATGGCTGTTAATTTAACACTTGGGATTTGCCTGTGCAAATGAAAGACTTCTGAAAATGAAGTGTGAGTGCGTGTTTATTCAAGACTTAGCTGTTCTTTTAAGACTTTGAGACAGGAAAGAGAAAATGGAGGAAGACCCATCTGTGTCGCAAACGTACAGGGGGCTGTTTGGGTCCTTTATTAAATACACTCTGCACTGATACACTCAAAATATCTAACAGTCAACACACACACACTCTATGCCACGATCGTACTTTCCCTTTTGAAATGTACTTTGAAATCTAAAAAAAAAAAGGTAAAGACATAAACTATGGGCAAAAACAATAATTAATGAAGAAACAGAATGAACATTTATCACATTTATGAACACCAGGCAAAATCAATGTTGCAAACGTAATGGTGAAATGAACCCTGTTAATTCAGTAGCTGGGACGTAAATGAGCCATTGTAGCCAAACGCTAACAGTAAATTAAGCTTTAATGAAATACTTTTGTCCTCCAGCCCTAACTGTGTATTCAGGCTCTGATTTAGTAAAAGTAAACATTTAGTACTAATTAGTATTTATGCATGCAGAATCTGATTAATGGATCATGCAGCTAGTAAAGGTGTTTCAGCGAGTTTCCACAGAAAAGAATCATAAACCGAGTTGAATCCAAAGTATTGGCATGTGCCATTGTTATTAATAGTTCTGGCAAGTACAGGTCTAAGACGTTGCCATAAATGTTCAACTGAAATGAAACTTACACTCACCGGCCACTTCAATAGGTACATCAACCCTAGTACTGGGTTGGACCCCCTTTAGAACCCCATCAGAACTGCCTTAATTCTTTGCGGCATAGATTCAACAAGGTGCTGGGAACATTCCACTGACATCACATCCCAAAGGTGGACTTTTGGATTAAGATCTGGTGACTATGGGGCCCATTTACAGTACAGTGACGTCACTGTCATGTTCCAACAAACCAGTCTGAGATTATTTTAGATTTGTGAGATGACACGTTATCCTGTGGTCATAAAGGGATGGACATGGTCATCAACAATACTCTGATAGTTTATAGCAGTTAAACAATGTTGGTACTAAGTGGCCCATATTGTGTCAAGAAAATGTAAAACTATGAGTTGCATTAGTAGAAGCCAAATCAAATACAAGTAGAAATAAATGTATTTATAATAAAAAAGATGAGGCTGAAAAAAAAAAAACATTTTCAAATTGTCTGTTTAAATGCTAACAGTATTAGAGGTGCAAATAAATATCTAACATAAAAGCAACTTGAGAAGTGATAAGTACTGGTATCAAATACATGATTTTATTAGTTTTTAATTCCTGTTATTCATAAACAATTTTAGTGGATTTAATGGATCGTGAAAGCTTCTAATATTTTAATACCAGTTAAAAATACCATGCACTACATAATTTGCACGTTTTCCTAAGCACTCGTCAATCCTGAAGTGACGTGCAGGTTTAGTAAATCACTCTACATTATTAGTATTCAAGTGTTTACATTTATGTAACGTTTATGCTGAAATGCCTCAAAGTACATATTTATTAAGTCAAGGAGACAAAATGTCATATTTAGTTCACGTCATAGAAGCAACCCTGTATAACTGGTAAATCTACTTGCATATACTGTATTTTTTATATTTATGCAAATCTGTAGTAAATCAAGGGCATGCATTAACATAACTGCAAAATATGGGACAAATATAGCATTATATACGTCAAACCTACTGTCCATTCCATTACACTGCATGCCACAGCAGAACATATCGATTTACTAGAGGACTCATTTGCATTTTAAAGCTATGTAAGATCTCAGCCCTGCAAAGACCAAAACTGAAATAATGATTAACAAGAGATATATTCTGCATGTCTGCAAACAGTACAGGAGGAACCGATACCAATACGTATCACCTCTCAAACCGGGGCTGCCAAAATGTTTATAGCAGCAGTAAAAAAGGAGAGAGGATGTTCCTGGGTCATCTACCCAGCACTGCCTCTGGGGAATTGTTTTCAGCTCCAGAGCTTTTGAAGTAGTTTTTCATGCTTGGAAGGACAACGTTAAATCTTTTTATCTCAGCCTCCATATTCTCTTCGGATAATATTCAAAGCAGTCAGAACATAGCGCTCGCTCAAGGGAAGTGTGTCAAAAAAACTGGAGGCTAGATAAATTTTCTGAAGTTGAATGAGGAGTCATAGTTTGGCTGTAAGGCATTGGGGGAAGGAGGGAAGAAGGAGGAGGTGTGTGTGTGTTTATGCGTGTTTGTGTGTGTGGGGTGGGGGTTCTAAGGAAAAATCGAAATTCAAAGATCCGCCTTTACTAATCCTACATACTTGTGAGAGCTGCAGAGCGAGAGTTGAAGAATTTACCTTCTGTTCATCAGAGCGGATGACATCCGTGACACCATGCAAGCCACATGACAAAAGGCACACCATACACACGCACATGATTGGTTGAAAGGAAATTGGAAGAAGTCACATGGAAATAAAAAACAAAACAAAAGCAGATGATGTGATTATGGACAAGATACACAAAGTCAAGGTGTTAGAGCCAGTTAACACAATTACACAAATACATGAATCACATAAAATAAAAAGTCATTGTAAGGGTGCATCAATCAAAACACTGAAAGCAAGCAGTGATTTCTCAGATTAAACCAAGATGAATATTAATGAGTAAAAGACAAAATATTAGAAGGTATTGAAGATTGAATAAATCAGAGGTCAGAGTCTGAGGTGGTCAACTGCTGGATGGGAATCCAAGAACAGACCCGGCCAAGACATTTATGAAACTGAACTGAATACCTAAAAATGACTGTACTGAAGGCAATAAAAAATATAAAAATGTCTGAAGAAGCTTTGAACCAGCCTGGAGTTGATCCTCTATTATGACTTATCCAATTATGTGCACTTTTGGATATTGTTTAGCTGAGGGAAGCTCTATCTATAAGAGCCTTTTTCCCCCCAGAGTTTGATTTCTGTCTCAGACATTTTATCTATATCACAGACAGATTTTTCATTATATTTTCCCCACTCTGATCTGACAGCGTAGCTTTTCTAAAAAAAGAAGTTGAGCAGAGTTGAAAGATGAATCATAATCTCTTTGAATTGCCTAATACACTGCCTGGACAAAAAAAAAAAAAAAAAAAAAAAAGTTATTTTTTTTGGACTGATTTTAGCTTTGATTGCAGTACAGTGGAACCATGGATTACGAGCATAATTCGTTCCGGAAGCAGGCTCGTATTCCAAATACACTTGTAACCCAAATAGACTTTTCTCATAAGAAACAATGAAAACTCAAATTATTTGTTTTACAGCCCAAAACAATAAATACATAAAAATAATTAATACAGCATATAAAGTAAAAATAAAACAAATTAATAAAAAAAAGTTAAAATAAATCCAGACAGTTAAGTGTTTCCGTTTATGCGCGCAGGCGTCGTTGTATTTGTATGTGTGTGTGTGTGGAATTAGCCCCTCGCCTTGTCTTAAACAGTAAAACTCCTTCTCCCTTCCACACCTCGCTTTTTAAGTTTCACAACTAACATACACAATGCAAACACTGTTTTAACGGGAAAAAAAATAATTCTCTCTAATGATACTTGCGTGAGCATACTAACGGAATCACTGCTGTAAAGTAAAAAATAAAAAATAACAAATGAACCAGCACCTTACCTTTGAGTTTTCTGTGTAAATAAAGCGCGTGTGCAGCCGGGGAGATCTGTGTGTGTGTGTGTGTGTGTGTCTGTGTCGGTGTCAAATTACGCGCACGCGCACACACAAAGTACACATGAGAAGAGAGGGGGAGATGTTGATTATACCAGTAAGAGACGAGCACTAAGACGTAGCAGGGGAGACGATTACCCATAATTCCCGCAGCGCAAGAGAGAGAAAAATCATTAGCCCAGTTGTGATCACTTGCCGCTCGGTGTCAAAATAAGAGTCACATGCGTGATACATGATACTCGGCGCTCGTAAACTAATACTTGTTCGGTTTCCGATTTAAAAATGTATAAAAAACCTTTGCTCGGTTTGCAGAACACTCGTAAACCACGTTACTCGCAATCCAAGGTTCCACTATACATATTCAAAATTGCATTGTTTCAGCAACCTCATGCAACATCACGTTTATTTTCATTTAGAGTTGCATTAATAATGTTGCAGAGCCTAGATCTTTAAAACTAAAGCAACCACAGAACATAACACTGCCTCCAAAGGCTTTTACTGTGGGCACTACAGACGATGGGGGCATCGCTTCAAGTGCTTCCCTTTATACCCTGACATACTCTTTTGCTCTAAAACAGGTTCAATCTTGACCCATTAGACCACAAGACCATTTTCCATTGTGCCACGGGCCAATCTTTATGCTTCCTTGCAAACTTCGGTCTTTTTTTTTTTTTAGTCTCACTAACAAGTGGGTATGTTATGGTCACGCAGCTGTTTAATCCCAATCCTTTGAGTTCTCGTTGCATTGTGAATGTAGAAATGCTCTTTTTCAGGCTATTAAATATAGATTTTATTTTTAATGCCTTTTTTTATGATGCAGCTCCATCAAGAGTGATTTTCGATCAGTCATTTATGATTTTCTTACAACCACCAAATTTTTTCTCCGCAAGTTTGACAGCTCAGCACTATCCTTCCAGGTTTTAAAAATGCTGATGTACAACCTCAGGATACATTTTCCAACATAGTTATTTAAGAAATGAGAAGCTACTCACTGCAACTGTAAAAGAATAGCTGGCAGCTGGAACGTATTAATCACTGCAGTAATTATCCAATGAAATACTCTCAAACTGTGACTCTTTTTTTTTTTTTGCCAGGCAGATTATGCAGCAATAAACTACTCATTAATTATTAAAAATTAAAAAGTCGCTCAATAATTGCAATTCAAGGAAGGTGTTTTAACTTAATTCTTATATTTGTTCTTTGTATACCCCTGAAATTAGTGAATAATCTGAGTCACTAAGTCGTGAGTCACTAAGTATGAGATAAATGCAAAGAATGTGAGAAACTTCATTTTGTACGGTTCTGCACAAATGATTAGCTCTGAACTGCTTGAAGAATATTCAAAGACTTACACATGAGGTAATTCATACACAGTATAATGCTTAATTACAGAAGAAGAACACGTTACCCATACAGCAGCTGTCTGTAACCTTAATCCTGCTGCACCTCTTATTTTTACAACAATTAAGTTAATAAATTATATATTTTTATTCTATTCTATTCAGATTTGTTTCACCATGCATTAAAAAACATTAGAGGATGATCAAAGAAACCTGTCTTGTAAAGGGAAAAAAAGAAAAGAAAAATGCCATCTAGGAGCATAAACAAGACACGTTTCATAAACTCAGTTAATGTTGGAACACCTCCGAGAAGTTTTAGGTATAAACACCATTCTAAAGAACAGAAAAAAACCTACATAATAGCCTACTGAAGAGGACAGCAAGTTTAACTGCAAGATATAAAACCTTTCATTTCAATACATCGATGGCACTTTAATAAAATGCCATTTCAGATTGAAAGGTCGGTGAGTCACTTACTTGGGTATGAGTAACCTGAATGATGCGGTGAGAAAAACAAAAGGGATGTATAAAATTATAAACTATAAAAAGACTAACAGAAATGTATTTTGACTATAGAGATTACAGGTGCTATCAACTCTTTACCTTAGATATAGAGACAGTATGCAGTAGCCATCGACTTGTATATATATGAGTAGCAGATCGTATATATTTGCACAGGTCACTGCATTTAATGACATTGTGTAATTATTTATTATGATGCTACACACATACAGCCACCAGGGGGCGCAAGCAGGTCATAACCTCCAAGACACATGACTTCCACCGACTCCAGCCGACATTCACACGCCTATTCTTCAAATAATGAGACATCATGATATTTTGTTGCGATGGGTTCATCATAAAAATGTGAGAAACTCGTGGAGAACAGCTGCACGTTTGCACTTGCACGGACATCGATGTATTATTCATCCATGAATTCACTTAGCCCTAATATCCAATGCGGACATTTACATGTGTCACAAAGTGATAATCCATGACTGCTATACTTATTTTTTTTTGTATTTTTTTTTTGCAAATACACTGAAAACTGCAATAGTTGCAGAGTCCTGAAACAACTTGACTTTATTAAGTTATAAACATTTTGAGATACTGATTGCGGTAGACATCAGACAGATGCAATCTGTAAAAGAATCCATCCAAATCATCATATTCAGACTTCAGGCAAGTAAACGTTTTTAAAAGTAAAGGACTGATTCCATTTTTATTGATCTTCTATTGATTGTTGAAATCAGAGTTTTGTGCAGAGTTTCACATGTTCTCCCATGTCTGCGCAAGTTTGCTCTGGGTTCCTCCGGGGGGAAAGCAAACTGGTGTAGGCAGTATGATGCTCCGGGTAATGTTCTACTGGGAAACCATGGGTCCTGGCATTTATGTGGAAGGTACTTTGACATGTTCCACCTGCCTTTACACTGTTGTAACCTAAGTACACACCTCCATGGCAACGATATTCCCTAATGGCGGTGACCTCTTTCAGCAGGATAATGCACCAGTGCACACTGCGACATTTGTTCAGGAATGGTTTGAGGAATATGGGAAAGTCCCCAGAACTCAATCCAATCTAGCATCTGTGGGATGTGCTAGTCCAAAATGTTTAGGTCCCACCTGCTGTTTAATTTGTCTATAATTTGGGTATAGATAGGCGTGACCTAAAATATGGCTTTGCATGACTCAGAAAAAACCCCACTTGCACTTGGTCATAACTCTTTTTTTTGGCATTCACTTATCATTTCAGTTTTGGCTTAATGAAGCTTTGCACGCATCATCAAATGCAAATCAGTTGTGTTATGCATGCACCTGGTAATTTATGGGTGACTGACATTCATTGCCCATACAGATGGGTCTCTATAAGTATTTGGACAAGGACACAATTTACATATTTTCGACTTTGTACACAACCACAATCGATTTGAAATAAAGCAATCAAGATGTGATGGAAGTTTATCAAAAATACTGCGGTAAACATTTAGGAGTAACAGCCATAGTCCCTCCATTTCCACAGGCTCATAAATTATCAACAAACTAACAATCAAAATGGTTAGGATTTCTATTGATATGTAGATATAAAAACTTTGCAGTCAATGCCGGCAGGAAATCTTGAATCTACAGATGCTACCAAATGCTGAGTTTCCTTGCTTGAGGGGACTTGACAGACTTTTTCTCCTGCTGTTTATTTTTTGCTGCTTGTTTCTTGTTTTTGGGTCTTTTTGCTATTAGTTTAGTCCCCATGAAGTGAAAAGCATGCTTAATTGCTTGGGGTTTTATATATATTGCTGTCACTATTAACATGTTAATGCATGTGATTAATGTTGAAATTTTAACGCATTGCCATTTTTTTTACGCAAATTAATCACATGACCAAGTCTGACCCTAACGGCTTCCCATAATCGCAGCTTGGTTACCCCGCTGTGTGTGGTAATGGCACGTTTAACGCGGATAATAAGATATTTTAGGAAACATCACCAGGTGTGCTGAACAACAATTTCATTATAAAAAGCTTCCAGATGGAAGTTTGGATAAAATGAAAGTTGTGTGCTTGAGCTACCTTCAAGAGGAACTATTTTTGTAAGATGTGGGAGTGGTGGCTCAGGCAGCTAAGGCTCTAGGTTGTTGATTTTTGTAGATTTTTACATTTTTTTACTTTTTTTTTTTTTTTGCAACCCCATATTTGCCCTTTCTTTTCTTGAGATTTAGCCTCTGTGATTACATGACTAAAATTTCTGATTCTTCCAAAGAAGACCCATCCCATTGAACACAATGATAATGCTTCTAAAAATGTAATAGTCTTTCTAAAACTGAACATCTATGCTTCTTAATAAACATTCTGTGAGGGTTTGGTCACGTTCCCATTAAGGGCTTAGTAATCCCTACACGTCGCCTATGTTTTGGCAGGCAGCTGACCCAATGTAATATTTAGTACATATCTACAGTAGAAGTCAATTCTTCAAAACATTACATTCATTAGTTATAAATGATCTGTAGAATACCGCAATCATACCTAGAATCGCTCGTTGCTGAGAAGAATAAGTCCAGTAAGGTAGCTAATCAGAGCAGCATCATAGCAAAACTTCTACTTCCAGACACACTTGCAGAAAAAATAAACATTTATTTATAAGCAAGCTAATCAACTAGTGCACATCTATGCTTTCTGAAAAATGATCTACAATGAAATGTGGTTAAATTAAGGGGATTTGTGGATAGCAGATTTGATCGTACGCCTTTTGTTTATGTTTTTAAAAATGGTCTTTTTCTCTGGAAAAAAAAAAATGAAACGGTGGTTTAGAGAGAGTAGCCTATAGAGGCAAAGTGTGACGACAATGGACAACACAGAAGACTCCAATACGGGACGATGGCTAGTGATCCCCATGTGTTGCTTATACCTCACAGACAGGTGACACAAATAGAATCCCTTAATCGTAGACTTTGACAATGATTCCCCCCATATCCTTGAGCGTTTTCATGACTTTTTCTTCACCAAGGAAAGAATTCTGCAATTATCCACTTTAATTGTCTATCATGCCTTTTGCCAGAGCTAAGCTCACCAGTGCATTTTATCTTTGTGAGAATTTTTAATTTGGCCGCTTCTAGAGTTCTGCTATCTCTTTGATAGGTCTAGTTATTTGTTTTTCTTTAGCCTAATGATGGCCTCCTCACTTGCGCAGATAATGAGAAAACAGGACACAACTGGTCGCCAGACAGTCGGCAATATGATTCCTTTTAAGCCTCTGAAAATGGAGGAACTCTGAAAAAAAAAAAAAATGGCTGCAATTCCTAAATGGTTATGGCTTCTTCTTTTCCTTAAACCCATTAAATTAAATCTGAAAGCATGCACTTTAATCAGATCTTCATTGCATTGTTTTAGATCCACTTTAGCGGTGTACACAAGCAAAAATTCAATACAGATGCTAATGGATCTGACTGTATGTACGGTACATGACAAGATAAAATACAATTTAAATAAATTAATAAAATAAAATAAAAAACTGTTTAAAATCCAGTTCCAATTTTTTTTTTTTTTAGTTTTTAGTTACCATTAACTTTACTAAAAAATTATAAATGAGGCCTGTTATTTGAAAACAACAAGCCAAACCTAGAGAGTATAATAAGGCAAGAAAATGTGTAACTGATACACATAATCTATTCCATGACGATTTCTTCCCTAGCCTGGAGATACTCCCCAGAGTCAGGTGTAACAGATATAAGCACTCTGTAGTGATATGGGCAATAAACTTGCTTAATTAGGCACACTCTCCAATCCTACACAAGAACTTATTGTTTTTTATTTGTCCATGACTGTATGCACTGTACTACCGTGTAGAATAATGGTTGTTGCCTTATAGCTCCAGGGTCCCTGTTTATAAGGATTTTTTTTTTTTTTGTTATTCTCACACCTATCCACATAAGGAATGAGGTCCGAATCCATCAAGACCCTGACCTTAATGAAGATAAATAAATGAACACGTCCCATCTATTGTACTTAAGTCTATTCAGTATTTAATCCCCCCCCCCCCCCCCCGATATCCACTGTGTGATGTGTTCGAACAACGGTGCTAGAAAATTTCCCATGTGAACCATAAAGAACCAGTTCGTATCATTAAGTCTGGCGCTTAATCTACATCTAAAGCACAGATGAAGGGAAGGGTATAGTATAGCTCTCAGACTCGGGTATTCTAATTAGTGTGCGGAACTTGAAGCACTGAAAGCAGTCCCACTGAGACTCAACGTTGGCTTGCTGCTTCACACTGCCAGGGTGCATTTTAAAAGTGTTGATGGAACATCTTGAGCTTAATAGAAAGCAGGATACAGCATGGAAAGCAGCACTACTCACGAACAGGCTCCGTCTTGAAGGCGACTACTGAGCTGCTCTCGCCTTCTCCCTTGCCGTTGATAGCAGACATCTTGACTTCATACGTCGTGTCTGGTTTTAATCCCGTGACTGTGACTGCACTCAGCCCTGCAGGATCAAATTGGATTTGGAGTTAGCAAAACGTCAAACACAGATAAAGTAATTGAGTGCTGAGATAAGAGTATAACCAACAACTTAAGGCTATAGCACATACTACTACTCGAAGCAGTGATATTAGAATGCAAAAACAGCCTCAATAATCAATAATCATCTGCCCAGAATCACTGAATAGCATTTTTTTTTCTTTGTTGAGATTCTCCATAGAATGATTGAGACCTCACAACACACAACACACAGGGGCTGAACCTCGTAACAGCTGCCAGTCACTGTAACAGTAATGAACATGACTGACATCTCAAGCGTGACATCTCAACATAACCCTGGTAAACTTAGTATGTTTTGTTATTTTATCATCATCATAAGAAATATTATGATTGATTTCTAAGTATATCATATTTAATTGTATGTGTTTTTCATTTATACTGTATACAGACTTTGACGTCTCTCCTGTCACAATCTTTATCTGTGAAATTACTTAGCAGCTTAACTATTCTAATCACATTGAACTGATTTTGGAAAAGATCCTGAGAATTAAACAGAACATCAGGCCAACAGCTGAAACAGACAAAACAGAACACACTGATAAAATAGGCCTATATAGGACAATAAAACACACCTTCTTATTTTATTTGAATAAGAATTTATCAAAAACATATTTTCAAAGTCCTATAAAAAGAAATCTGCCCACACACATCACAAACTAAACGATTTTACCAATGGAGCACAGTTTCACGTCACCAATATGAGATGCATTTGAAAAATATTTTACGCAGTCTGGACAAATGGTAAATCGATGCTAACGCTATAAATTGCTTTCTAGTTTGGAGACCAATAACAGGCACCAGTAGCACCAATATAGCATAAATCTGATTTTTATCTGACACACTGGGCGAAAGTGCCTCTATTTTTATAACATTCAAAAGAACATTTTGATAGATCTGTTGTTTCAAAATACGCAATCAGTTCCCTACTGTATTTTTTTCCCCTGGAGTCTGTGTGCATGGAGTTGCATGTTGCCCCTATGCTTGGTAGGTTTTCTCCAGGTACTGCGGTATCCTCCCACAGTCGAAAAAAAAAAAATGCAGATTAGCCTAAGTGACGTTCCCAAATTGCCTGATTGCCTCTAGTGTGTACATGTTTAGTCCACGGGTGTAAAAATGAGAATGAACACAATGGTAATCATCGTTGGCTTTCACAGTCCCTAGTAGGACTACAGAGGTTCCTAGATTGATGGATGGATGGATGGATGGGACACAACCACAAGGACAACAAAAAGAAATATGGGGGAAATATATATAAATAAATAAACCTACTATCAAAGCTGCACCACTTCATGAAAAATGCAGATCAACATCCTGTTGCAGGATATTTCTGCCTTCAGCTTCACTAGCAATATGTGAACCAGCAGTGTCAGACCAGCGTCTCTCATCAGTTGCGCAGTGGATTGAGGAGAATTTAAATTCATAGAAATTTGTTCTACATGAAACGCAGTTTCACACAAAATCAAAGCAATAGCAAGTGATAAGCTCCAGACGGAATTTTTACAAATTCTGTACATGTTCTCTGGGAAAATACCATGTACTCATACTGGTATCAGTAAAATAAGCAAGCTTTTTAGATGTTTTCTTGCAAATACTAATCTACAAGTGGCATCTCTGTTTTGTAGATATTAACAATTATACAGCCTTCTGGTGTTGCTAAGTGCATTCCTTCTTTTTAAGAAATAACCTTTTATACCTTTCATTTTAAAATGCCAAATGATGGACCCATTTACTTGCATCTGTGTTTTTGGGACAGTACATTAAGGGTCCATTGGAACATACGGTAAGATAAGCTACAGATCTTTTTAATCTTCTAATTTGTCAAAAAAATAACAAGGAAAACATGGGCATTTTCCTGCCATAACAACAGCATTTTCAGTTTCATAGAAGAAAATGCTTCAGTCAATTGTTCAATTACGTTTGAGCCTGTGGGCCTGTGTAAAAATGGCTGTAATTCCTAAATGCTTAATTCAGCATTTTTCTTTAACCTATTAAAAACAATTATATTCTGATTTACATTTTAAATACATTGTGACCGTGTAGATGTTCTACAGTAATGCAAATTACTGACTGACTATAGAAATTGATTGATAGTTGTAGAGCATTAGATATTTAACATAAAAAAATTTTGATTTCGTAAAGTTCATTTTTATAAAATGCTATGGCTGATTAGTCAATAAGGACAACGGGGGAAAAAAAACAAAGCTTTGCAGATAAACAATACACAGCTATATTGAAACAATGAGTTTGCAATATTTTAATATTACTAGTATTAAGTCATATTGTTTTCATTTGAAATTCAGTAGCACGTCATAGAAGTTTTTTTTTCATCCTATTCAAACAAAGGGCTGGGGATATGGTGCATGAGAGTAATTATAACAGCATAGCAGTAATTGCAACTTGGGGACTGCCTTCTTGGACCCCTGTGAACTCCACTTTGGATAAATTTAATATATAAGGGAAAAAGCATGATTGCTTTGTGAAGCTATGAGGGAAAAAAAAAGAAGCAATGATTGAATAAGATGACAAAGCCAGATGAAGAGCAGTGAGCTTACTGTATGTCAATTAATGTCCAAAAACCATGCCTGCGTAATGAATGCCATGTTTCATTTACTAATGAACAACACGCATGAGTGAGTGATCATGACATTTAATGCTGTGTTGCATCTGAGAAACAAGTTCGTTCCTGTCATTGCTTACTATAGTATATGGTTACTTATAGTATGGTGTACTATAGAGCTGCGTGATATGAATAAAAAGTATAATCACTTTAATTTCCATATTAAACACATTATTCTCAGTATTTATCATGATACATAAGTTCATAAACTGTCAGATTTTAAGTAACATCAGACTGATTGAATAAATAAATATTCCATATGGTTTAAAATATTGAAATATACATATCATTCATAAACAGAAAAACAGGCCTGCATTAGTTAAATAATAATAAAAATACCTTTTGATTATACTGACACAGATTGCAATTGTGATTTTAACTGGATATGAAACCATATTAAATTATCTCATTAAGAGGGTGCCAATATTTATTTATCACCTTAGAATTATTCAATACAAATAAATACCTAAATTATTGACGAACTATATAATGTATATTAATTAGTGTAATCAAGAAAATGATCTTTCATAAAACTCTCTTTTATGAAAATAGTGAATAAAGTAAATTCCTTAGTTGTGCCCTGTGTCATAAAATATTCTTAGGCCCAAATAATAATAATAAAAATAAAAATAAAAAAACATTTAAAGAGGCAGAAAACCTACCAAGATTCAAGAGTGTTTTCATGTTTGTTTGTTTTTTCAACATTTTTAAACCCTTCAATCTTCACTGTACTTAAATCAAATATTTAGTCATGAAATAGGTTATAGCTTTTGTTATCATCTGGTGCTTTTTGCCTTTTTTTCTATATAGAATAATGCCTGCAGAAATTGACTCAGTATACTGTTATTTAAGAGAAACTCTCCATGGCTGGATGTAAACACTCAAATGTACTTTTTGAATCCCTGTATATTTAACTGAGTGGTATTTTGTTCAGATGGTAGAACAAATTGGCAGTGTTTACAGACGCTGTTGGCACTAGACAGCAGAACATTTAGCAGTTTAGACTTATCTTCGCTTGGTCAGACTTTAGACATATCCTATTTCTTTAGAACAACTTTCATCAAAAGCAGATGATCCATCTTTGTCTTTATTTTCACACTCTGGCCTTCTACTCACCATCTTTTAAGTAGTTTGTTTCTGTTCTTGTTTAAATGTGATTCATGCACTTGAGCATGCATGCTGATTGACTTTACTCTTACCATATACAGTATGCTGTGCAATCCTGCTGCATAATCAGGTCCACTGGCTATTTCAGCAAGTTAGGCCAAGGAAAAAGGGGGGCTGCTTTAAATTTGTATACACTTTAGCTGGCCTTAGCTATCGAGCAAAACATTATAAAACCAAAGTAGATAATGATTTATCGCCCACCACTATAGCTCACTAAAAAGTCAACATGTATTATTGCATGCCAAAAGAAAAGCATAATGTCCTCCATCATGAAGATCCTCCTGTAGCATAAACTGTTTAGGATAACCATATTACCATAATAAAGTGCTGACCCAAGGAACCTTTCTTAAACAATGGAAAAATGTTTCCTATGTATTTACTTTTTGTTGAACAAGTTGACACACAAATGTGTGTGTGTGTTAATGCTTCAGCTGAAATACCCCTCAAAGAAATAATTTTTTCATTCCTCAAGCTCCCTTTGTTTCACGTCTCTTCCAAATGCCCCCTTTCGCATCTATGTATGTAAATAGGCTACTGTTAAGCCACGAACCATCCGAGAACGAAACAGCAACCAGGGTGGGGTGGGGTCCTCTTTTAATATAAGGTCACATTACAAAAATAGGAGGGAAAGAAAAAAAAAATGAGCAGGGAATGCATGCCGGAGACCCATGTGAACGTTTAAAAATGACTAAAAAGTTCATTTTGCATAATTAGTGAACCTGTGATTTGATTTTACAGTTGGATCTATCTTGTTAGAGCTTTCTGTTGTAGAAAATGAAACAAAAACGAGATTTAAGAAGCTCAACAGCGCTAAGCTGTGCTACACATATCAATGTTGATATGTGTAGCACAGCTTCTCTCCAAGAAACATATTCCTGGCCAAGGAATGCATCATAGACCAATTAAAAATCCTACAGCAGACTAGTAATTACAAGCCACGTTGGCTTCACAATTTTTGAGATGCCGATGGTCAAAAGATGGGTGAATATGGGTGAGCGCTGGACGTACCCTGTCGGACCTCAAAGACACGTTGGACCCATTTGTTGAGGCCCATTGCTCTCCACTCTACACGGTACTTGAGAACTGGAACTCCACCAGAAGCTTCAGGTTCAGTAAAGAGTACCTCAGCCGTGCTTGAGTAGGGGTCCACCTGAGTGATAGTTGGAGCCGAGGGAATGTCTACAAACGGAGCGCAAAACAAAATCTACAATCAAATAATAAAGTTCCTTAGATCTCAATTGGTCAAAAAGTCTATGCAAGAATAAACATGCATATGGACAATTTGTTATCATTTTAAAGGCCCCCTTGGGAAAGACACTGAAGTTCTATGTAAAGGTCATGTCACAGAGACCAGACGGACCAGCCTGAATCAGGATGAACTCTTTGGACTCGGTCCCGATCTCGTTTGAAGCTGTGCAGTTGTAGCTGCCAAAGTCGTTCTGGGAGTCCGGGTTAACCTGCGGTGGATTGAGAGAGCATGCATTAACCTTAGGGACACTAATCATCCGTTCCATTACCTATATTTACCCCTCACTACAAGCTTTCTCTGTTCAATAATTCATCTGCAACCCCATCTCAGAGAAAACACAATACAGCTACTGATTAGTGCGTTTATTAAATGTTTATGTACAGACGGAACAGCTAGGTGAATTAGTGATGGGTCTTTTACCTGCAGGTAGCTTGCAGTGGGGGTGGTATAGATTTTGACGTTGGTGGAGTTGGCATTGGGCAGCTGGAATCCATCTCTCAGCCATATGATAGACACATCACTGGGGTGAGCCAGGATCTCGCAGCTGATGTTGGCAGGATTCCCCTCCCACGTGTAGACTGCCACAGAGCCCAGGATTTTTGGCGCGTCTGACAGAATGAGAAGAAGAAAAGACGGTAAAAATAACGAAGCTGGAGGAAAGATCAATTTACATCAGACTCTTAAAATTGGTAAAAGAACCATGGGAAATCTTTTCAAAATATAGCTGTTGTTTTTTTTGTTGTTGAAGTTTACAAATTTACTTGAGGTGTTCTTGTTATTCGGCGTATTCAGATGACCTGTTTAACACCTGCCAATGGAGTAACAGCCCACAAACCCAAAATAAATCTGCAGCTTTAAAAGGTAATAATCCCACAAATGTAATACATTTCCCACAAACTCCAACATTTCATTTATTTGTTATTACATTTGTGGTTTATTTATTACATTGGAGGGATTATTAAAAATATATATATTTAAAAATATTTGCAAAAGAACAATACTAAAAAACACAAGGAGAGATTATTAAACATCGTATGTTCACAAGCCTTGGTATATATGAAAGAAGACTTCCTGTCACTTTCCATTTATTTTAGATTTGCACTGACACCTATACACAAATACCTGCCATCACGAAGACATATGAAGGGATTCACGGTAATAAAAGTAATAAATCCTGTCCTAAATAATGCAATATGATTCCACAACAAATGTGTGGCAGCCTGGGAAATTGGTATATATATAGTTTTGAAAACAACACATTATCCTGAACTGATCTATATTTCTTTTTTGAATGTATCTCAGTGACAAGTATTTTTTTTTGTCTCGTTGCCTTCAAGGGGGAAAAAATAATAATTAAATCAATCTATATATACAGGGGTTGGACAATGAAACTGACACACTGGCCAATTTAGTGTTGGAGGTTTCATGGGTAAATTTGACCAGCCTGGTGGCCGATCTTCATTGAGTGCACATTCCACCAGTAAGAGCAGGGCGTGAAGGTTCAATTAGTGGAGTACTAGCACCGTTTTGCTTAAAATACTGCAATGCACATTATGGGTGACATATCAGAGTTCAAAAGAGGACAAATTGTTGGTGCGTGTCTCGCTGGCGCATCTGTGACCAAGACAGCAAGTCTTTGTGATGTATCAAGAGCCACGGTATCCAGGGTAATGTCACATCACCAAGAAGGACGAATCACATCCAACAGGAGTAATTGGACGCTAGAGGAAGCTGTCTGAAAGGCATGTCCGAGTGCTAACCCGGATTGTATCCAAAAAACATTAAAACCACAGCTGCCCAACTCACTGCAGAATTAAATGTGCACCTCAACTCTCCTGTTTCCACCAAAACTGTTAGTCTGGAGCTCCACAGGGTCAATGTACACGGTCGGGCTTCTATAGCCAAACCTTTGGTCACTCGTGCCGATGCCAAACGTCGGTTTCAATGGTGCCAGCAGCAAAAATCTTGAACTGTGGACAATGTGAAACATGTATTGTTCTCTGATGAGTCCACCTTCACTGCCTTTCCCATATCCAGGAGCGTTACGGTGTGGAGAAGCCCCAAAGAAGCGTAACCACCCAGACTGTTGCATGCCCAGAGTGAAGCATGAGGGTGGATCAGTGATGGTTTGGGCTGCAATATCATGACATTCCCTAGACCTAATACTTGTGCTAGACTGCCAAGGACTACCAAACCATTCTGGAGGACCAGGTGCACCCAATGGTTCAAACATTGTATCCTGAAGGCGGTGCCGTGTATCAGGATGATAATGCACCAAAACACACAGCAAGACTGGTGACAGAGTGGTTTGATGAACGTGAAAGTGAACTTGAACATCTCCCATGGCCTGCACAATCACCAGATCTAAATATTATTGAGCCACTTTGGGGTGTTTTGGAGGAGTGAGTCAGGAAACGTTTTCCTCCACCAGCATCACGTAGTGACCTGGCCACTATTCTACAAGAAGAATGGCTCAAAATCCTTCTGGCCGCTGTGCAGGACTTGTATCTGTCATTCCCAAGATGAACTGATGCTGTACTGGCTGCAAAAGGAGGTCCGACACCATACTAATGAATGATTGTGGTCTAAAACCCAGGCTTTGCAGTTTCATTGTCCAACTTCATATATATACAGTACAGACCAAAAGTTTGGACACACCTTCTCATTCAAAGCGTTTTCTTTATTGTGTTCTTTATTGTGTTCTTTAGCCCAAACGCGTCTCTCCTGCTTGTTGCCTGTCCTTAGCAGTGGTTTCCTAGCAGATATTCTACCATGAAGGCCTGATTCACACAGTCTCCTCTTAACAGTTGTTCTAGAGACGTGTCTGCTGCTAGAACTCTGTGTGGCATTGACCTGCTCTCTGATCTGAGCTGCTGTTAACCTGCGATTTCTGAGGCTGGTGACTCGGATGGACTTATCCTCCGCAGCAGAGGTGACTCTTGGTCTTCCTTTCCTGGGGCGGTCCGCATGTGAGCCAGTTTCTTTGTAGCGCTTGATGGTTTTTGTGACTGCACTTGGGGACACTTTCTAAGTTTTCCCAATTTTTCGGACTGACTGACCTTCATTTCTTAAAGTAATGATGGCCACTCGTTTTTCTTCACTTAGCTGCTTTTTTCTTACCATAATACAAATTCAACCTGTTTGAATGAGAAGGTGTGTCCAAACTTTTGGTCTGTACTGTATATAAATATATGAAGAAGGTGAACCCCCTTTGAAAGCATAGTGGAATCATGTGAAACTTTTTAAACACAAATAAATGTTTATGAAAGTACTCGTTTCCAGGGAGACATAATTTGGGCAATCATAAATTTAAATACAAATTTTATGAGCGCCCCATATACTGTGTATATCTTACATTGCGCTGTCAAAATTGTGACAGCTGGTAACTGATCACAAAACAAAGTGATTAAGCTTATACCCGTTTTACTATGGTACATACCCTAACCAGCCCTAACATCAAAACCACGGCCAGGCAAAGTGCATAACATTGATTATCTTGCTACAAGAGGTATGCCAGATTAGGCAGCATGCGATCAGTCAGTTCTTAAAAGCGACGTGTTGAAAACAAGAAAAATGGGCAAATGTTAGGTTTTAAGTTACTTTGACAAGAGCCAAATCGTGATGGCTAGGCAACTGGGGCAGAGCATGTTCAAAACAGCAGACCTTGTGAGGAGTTATCAGTATGCAGTGGTTAGTACCTACCAAAAGTGCTCCAAGAAAGGACAACAGAAAAACTGGTAACAAGGTCATGGGTACTGATGCATGTGGACAACAAGAGCAAGCCTATCTGGCCCAGTCCCACAGAAGAGCTTATGTGGCACAAACTACTGAACAAGTTTGTCTTGGCTATAATAGCAAGGTGTCAGGACACATAATTTACAGCATTGCAGCCTGTTTAATATGTGGCTACATAGCTGTAAACCAATCAGAGTGTCCATCCTGACTCCTGTACACCACTGAAAATATCTACACTGGGCAAACGAGGATCAGATCTGAACTATGATGCAGTGGCCTGGTCTGATGAATCATGTTTTCTTTTACTTCAAGTTAATGACTAGGTGTGTGTTTGTCACTTTCCTGGGAAAGAAACAGCACCTAGATGCACTATGGGAAAAAAGAAGCCAGGGAAAGCAATGCAGTCAGCAGGGGAAACCTGCGTCCTGGCTTTCATGTGAATGCTTTTTTGGAATTGTATTCCCTAATGCACATGGCATCAGGATATTTCACCCTGCCACACTGCAACAATGGTTAAGGACTGGTTTAACGGACCTGACAAATGAGGTTCAAGTTGTTGACTTGGCCTTTAAATTCCTTAGAACTCAATTCAATCACGTATCTGTTGGATGTGCTGGACAAACAAAGCTGATCCATGGAGTACCCACCTCACGCCTTACACAATTTAAAGGATTTGCTGCTAAGGTCATGGTGCCAGACACAACATCACAACTTCAGTTGTCATGGTGAGTTATGGGCAGATAAGGTTGATTTTGGCCAAAGTCACACACTTCAAGATTTCATTGACCACCTTCAGCTTCGATTACAGTGAACAGTATTGTGGTGAATTCATGCATAAAAATGATTCTTTCAGAACCACACCTGAAGTAAAATTTGAATCGTGGAATAGGCCTAAGCCATCATTAAAGTTCATAGATGCGATGCGATAATATGGTCATTCATACATTCAGGCCGTCAGCTGATTAAATTTTATTGCCATATAATGTTGCTGAGCCTAGAACTTGCCAACAATCCCAGATCATAATACTGCTTCCAGAGGCTTAAACATTGGCCACTATGCATGATGGCTGCATTGCTTCATGTGATTTCCTTCCTGACGTACCTATCATTCTGGAATAGGATCAATCAGACCATATGACCTTTTTTTCATTGCTCAAACGTGCAGTCTCGCTAATAATTGGTTTTCTCATTCCCACACAAATGTCTAGCCCTAATCAGATTGTGCATGTGGAAATGCTCTTACTTTCACTCATAAACATTTTTTTTTATCATTTTTTTTATCACCTTTAATAAGCATTTAAGCAAATCTCCAAACATGATTTTTTTTTTTTCTGACCACATTTCTTCCACAAAGTTGAAGGTTCAGCACAGTCCTTACAGGTTTTTATATTGTGTCAGACAGTTCTTAACCCAGTTCCAGTAATTTCAAATCTGCTTAATTGTTTTCAGTACTTGATGCAGGCCTATAATTAGACCCTTCTGGTGACTCTCTTTTGGCGGGGACAGGCAGCGTAAATTGTTGGTTTTGCTAAGACATGATCTATAAGCCATTTTGAAATAGAGCATACAACTTTACTGCTATGAAATCAAAAGTGAAGGTCAGTGAGCAGACAGGGCAGACAAACAGCAGACAGGGAAGAAAGTGAATTGTAGGCGTGAGAGCAGGAAGATCATGAGCCTGAGCACATCTGGTCATCCTTATAAAAAGCCGATCACACTTTGAGAGCTCTTAAAGACTCTCATCGTCCACCTCCTTCTCTTCTTGAGGAGCATGAAGAGGTTAGCGAGAATATCACAAACAGACCAATCTAGATGATATTTTCAAATATGACAGGATGCTACAGTACTGTATTCTTCCCTCTGTCCCACAACAATGCCACTGTGTCTCAGCATTCACAAGTCCTGCAATCACAACAGTTGCACTACATTCATGCACAATGGGATGTCAAGAAAAATCTGCAAACAAATACGCTGGCAATTAATTTGCGCGTAATGTGCATGTGCAGCGATTAGCATAAAAGACAAAAATAACAAAATACACAGTGGGAGAATCGACGTGTGTTTGCACACGCATTGCAACACTCTTTAAGGGGTATCAATGGTGCTGCTTGTATTGTTCAGTCTGAAATCTTGTTAAATTAATGCTTCGAATAAAAACAGTTTACGCACCATGACAAGCAAGCTGGGGCCTATTGCTTATTTCATTATAAATCAGACAAGATTATATCTCATTTTAAATATGAATAAGGTTTCCATTAAGCATTCATGAATGAAATCTCTTTAAACAGAGTCTACTAGAGCAGCAGATTTTTATCCTCGCCAGGACTTACATATTTTGACTTTCTGTTTGAAAAGCTTATCTACAGTATTTATTCCTTCATGCCTTCAACCTGGAGTGTGACTCAATAATCATACATTCAAAGCAAATGATCAATATACAACAAGACAGTTGTCTTTTATTGTTGCCTTCCATAAAGGGTAGGACAAAATGTTTGTGTAAGATATATGGAATAATAAATGCAAAACTTTATGAATGAACATTTCTAAAACATTCAGCATGAGCTGGTGACTTGGCCGATGCTTTCCAGGTTCCTTATCCATTAACAGATATAAGTTTGAAATTCCTAATGATCATTGTTGTGTTATTTTATTTATTGTCTACAATGTTGCATTAGCGACATTCTTTTCTTCTTCTTTTTTTTTTTTTTAGGGAAAGGATTAGTCTGTTAATTAACATTACCGTGACGTTCTCTTTAAGCAGTGAATCAAAATTACGGAAAATCTGTCTGGCTAAAATATTGGAAGCACTTTATAAATAGTCTATGAGGTTTCACTCTCAACCACAATTAACGTGGGTTTCGCTGTTGAGTGCATTGTTTGGCCAGAATGTTTGTTTTTGCTTAGCGTGAGATTAAATATTAGGTTATAAAATGCTTTGCCAACAGCATAAGTGAAGCTGACAGCTGATGGAAGTTGTCAAGGCGCCACTTTCAATATGCTGCTAGATTAAGGATATAACAGGGAGTCCCTTCTCTATTAATTTTCAGGCAGGCAGAGACGCATGATTGGATCTGTCTCGACAGCGAAAACACTACTGCAAGCATACATGAAATGTTATTCATTTTCTCAGAGAGTTAGTAATAACCACTGGAAACTAACAAATTAACCAGCATGCCCAAAGCTGCTTTACTTCCACAGACACATGTACACCAATCAGCCCTTAATTGCTTTGGGTTCCCCTTGTGCCAACGGCATGGCTCTGGCCTCTCGGGACATGACGTGAGAAGACGGTGCTGTGGTGTCTGGAACCGGGACATTGCCAGTGAATCCTTTAGATTCTGTGGGTTGCTCGTGGAGTCTCCACGGCACGTGGGGTTTGGGGACTTTGGAGACAGTGTCGAGGGACTTCAGGCTTTTTGCTTGCTTTGGCCCACTGCATGGCAGGCTGTGGCGCACCAGGTATTCTGGTGCCAACGTTGACTTTTTTTGTCAATTTGTGCGGTAGTGACTTTTCTGTGGGATCAAACCGGACTGGCTGGGTTCCTACGCGTATGGGTGAGTCTCGATTGCCCATGTTCCTGTGACCAGTTTGCTACTATAATGACCAATAAACCTGGCAGTGGTGGTAATGTTAATGCTGACTGGTGTATATTGTGCAAAAGTCAAAAGATTGTTATCATTTATAATCGAGCACTTTCATATCTTTGCAAATCCCTTAAGCTGTACCTAAAGTTTATTCATCTAAGGTATGAAAAACAGGAATTTGGACCTTTTATCTGTGAAGCAGACATACAGTATATGCCAAGCTAAGGGCCATCTGCCTTGCGAAACCATTTTTTTGTTAACAATAGAGGCGTTGTATAGAGGTTTGTTTATTAAGTCACTGTGGTAATCTCAACAGGTCAAAATCTGTTCTCACACATGTGCTCCTAAGCCAAAATCCTACTCATTCTTGCTCACAAATGCAAACAAAAAAACTCACACTAGAGCTCTCTGTTAAGGATCATGGAGCAGCATTAAAAAAAAAAAACAATACAGGGGATTAAAGTGTAGGATGAGTGATTTGCTGTACACAAAGCACACTCTAAATGAAATGACATGTATTACAAGCCAATTAACAAAACATCGACTGGGTAAATGCACTACACGGCATCTGGGTCAAATTAGCCAGTAACAAAAATAAACTACCCACACAGAAAATTAAAAAAAAAAAAAAAAACTCCTGGTGTTAAAATCTTTAAAGTGAAGGTGTTAAATACATATCGTTACTTTTAGTGTTGTATACAGCATGTTGTAAACACTTACTGCCGATCTATACTTCTATCACACACATTAATATTATCAACACTAAACAGAATTAGGCGTACAGACAGAAATGTATTAATCAAGCTAGTATCGATAAATTTAATCGAATCCTATGATTTTAAATTTGTCTCTTAACACATACAAGTTGCAAGTGCTTCAGTAAATTTCAACATTAAAAAGTCCCATGTCATCCAGGTAGCTAATTCTTTATGAAGGGAATGGTAACCTATAAGAGATTTTACCATAGTATGTACTATAGTTTGTAATATTGTACTGGCTGTACTATACCATACCATACCATACCAACATATCTAACATATCTAATGTGAACAAACATGCCATATTATTTACCAGCTGTACTGGTGTCCACTGTGGTACCCAGTGAAGTGCCACAGTGCCTAACAGACTATTACCATGGTACACACCATAAGAGTTAAGTAGTACTCCCAGGGTTGGTACTATGGAACTATGGTAATACTATGATGTGTACCACAATATTTTAGCGAATGCCATGTTCCATTGGGCATCACAGTAGCTACCAAAGTTTAGTGGTTACCTAATATGGTATGTTACCCATATGAAATTTCACTATAGTATGTACTATAGTTTACTAGGGTAAACCACTGTGGTACTTCACTCTAGTTGCTACAATGGTAGGACCATTATACTGTACTGTATGTTGTACTATGGTACTGTAGGTATAACCATTATTTGATGAATACCATAGTACTGCAGTATTGTGGCACTTATTGGGTACCACAGTGGATACCAGTTCAACAGGTATCTAATATGGTATGTTTGTACATATTATACAAAATTAGATATGTTAGTACATACTACTGGTATGGCATACTACAAGCACTATCATATTGTTACAGTATATGTCAGATTAAGGCTTTCAACATACACAATATACAGTACAGGGTGGGTGAAAATATTTAATGCATATAGCAACTGTAGTATCACTAGAGTCATGAATAACAGTCTCTAAAGACATGATAGTAAATAGGATTTCATATTTCCTGCATCAATAGTACAGGCATTGGGCACGAGAGGCAGCACAGGCAATGTAAACAAAGATAGCTGACCAATTCATTGTTCAGGAGTGAGTGAAGATCGCAGCATGCTATGAAGTGTGGAACTTCATTGTTCTTGTGCAGAGATGGTGACGTACAGTAAAGGAGGAATGCAACGCAACTGTACATGCGGAGACAATAAAAAAAATTGTCATGCAAAGCTGATCAGCACAAGGTCGGTGAACGATGCAAGAAGTGGCTTTCATTTTGAAATATTGAAACTGAAAGATTTGCTTTCATTTTCATACGTAACAGTACATGTAGAATTTGTCTCAATAAATTTGTACTAGAAATATGCCTAGTTACTTTTCACCCACCTTGTAGAATTAAATTTTTCCATACATACGATGTTATATATATTTTTGACAGTATCTAGGTATGTGTTCCATAGTACCATATTACGGTTCCTGGTAGGTCCAGGGTCCATACTAATTGTATACATGCTGCTGTACCAAAGTTTGTACCATGGTAGAACTATATACCATACTATTTCAGCAATTAAATCCCATAACATTCTCAGAAATTCCACAGTACTATATACCATGGTGCAGGTACCATCAAACTACCACGGTACCATGGTAAAACTTATATATCCCATAAATGACTGCTACATACGGACTGATATTTTTCTCTCTATTTTTAGGTTTTAAAATTTGTACTGGTGCTAAAAACCACAGTGTCACTTGGGTACAGCACTAATCATCATTAAAAAATATACACATGAGTCTGTAAAAACTCCTTTCATTCTGAGCTCTATCTGTATGATTTTTTTGTATTGCGTTCCACTTGTTTGGCTAATGATTATTTAATGCCTACTGTATAAAACTGGTCGATGAGTGAATATTACACCCTATAAATTAGAAATGATAGTACTGTGAATTGTAACCACTTTTTCATAATATTGAAAAAGTGTTTAGTGCTTAGTGTTTGGACACTGTAAGCGTTAAAACGTCTCCTGTGCAGATATTTTTAGAAAATTCTTGGCAGCTAAATGTATAACAGTAATGTGTTAAATAAGAGCAAACAGTGAAACTTATACTGAAATTCGCAGAATGTGGTACATCATAAAATGCCCAGACTTTTACCTTTCCAATTAAAAACTTGTAGACTTTTAATTTGATCATGAACATGCAAATATGCGGTCATTTATTGCGAATTATTTATTGTTAGAAATAGTTACATCTTCTAATGAGGCAGTTGTTAAATATTGGAAAATGGATGTGTAATATGGTGAGGAAATGTGCAATTTGTGTTGCTGTCTTTGGCACGTGTACAGTATGTATGATCGTTCTAGCTAGCGCTGCACTTTCCTTTCTGTGCGTTATAAATGCATTTAAACAGTCTCATTACAGTATTTATTGTGGAACAATACTGAAG